>CM068833.1:52585085-52705085 GCA_028554795.2 Sinohyriopsis cumingii | reverse complement strand
GAAAAGAGATTACAGACACTAGCGTTCCTGGTAAGCACTGAGATACGGGATCGCAAACACAGTTTTCGTGGTAAAGACTGAGATAAAGGATTGCAAACACTAGTTTTCGTGGTAAGCACTACAATCAGGGATTTCAAGCACTAGTTTTCGTGTTAAGCTTTCAGATAAGGGATTACAAACACTATTTTTCGTGGAAAAGCACTGAAAATAGAGATTGCAAGCACAAGTGTTTGTGCTAAACCTTGAGATAAGGAATTGCAGTCACATTTTTTTTGTGGTAACGACCGGAATAAGGGATTGCAAACACAGGTTTCCTGGTAAGAGCTGAGATAAGAAATTGCAAACACTAATTTTCGTGGTAAATACTGACATAAGGGATCGCACACACTAGTTTTCGTGGTAAGCACTGAGATGAGGGATTGAAAACACAGTTTTCGTGGTAAGCAATCAGAGAAGGGATTACAAATACAGTTTTCATTATAAACACTGACATAAGGGATTGCAAACACAGTTTTCGTAGTAAGCGCTGAGATAAGAAATTAATTGCAAACACTAATTTTCGTGGTAAATACTGACATAAGGGATCGCACACACTAGTTTTCGTGGTAAGCACTGAGATGAGGGATTGAAAACAGTTTTCGTGAGAAAGACTGAGATAAGGGATTCCAAGTTTTCGTGGTAAGCACTGAGATAAGGGTTAGCACACACTAGTTTTCTTGCTAGGTACAATAAGAACGATCTTTTTGTTATAAATCCTTGACCGTTGTTAACTTTGCGTTTTCAGTAAACACAAAACTGAATACAGATAAAATCATTGATTAGTAAACCTCTGTTCAACGGCATAAATGGGCCACCGCTGTGCTATTAGAGATACGTCTTGAAATTGCCTAACATTTTCTGCCAGGCTACATTGACATTTTTGGCAATGCAAGCTACCATACTGCGGCGCAGTTTAAGATCTATTTGCATCTTTTCCAGATACAATAAAATAAGGATTGACAAAATAATTTTAATTCGGAACTATTTCTGGCACATGCATGTAATTATGTTGATGCCTTATAAAGTACTTTCAATTTTCTCGCCAAGATAAATTGATCATTTAGTGGGGATTCTGAAAGGGTATATCTATAGCAAAACATATTTAATCACAGACGGTGAAAGGAATAAGGTAAAATGAACGAAGATTCATTGCAGATGAATTAATATAAGCCCCCCCCAAATAAAACGATATAATTCTAACGTAAATAAACAGAAAATGAATTCAAAGGCAAATTCAAAAACGGAAATCAAATAATATTTTTCAAAAAGAAATTGAAGTCTAACCTAACAACATTTTCACAATAAGTGTAATGTGTTATTATAAGCCATTGCGAAATATTACTACCGAGTAAACTAGTAAGGTATGTTAGGACACTATATAAAGTAAATTTCCTGCGTAGTACAGCGGTCAGATTTTGAGGAAGGCATGTAAGTTAGAAATCACACAGCAAATAACAGTATTTTCGAAAGTACTGCATCAAAAAGAACGTGTTAGTACTAGAAATAATCAATATGAACAGAAAAACAGACAAACAACAGCGCAAAACTTGTACCAAACCAGCTCAAGATCTTTCGGAATCCACTGATTTCCCTTTTCAAGGACACAAAGCCACAAAATAACAATTACACAAACGAAAACATAAGAAAACACAAAACACAATTACTATACAACGTCTGCATTGTGTTTGCTATAAAGAGGTACAATTGATTCCAAAATAAGGTTGAACGATGTTGAGTGTTGTTACATTTTAGTGCAAGTAAGGAAGATTAGAACAACTGACGTTAGTAGGTCAGCAATCAATTGTTTACGTCGTCTACAAAATTTACGTCCTGGGTGTAATATTTCTTTCTGCACAGAATATTTAGCTAGCTGATTATATGTAAAAAATGGAATGAATTTGGTCTAGAGCAAATGTGCATCGTTGAATTTGTAATATGTAATAAAGACTTTTTAATACGTTTATAAATGTTTTTAACATTTTTACTTTAATTACATGCATTTGAGGAAGCTATATACCGCATCTCGACCTCCTTTCGTCGAGAATAGTTGCTAATGTTTTTCGGCAATTCCCGTTTCATTGTAATCTGATAGAATATTGTCAGTGGCAGATCAGTTCAGGATCACTACTTTTGACTCGTCAGGAAGTTCCCAGTGCATGTTTGTTCTAGTTCGCTGAAGAAATAACGCTTTAGCAGACATTTACATGTTTGCACAAAGCTTCGTCCAACACCCACGTCAACTGAAATGATTAAACGTGCGAACATTATCGCAACAGAAAAATAAGCTTTAGCAGCTTTTAATGTGACGTGTTGTTTTGTGTTCATTGATAACTTCTAATATTTGGGGACCTGTACGATAGATAAAGATTTTTTCGAGAAATATTACGGTAAGTACTTATCGGTAATCCATATCAAAATTAGTCGAAGTTTCATTAGGCCCAACATAGTTTAACATAGATTGGTCCATATGGAATACACTGGGAATTAACTGTAAGGCCACCTCGGGTCTATATGGGGTCTTTTGGAAAATCAATGTTAAAATGGTTCGATGTATATTTTATTATGATAGCCCAATTACTATGGAGGCCTGTGGAATTTTAACATACGTAGGCTACCGTTGGAAGATGTAGGAATTCAGTTTTGGTTCAAAGTCGGCATGGGAATGCTTGGGAATCTAACAATACATCTCAGAGAGAGAGAGAGAGAGGTAAACCGTCCTTTGAAAAGTAATGGTAACTATCATTTTTCAAAATCATTACTTTAGTATGCTATGTTCAACAGACAAATGGACATAACTCACTTATGAATCAATAGTAAAGATGGAGGATTATGGATGTTTCTCCTCTTCGTGCAAAATACCTACATTTTCTAAACAGGGTAAAAATAGAATCCATATATTCATAGTACACTGGACAACAAATTTTTACAAAAGTCATGTTACTGAAATAAAATTAGTCAATTCTTATCAATTTTTATGTGCTGAACACGAATATGACAGTCAAATTGCAAAATTGGCTCTAGTTTTTTTGTAATCTGCAAGAAATTAATGTTTACATAACGAAATGCATTCCAATAGTAGAAGGTCAACTGTAATAGCCTACCTATAAAAAATCAAGTCATTGACTACATCTTAGATTTCTTCGCCTGTCTCTTGTACAGCTGTTCGGGAGCATCTCTGAGGAGTGTCCAGCAGTAGTCAGCCAGCATTGTAGTGGACCATTTTCCCTGGTATCTTTGTTCCATTGTTGCGATATCTTGATGAAAACGTTCGCCGTGTTCATCACTAACAATACCACAGTTGCTAGGAAAGAAATCCAAATGGGAATGAAGGAAGTGAATCTTTAGAGACATATTGCAGCCAAGTTTCTTATACTTCATCAACATGTCTTCTACTAGTTCCTTATAGTTTTCTGCCCTAACATTTCCGAGGAAGTTTGTAGAAACTAGGCGAAAAGCATTCCATGCTTGTTTCGCGTCACCTTCCAGCAAGTTGTTGAACCGGTCATCTTTGAAAAGCTCTCGAATCTGAGGACCCACAAAAACTCCCTCTTTAATCTTTGCTTCGCTGAGTCGAGGGAATTTTTCATGCAGGTATCGGAATGCTGGCAAAGTCCGGTCAATGGCTTTCACGAAGTTCTTCATCAAACCTAGTTTGATGTGAAGGGGTGGTAGCAAGATTTTCTGAGCCTCAACCAGAGCTGGGTGTTGGATATTCTTCTCTCCAATGGCTACATTCTGCCTGTGAGTCCATTCCTTCCTCATGTAGTGCATTTCCCTTGCTCGGCTATCCCACTCGCATAAGAAACACATGTATTTTGTATATCCTTGCTGCAGTCCCATTAAAAGGGCAACTACCTTCAAATCACCACAGAGGTGCCAGCTGTACTTGTTATACTCAATGGAATTCAGTAGCTGCCTTAAGTTATCGTATGTCTCTTTCATGTGGACAGCATACGCTACTGGAATAGATGGAAGAATGTTTCCATTGTGCAAAAGCACAGCCTTGAGACTCAGTTTCGAAGAGTCCACAAATAGTCTCCATTCTTGTGGGTCATGAGTGATTTTTAAAGCATTCATGAGGCCCTCAATATCGGAACAGAATATCAGATTACTTTCCTTTCTGAAGAAAGGCTCCAATTGCTGGTGGCGCTTTCGATATGCAGTAATTGTGACATCTTCTTCTAGAAGACTCCATTGTTGGAGTCTTGATCCTAGCAATTCTGCCTTGTTCTTTGATAAGTCCAAATCACGAATCAGGTCATTTAGTTCTTCCTGTGTTATTCTGTGTGGGGTTGATGATGCACCACAGTGAAAATCTGGATCACTGCATGCTGATGGACCAGGAGAAGAACAGGTCGACTCACCTTTGTCTTCGTCAGATGAATCAAGAGAATATTCTGCTGGAGGTTCTGGAATAGGAAGTCCCTCACCATGTGGAACTGGTCTCAATGCAGACGGAATGTTTGGGTAGACTATTCTCGACTTCTTTCGCTTCGTTATTCCGCCGGAAAGAGGAGGAACCAAGCAGAAGTAACAGTCATTTAGGTGGTTGCTTGGCTCTCTCCACACCATTGGGACTGCAAACGGCATTGATGACCTTTTGCAATTCAACCACTGTGAAAGCTGTGTTGTACATGTAGCACTGCATATATGCGGTGCCCAAGGCTTGTCTTGGTCACCAACCTTGCATCCGAAGTAAAGATGATATGCCTTCTTCACTTGAGAATTGATACTTTTCTTCTGGTTGGCAAATGTCACTTCCCCACAAATATAGCAAAAATTGTCCGCGGTATTAACACACTTTCGAGGCATTACTGTTCTTTATTGTACGTAAATGGATAAAATAATAAGTTTTATGTAACAGTAGCTTGAACTGTCTCGCACAACGTCTAAAATATTTTAAATGCTGAACCTATCTGATTGGGCTTTATATAGTACACTGCTTACGTCAGCTTCAGCAGCCGCCTGGCATTAGTATAATAGGCCTACACATGTATAGTACACTGCTGACGTCAACTTACTTCAGCAGCCGCATGGCATTAGTATTGCATTGCATCAGAAAATGATGCAATCAACTGTGGATGATGTGAGCATGATGGTATTATGCAATGTTACATCATTATTCCGGATGTTGCTGCAGTCCTACTGGAGAAATTTACACAGTGAAACATAGAAAATGAGGTATATGAATATCTTCAAAACGAGAGCCAATACAAATTTTTCACGGTTATATTCGTGTTCGGCACACCAAAATACTACAGATTAGGGCCTTTTCAAGTCAGTAATGATTTCACTGTTGACCAGTGGTATTAGTGACAAGAAAGCGGGGTCATAAAAATTGTCCCATGATGGCAGCCAATTACATAAAAAAATACTGCGCAAGTAATTCATGAGCTTATTTGGACTAATCAGAATCCCATAAAGTGATATATTAACGTACTGCAATATAAAAACATAAACTTCACACACTATATGCAAAGTGTACAGACTACGTGATAATTAACATTACTACTCTTCTTTGCTGAGTACGAGACTTAGAAGATGAACTATCGTGCCCCTCGGGCCTTCGCGTCTGCCATTTGTGATAACGGAGTAGGTCAATGACCCTTGAGGTGACCTCCTGTATCGTATTCGCAATAGCTAGTATTTAGTGCACATATCCTGACCTTGCGTTTCCGTACTTTCTCGAATTTACGATACCAACTTAATAGTTACATGCAACATAGTCAAACAGGAAACAAAACTGAAACCCTCTATATTTGCTTTCGTTTGACAAGCTGTAGATCCGCAATAGGATACAATTGTCTCATAAAAAGATGTCTTTCTAAAATCATAAATAAAAGAGAAACTTACAATTTACAAACAAAGGGAAATCATAAATCCGGGAACTCCGATGAATGCCGTTATGTTTGTGAGCTCAGATATTGTTAGAATAAAGAGATAGTACAGTCAAATAAAGTTCTTTACACGAGGAAATGATGTCACAATCAGGCAAAATAAATACATAAATAAATATATCATGCACTTGAAGTACAAATTACGTGAATGCGTTGATATTTTACATTTCACTCAGGATTTTTGAGATTGTTAAAGTTGTTACTATCGTTGATATGAAATTGTTACCAGCATAACTGTATCGGTATCACTTTGTGCAAGTTAATTTACCAATCAATCTTTTTTTTATCGGTGTATTTATATGGTCCGTGCCTCGCAAGGTTAATATGTTAACTGCTTGCATCACATGGGTGTCTTAAGTCCACGGGAAGTAACTCGATCAGCAAAATGTATAATGGTGCTTTATCCAGTAATTTATCCAAGATCTCGTTACATTGCAAATTGACAGTAAATTTGGATGGAATTATGGGAAATGTAGTTGCTTAAATACTCACAATTCACTGATGTGTGTTAGATGAATGAAGGGCAATATCTTTAGATAAAATGATAAAAACTAGCGAATATCTGCGCTGATCGGACATCCTATAAATGCATTGCATTACGATCAAAAACTAGTGATGCCTGGGTATTTAGTAAATAGGCCAGTTATACTTCGATCACGCGTCATTGCTTAAAACAGCACGCTAAACTCGAAGTAATTTTTGAACCATTTAAGCAGCAGCTTGATAGATAATTTGACAAAATGCAAAACAGAAAAGGTTCAAGCATCCTGCGTTTGAAAGTAATTAGGCTAGAAGAAATTGGGGGAACAAACTCTCGAAAAAGATCAAAATATCAAAATGATTGAATCCACAATCTTTTGAAGATGAAAAATTTGAACGTATATTTGGTTTAAATAACAATAGAATGCCCAATTGCTCTAACAGGCCATGTAAATGCCTATTTAAGACAAAAATGGGCAATAACTTGCAGAACGTGGTAACAATTTATTGATTATCGAATTTATCTAAATCTATAATTGGATCAATTTACATAGATTTGTATGCACTGCATTGTCTCAAGCCAGGGTTTAAGGTTCGAATATGTTAAGTCATCGGAACCTTGGATAGTAAATAATAAATGAGACGAATGTTTTTGTATTAAATTGGCATTTGATCGTCGATTTGCTGTTGATAAAATGCAATAATTATACTAATTGTAAGGTCAGTGTGATCTTGATTTCTTTCCTTGGACTGAAGCAACATAAGGTGTTTGATTAATAGAAAGAACATTAGAATGCTGTGTGTGCTTCAGCTTTGTCCATGGACAGCCGTACAGACAAATGGGCTTAAGAAAGGAAGGAGAAATTTGCTAAAGCAAGAGGAAATGTGAGAACGATTAAGACTGTAAAATGCAGACATAAACCAGGCACACGTGAAGTGGAGATGACATTCCATTAAAAATAAATATGAACGCGTGTTTTGCTTTACTTTACGAAACATGCAATCGAAACGTCCAGTTCTAAAGGACAATTTATGTTTTCGATACTATTATGCTATCTGTGGCTCTTTGTGTATATCTGATTTCTTGTCTACTTTGGTGAAAACTGAACTGTGTAATATTATTAATAGTTGATAACATTTTAAATGTTCAATCACATACACAAATTTGTATGTGATTGAACAATATGCTTTATTGTCGTTCTGTATATATGTCTCTCTGTCGAATTTTAACTTCACTCTTTACGATTATACTTCACATATACCTACATGGCATTCCTCGATCCGTTTTAAACGTGTGTAAGTACATACATACATCGGCTGGAAAAATATAAAAAGATCTAATTACGAACATTTTGAAAAATACCAAGCCTGAATTTAGTGCAAACAACTACATCTAAGTTAAATACAGGCATAACGAAAAACTAATATTGATGTATGCATCATGTATACAGCCAGGGTATAGCAAGTATGTATGTGATTATATAATGACAGTATGGTAGTTAGAAAATTTTAGAAAGATACTTTTTTTATTTAAATCACATGCTAAAAAAAGAACTATTTTACAATTTACAGCCTTTATTTTACAACTAAATTAAATTGATTGTGGTGTTTCCAGAATGGTCGGGATATGTTTAAATGTGTTATCTGTTTAAGATTCATATTAGGAAATAATTTGCATTTGGGATAAGTATATCTATGGAAATAAGATGGTTATCATAGACTCTAACTGTGTTGGTGTAGTTGTTACATCTCAAAGTATGACCCATCCTTTGTTATATCACGATTATAATCCATATGTATTAATGTGTTGTTTCATTTGTAGTATTAATTTGTAAATGTATGCCTTGATGTATAATAATCACAATTTATATAAATGTATAAACACCACAATCATGATGTGCTTACATGAATACATCCTTCTGAATTATATTGAATTCAATTATACGGTAACTTTTACAAATAGATGTGGACTAATTCATAAAGTGACTGTTTTCTGTAATGTGGTTTGTTGCAATACTTTTCTAACACAGTACTAATACAAACTGGTCACAAATGAAGCCCCAAAGAAGCAGTTGTAATTATTATCGTTAAATTTATACTATAGTGGCCGGTACAGGCGTTTTTTTTTTCATAGCGTTGTAAGGAATTAAAAAAAAGAATTCAACATTGAAAAACATAGTCCACACTGTATTGGTTATTGGTAACTGTAGCATTTGCTAGATCGCTGTATACAAATGTATGTTTGGATTCCTTATTTTCCTGAAAGGTTTTAGGAAAGTGTACAAATGTATTGGGCATTTAAATAACACATTTTTGTAATTTCTTTGAGTTTATTTAAGCAAGAAAAATTTAATGTAGTCCCATAGGTCATGTGTATTTTTGGAATGTTATTCAGACGATACAGTATCGAAGCCATTCCAAGTAATGCAAATTAAACTTTTCATCGCTCACTATTTGGGTTTTGATTATGAATAAGTATTATACAATCTTTAGACCAGTATGGTGTACAGTGACTGTTAGAGAGCCAGCTGGACACAAAATTGATTGAAGCTGACATGTTTCCATATATTTTGCTGAAGGTCGCTAAATCGCTATTGAAGCGTTGTAAGTATTCTACTGGTTAAAACTCTTCATAATCTTGAATGAGAGATTTTAATATGAAATGTGCGATTTTCAAAAATCACACCAAAGATTGTATAATTGGTAATTAAACACGATTACTTTTGAATGTGTAAAATTCATATACTGATCTTAAATGACAGTGTGCGTGTGTGTGTGTGCGTGTTATAGGCGGGCTATTGCATGGTGTCCAACGCACGATGAGATACATTTCTTATTATGACAATCATGGAGAGCAAGATACATTCTGTTGCATGAAAGGTCCATAAGATTTATGAGTGGATTTAAGAATATCGAACAAGTGATAAAGGTGCAAGTAAAAAAATGAAACAAACCCTAGTCTCGTATCAGTCCCATCAGTTCAGCGTATCACGAAGACGGTGAAGCCATGTATCTTGACAGAACTATCAGACATATGTTAATGCTGAGGTCATCCAAGAACGATATTTAGCTTGGAAGGAATATGCCTGTCAAGAACGGTGCTTCGTTGTTAATGATGGCACAAAGAAATACCCTCCCTTCTGTTTGTTATACAGATGTGTCATATTTATTTTGTTAGGTCCGCCTTTCCGTCTGTTCTAAGCTTGTTAACACGATTATACAAAACTAATTCCACCTAAAGAAATAACGGTAAATAGGCTAAATATTTAAGTAACAATAAATGACTTGTCTGATCTTCATAAATTCTAAATGAATACTGCATTTGTTCCATTTTTCTTTGTCTAGACTTACATTTGGTGATAAAAACTGGTCTGAAAAGCATAGATGAAATTTAAAGTGTTAATGTATGTGCGTATTTAAATCATCTCACTGGATTTCAGTCTGCTTAAACAGTTTCCTTAACATATCTTGTTCATGGCGGCGGTGTAGCTTAACTTACAGGTGCTAAATTTTGGCTATCATTTGCTTCCTAAAGTTAATTGGAATATATGATTATATTCAAGAATTTATAGTAAACTTAATTTATTCCTAGTTATGTATTAACTTTATATTTCTAATACATCGTATTTAACTCATTAGGACAGACCCCCAAATCACCTAAATAAGTAATAGTACTACGAAATCAAACAGTACAAGCTGTGCTAAAGGGGCTAAGTACAATATTGTGTTTACATATGTAACATTGTGATTTATTAGACTACCAGCACGACATAATATGGTATGATTAAATAGATACAAAATGTTCGTTTAACCACTGATTTTACTGCTTTAGCCATGCCTCCTCAGGTATTCAGGAATGTGGCTTAGACTTGCATGATAAAACACTACACCAATCAAACATAGTAGATATTACAAATGAAGAAATATATCTTTCTCATTATCATACAATTATCGGCTACTGTGACAACAGCCAGGTTTAATTTCAATTTTTGAAGGGGAACATTGACTCGAACATGAGTATAGTCAAATTTACCGGTAGCGAGAGTCGTATATTTCTGAATTCAGGTAGCTTAAAGAAGAACATGGGCAATAATGCGACACTCACCGGACACGACAAAAGGATATGGGTGGACAATGGAAGATGACCATTGGCATCCTATCTGGATAACACTTACTGAAGCGTCTGAAGCTTTCTGTAAGCTGATAGAATGTGATTGCAAGTCTTAAGGTTGTCGAAGCTGAACGTGCCCGAAAGCCGCACTGACGTGCACTGAACTTTGCAGTTGCAGCTGTCAGAAATATTTGGCTGTCATGCTTTGACGCAAGTAAATACCATGACCGCATTGTTATCTTTAGGTTATCTTGGAAGAAATAATTTTGTTACTATAAACCTTGCTGAGGAACTTTTTTCGTGTCATCACTCAGATCATTTGGAGGTACTTCCGTCATTAAAATGATGTTATGACATCATTATGACACCGCCTTATTATTTTTCTACAACGTATTCATAAACTAAATAAGACAAAAGTAAAACACTCAATTCTAACCCCTAAAATACTTGCATGGAATTTTATATAACCTTTATGTGTTTTGAGACATTTTGATAGCAATGACACCACAATGGTGCCTCAATATCCCCCTGCTCATCAGATTGTTTGGAGCTTATACGTTTCTGAATATCTGACCCCATGACAATCAATTGCAGCAATGTTGTTGTAGCAAAATACAGTGCTCTAGAAGTATCAGGGCAGTATGAGAGCCATGGCAAGGCAAGAAAGAGTTTGTATAACCTTTTAAGAAATGGAATTCTGACCTGTAAAAGGATGGAGGTATAGATAAACAAGAGAGCACTTTCATGACTTTGTCGAGGACCTCTAAGGATTTAGGTACCTATCAAAGTGAGACGTTGTATATATCATTTGAAAGACGATATGGACGAATGGCTAGACGAGTTCCTCCAAGTGAGATATGGGAGCCATCCACCTCGACAAACGCAAGTTCGAAATTCCGACATAGTACATAATCTCTTCAGGACGTCAATAACCAACATGGGATGAACATTCAAACATAGTGAGCTCCTGACCAACCAAAATGCATGCTTCGTTTGTACACATATCTTCTATCCTAAAGAAACCTAACATTCAAACAAAGTAGTATCTACCCCCAACCATTGATAGCACCATTGACACAATCGAGATAGGCGTTGTAAGAGATCGTAGCCGAGAAAGAAATGGCCTAACATAAGGCAGTGCAGCTATTCTTGCCAGAAGAAGAATGACACTCTCCAGATAGCGTTTTGACCGCAACGCTTGGGAAGATCACTGCGGAAAGAAAACGGATGTGTCGCCATTCTAAAGGTGTCACTGTAGATGCCGCAAACTAAAGTTGGATTATTTAAAATACTGCACCTGTGATCCCAGGCAACTATGGAGCCCAACAAGGGGACTCCATTCAAGAGCAAGGATAAACATATACTATACTCAGTGGATACATTAATTATGATTGACCCGTGAAGCCAACATCTTCTAGGAAGTCTTCTAAGAATTGGGAAAGAAACAGCTAAAGGGATCGACTGACTCAAGATAGATACAAGGAGAAAAATAAAGAAGGTGAGCTAGTACATAAAGACTTCCTAGGGATCGGCGTGACCAGCGATTTGTCGAGACAGGGCCCATCCTGAAATAAGCAGAGGCCAAAGTAGTGTATTGCATCGGAAAGCCTATGCTCAACTACCAGGATCCTTTCCTCCCATGACAAACAGGCTGCTTCTACTTAGGCCCGTATTAACAACACGTAGTGAGGCACGTCGGGCCAACTCTACACCCTCTGACCCAAAAATGGCCATTGCTTATATGAGAGAACTATTAATATGAGATGAAGCTGCAACGAAGATTTACGTGGATAGCAGCAACATTCCGATTATGACATGATTACGCAAACAATTACACGGAATTGATGATGATTTATTTTTTGCAAAGTCAACATTTATCGCTATTAGACTATCCGAGATCAAAACGATCACCGACAGTGTAATATATACAGTAGCGTCTGGATCAACATTATGGACACCACTCAATAAATCCATCAAACATCGCGCTGAGGTTACCTGTATATACACGTTCTCAGTACTCGGTACTACGACATTTACGATATCTACCACAATTTCACGACGTTATCTACTAACTGGATCCTCTGGATCTATATTAATGATCTTGGAGGAAAAAGACGAGGAAACATTTGTTATGGAACCCGAAGATACAAAATTAGATTTGTTGTATTATTGATGCCTGGAATTAGTCTCTAAACTACCACGTACTTAAAATATAATCGACGTTTAACATTACAGATACAATCAAGTATATCAGTTGCAAACGAAACTGAAAAATATCATAGACGAGTAAACTGTAAAAGTAAATAAAAATTTCGCAGACGTCTAGTTGTAGTTAACATAAATGTGTATTCGGCATCCGCTGTTATTGCTGGAATCGATGCATTGCTATCAAAAATAACAATGACATCACCAGCATTTCTAACAATTTCAGCTGCAACAACAAATACTTGTGTTCTTAATATCATCGCAAAATATATCTACATGTACAAATACAAAATTGCATGTGCATACAATAAAGTTGCACACAGCAACGCTTGCATTGTCCAAATTATCTTCGTTGATATCATCAGGACTTAGCGATTTAATAATATCATATACTGAGTTCACAGAAATGATTAAGATTTATAACGAGGCAATGAACGTGTAAGAATCTACGTCCATTTCAGAAATTCGGGATTTAAAATCCTGATTTAAAATCAGGGCTTTAATAATAATGTCGTCATCGCATGATAACTACGATGGCATCAGGAACCTCAACCAATCCTGAGTGTAGCGTTAACTTTCCAAATGCAATTCCAGTGAAAGAAATAGCACAAGAACAATTACAAGTATATGCTAGTTGGAGAACATCATAGATCAAATTCATTAAGTTTGTTACAATCCCAAAAAATCACTGGTATTTTCGTATAAAAATAAACCAGATGGATGCCTAGAATGGAATGTTGTAAGTATACCGAGAGGTAATTCTCAGATCGAACAAATCAACGAAGAATTCCAACGTAGAAGCGAATCTATCAAAAAAAATTATCCAAAATTGCTATCAGTGTTCACGAAACAACTTTATCAGCCGCGGTAGAAATACATTCGCGAGATTATTCCGTAGATATATATCAATCGTCAACAAGAAATGTGTTAGGATGGCCAGATACAGCACCTGTTTTCAAGGACCACAAGAACCATAACGTGTAAATTTCTCAACGGGCAAATGGATATGTTTAGAACGTCCCTAATATTGAAAAAAATAAACCATGAAAGCTTCAACCAGAAACTCCCCAAGATGTTTTTAATTACTGATGAAGATACTAAAATACTGATGAAGATACTAAATATCTTTACTTACTCATGATCCTAATGATGAAAAAAACAAACATATTGCCGTTGAAAAAATTAAATCGTATTCCGAGGTTATTACGTCTGAACATAAGCAACTAAACAGTAAGCTACTAAATTTATTTTCTAGTATCATACATTATTATGACAATGATATAAAACAACAAAGTATAGAAAAGATACAACACCTAAAGCAGCTTTTGTCAGACCTTGAAAATATTAATAAAAATTTTAGTCACACGGTGATTAGTAACAGTCATTTTATACTTAGCAATTTTGATGGGACGGTCATAAACTATATGCAGATGTTTCCTGACACCTATAAAATAACAGAAAATAAATTACCAATGTTTGTAATACCAACATTTGTCATTGATGAGTTAACAAAATTTGTCAACAATCGTATCAATAAAAACATGCATAAAGTCGTTGCGTTATGGAAAACATAACCCCGCCATCAAATATTCTCAGACACAACAATGATCCATACCGTGGACGTCGTAACATTTTACCCCGTGTTGTCAATATCACATCAAAAATTCCAGTCAGTCATGTCTGTCATACAATTGATGGAAGTTATCAAGTATATCTTATAAAATCCAGCCAGGCCCAGCAGAGACATATTTTATATACATTCACAACTCAAGCATCCCCTGTATTGTTATCATGTTAGGACCCTTTAATCCGGTTTATCTGCGACGTAATAAACCGCTATTATCAAGGATACATTTCAAACTTGCTAACCAACCCGGACACTTCGTTGATTTGAAATATAAAGATTTTAATATGAATACGTATGTAGAGAATTTTGTAAAGTCAAAGATGTCGTTTTACAAACAATACAAACACTTTATCCTTGATTTAATCAATGGGTATTATATTATGTATCAACACGCGAGAGTTTTGTATACAATATAGACACATGAAAGTACCATCAGAACAGTACTGATACTTCTACACACAGAACAATTTAGTATTATTATAATTATTGATGAATACGTAGATGAAGAATTTTTTAACGCAGGAAGAGTTAAATGAACTGCAGCAAAAAAATATTTATACAATTGTGTGTGATAGAGGTCAGATTCTGGATGATGCAAATTCCTGTATTTGATTTGATCAATTTAAAAATATTATAATTTGATTTCCTTGATAAAGTCAAGGAATAAACCTATTCATTTCTTTTTACTATAGTCAGACATTTATTATTCTCCTAATGACGTCGTCATAGACAAAGTCAAGAGCTCAGACAATCACTCTGGTAAGGATTTTCATTTTTGTATATCTGTTATAATTACTTTGATTTTCACAATCATTTACTACTTTCACTTTATTTGGCTGTTACTGACAGTGTTTCACAATCATTACGTTCACTGGTGACTGTGCTTTCATTTTCACTTTCACCACTAACAGAGCTACTTGCAGACATTATCTTTCTGAACTGCCTTACACGCGTATTAATAATGTTCTTTTGTTTTCTATTCGTGAGATAATTCTGGTCTAATCTTTTTCAAATGCGCGTGAGAGAGAAATTAATTTTTCAACTTCTGTTTTTTTTATGTCGCCAAGGATTGTAACATAGATTGTCGAATCAGCTTAATGAATCTGTATTCTGCTGGTGGTGTGTATCTATCTTCAATTGTTCATTTTTGTAATGATTCAAAATCACAAATAATTTTTGAGGATTCATTTCATACGATATTTTGACATCGTCATGTTGTAGTTTTTTAATTGCTGAAATAATAGCAATGCTATTTGCATAATTCATTACATAATAAATATTTAACATAAAAGAAAATATTTACACAACACTAATTTGTTTCTATATACAGTATATGCCCATGTGATCTCCACGGTTGCCAAACGACATTCTAGCAAATTTTGTGTGTGATACGAAATATTTACACACCACTAACTTACTTATATAGACAGCACAATCGCATATCAACGCCTAGATTGTCAATTCAGAGGGCTATACAAATTCAGAGGGCTATAAAAACTATTTACGCAGCACTAACTTAATGATATAGACAGCATAAACCCCATGTGAAATCATACATTGCCAAACGACATTCTAACAAATTCAAAGGGCGATACCAAATATTTACACAACACAGCCCTGACGTTAACTCCTAGATTGCCAAACGTCATTCTAACGAATCCAGAGGACGATACGAAATATTTACAATCTCAGCTCTAAGAGAGGCCAAACACCTATGTAATTTCCTAGATTGCCAAATAACATTATTGCAAGTATTATTGCAAGTATTGCAAGTATTGAGGATATATATATATATATATATATATATATATATATATATATATATATATATATATATATATATATATATATATATATATATATAATGATGGCAAACCACCCATGTGAACTCCTAGATTGACAAACGAAATTCTAGCAACTTCAGAGGTCGGTACGAAATATTTACAATCTTAGTTCTAAGATGGGCACCTTACATATAGTGGCATATTTGCAGTATATACAATCTTAGTTCGAAAGACGACACAGTTCATATAGTAACATATTTACAGTATATACAATCTTAGTTCTTAGTACGGCACAGTATATATAGTAGCATTTTGCAGTATATACAATTTTAGTTCTAAGGACGGTACAGTACATAGAGTAGTACATTTGCAGTATATACAATCTTAGTTCTAAGGACGACACAGTTCACATAGTAGCATATTTACAGTATATACAATCTTAGTTCTAAGGACGAAACAGTTCATATAGTAGTATATTTACAGTATATACAATCTTTGTTCTAAGGACGAAACAGTTCATATAGTAGCATATTTACAGTATATGCAATCTTAGTTCTAAGGACGAAACAGTTCATATAGTAGCATATTTACAGTATATACAATCGTAGTTATTAGGACGGCACAACTAATACTCTTATCCAGCTTAATTCTAAGGACGGCACAACAGAAGCATATTCTATAACTTAACTCTATGGACGGCACAACGTACAAACGGGGCCTTCTCTACGTCCAACTGATTTCTGTACACACACGCCCTACTCAACCCAGAGAGCAAGTACAAAAGAGCACCCACCACGTGGTAATATGGTAGGACGGTGTACGTATTTATGTTGAAGTTCGAGCTTGGAGCGAACCCCAACAACTCCAGTAATAACACGGGTCCAATGCTTTATACTAACTAATACATAAAAATCCAAAAGTAGCTCACGCAATGAGCGTGGCTTATTCACGGTTTGTATTTTACTTTTTTTTTATTGTTATCTCAGCCAAAATCTAGTGGAAGCAAAAAATCTGACAGAGCCAGGATAAAGGATAATGCTTTTCTTATAAACAAAAACCCATAATTAATCGGTGAATAAATCATTTATAGGTTACAGACTCTACTTTTACCTGAGAGAGTTATATCCCTTGACTTTATCCAATGTTAAATTTCTCTGTCTTACAGTAGAGTTATACTCTCAAGTATGATGCCTTTGTTTGTCTTTCTTTGAAAATAAGGATTTGGTTATATTATTTGCAACTTATTATTAACCAAAACATAATAATTTATTTATAATCGAATACTATTGTAAACATCAGGTGAGATAAAATTTAATCTCTCTATATTTTACCTGATAGAGTTATCTCTCTTCACCAGGAGTATTTTCACCTAACACAATGGGAAATACTGACCTATTATTCATTGTTGATATATTTTCGAAAACGCCGATCTGATAATATTATCTCCGATATAATAATTCAGACCTCTTTGAAATATGAAAATATCTACCGACCTTCATTCATTGATTGAAATATTATTTCTTCACCAGTTTCTACATTAACATATTTAATCGCACTCCTTGTAAATATTTTGCAGCTCCCAGTATCTCCAAATTTACAATTCTTATTTTGTGAAACAGCTTGTAAATTATACAAGGAATTATCAAGTTTCCTGTGATTGATATGTTCAATCACCTGAATTTTTTTGATCAATCCACGAAAACATTAGTGCCTTATAAGTTTTGATAATGGGATGTTTCACGAATTAATGTTGTTCCATTTGTATAATAATATTAGTGATCTAAGTAATTATTTTGAAAATCTGGTGAGATAGCCTTCAGCGTTTTTTATGACTGTCATTATTGCCGGCGTTATATTTTTTATCATAATATCGTTTCTGCTCTCTGTTTTGTTTACCACCACATTGCATACACAACTGCAGTTCTCCTCGAACATCAACACCACACATCAAACACGGTTTTGGTCCTAGACTCCCTTTTCGCATGCTTTGTAGAGTAAGTCCCTATAATATGTTACAGGGAGTTGTTGAAGCTATCATTAGCTATTTACACTTATTCTTTGTTTGAACCATTATATATATATATATATATATATATATATATATATATATATATATATATATATATATATATATATATATATATATATATATATATATATATATATATAAATTTATATATTAGGCTTAATTTTAATATGGATGATTTTGAGAGATTGTCTACAATCGAACCTTCTAAATCTAGATTCGATTTTGACAGAAGAACGGATGATTTGTGGAGGCGAGCTCTGGTTGATCCGACGGAATCTCTGGTTAAACATATTTATGGCACCAAGAAATAATTTCGCGACTATGGTGCAGCTCATGTGTAGTCAACAATCAGAATTATACGCGACATCGAAGATGTTGTCGATGCTACAATGAATGAATAACGATTATTAATTATCTCGACACTCAAAGATATTTTTAGAATAAACTTTATTGTAGGGGTTGACACCGCGGAAGACGATAATTGGATTATCAGTGACAAACGTGACCCTGTCCGTCTTCACACTGGAGATATTGTTACGTTAAATAAGAATTCGAAACCAGAAATGATGACTGGTTATGATACACCTTATTACGAACGGTCGTATTTTGTGAATGAAGTTATTTATGCAATATATCCGATAGGTGATAAACCTAGCATTCATGATCTCAAACCTATGAAATTATCGACGCTCAAATGAGTAGCCGAATTGGTAATGGAACATTTTACAAATGCTATACGTGGAAACTGTTTAACAGATCTAAGACATAAATAAATAAAGGACTGGACAGAAGTAGTTGAAGATACCGGAGCGTCTATAAAAAATGTCGCTGAACTGGAAAACAAAATAAAATTTCAGTAATGATATAAACAATAACCGGAGAGATCTTGGACGAATCAAAATATAAATCATAATGAGGCGCCGATAAATATTATTGATCATAATGCGCATGCCTGGACTTCAGCTATGACAATATTTCAACGAAATCGAACTGTTAAGTTCTATACCGGTAATATGTTTGATTTTATTAGAAATATTAGTAAAAGCGATCCTGTATCCGTGTGGCTAATTCAAAGTTCCGATAATGTAAACTATGACCAATTTGTGCGACATAATGGAGTTATTTATTGTACAGAATCTCTCAAAGAAGAAATGAAAAATCTTGCGTTGAAATATACCCATGACGATGCTGAAACGTTACTGAGTAATTGTTTACCGATCCGTCAGTTGCTGCTCATTTGCTCAGAAGGCAAATTCATGGAAACCAACACCTTTGGAATTTCTTGAAGAAGTACAACGCAGATGTGTTGAATACGGATATGGTGGATTTCGGAATACCATATGATATTATGAGGATGTTATCTCGGTTCATATGGTTACATGTTATCTTGGATGTTTTCTTGGAATGGGAGAATGTTCTGTATATTTTAATAGATTTCGACATCCAACATGCGAGATGACCAGAAATACGATAAACGGACCCTTACCAGATTTTGACCTAACTGGATTTGCAGCAATTAAATCATTTAATATTGCTGAAAATCTTCATCCAATTTGTTGTGTCTGGTTTGGCATACACTTTTCACAACACATGTGGGCAGCAGCAGTATTAATACGGTTTATGCCTGATTAAAGCTGTTGGAATCAGCAACTTTAGACGAAGCAATTATATCATATAATTCGCAGAAACAAGTCTGGTTGCCAGACAAAAAGAAATAGTCTGTTGATGAAGAACCTGATCTGACTGCTATTGAGAATAAGCACACAAAAAAAATTGGCAGAAAAATAGTTGGTAAATTTACGCAAGCAGGATCGTATGTTCATGAACGACATTGTACAAGATTTATTATAGTTAGATTTCATAATTACTGATACAACGAAGAGAAATACATTTACAAATCAAAGTACTGCTTACTAGCTGAATGGAACTAAAATAGGTACAATTGTTATTTGTATTCATGGTGAGTCACCGCAGTTTACTCAGTTAAGATCTTCGATGTTACCGTATGTTGTAGTGAATTTATTGTCGATGATAAAAGGATTTCATATTGCCGCGGTTCGACCTAATGGAGTTATTTATTGTAACTCAGCTTCATTCTATATCAGTAAAACTATGTAGGATTGCTAGAACAACTACATATCGGCGCTTATGCATCATGGGGCGAATTGAGAATACAACAAGACAATATACTTAATAATTCTGAATATGCCGACGTTGAAATCAAATATATTTATTACAAAGATGATCAAATGTCAGAATTGTCATCTGCACCATCTTTATATAATCCTGTAGCCAGACATAAAACGGTTTATCTCAATGGAGCGGGGGGTTCTGGTAAAACACCATGTATGTTCGAATTGTTTCGTGTACTTGATATAACTGTGTTAACCCCACACAGACTTGCCAGAGAAATGAACGAACGAGGAATAAATTCTCATACTTATCACAGCTTCTTCTAATGGAAGGGAGATATATGGACTCCTGATCGAATGGATGAAAATTATATTCCAGAGATTATTATCCTGGATGACATATGCACAGTGTAGCTGGAGACATTAAAACTATTTCTTGATATGGTTGTTAAAAAATACTGCTGTAGTAATGTGTGGTGATCATGGTCAACCGCCACCTTTTGTTGGATTCTCTCCACGTGAATGGCTGAGGACTTTTATTGATTATTATGAAGAAATAGATGATGATCATCGAATCCAGAATTAAGAGAGTTTAAGAATACATTAATCAGAATACAACCAAATACATGTCAGTGTGCAAAAATGCATGATATATTTTCAGAAACTTATATGAATGAGTTTTGGAAGATGTAGAGACCAGATGATACTTGCAAGTAGAAAGATAGTTCGTGATACACTTCAAAAACAGTTATTTCTGTTTCCAAATCTACCCGTACCATTGTGCTATCACCCAGCAGATACTCGACGGCAAAGTATCGACGTTGAAATTCCAGGTTGTGGTAGTAAACAAAATCTTGTGTTAAATGATATTGTTTTAGTTTCTGTCAGTGTTGTTGAGGGCGCGTTAACGATAAACAAACCTCCATCGACGCTATTATATGCTATACTGATTGATTCGTCACAATGATTAACTATTTCGGATACTAATATTTTGATTGTAGATGATCGTATTCAGTGGCCAAATTTAATTCATCTTGCAATGTCTTCAGTCAGAAGAATATCTCAGCTGCGGAGGGTTATCATCGACTTCAAAGAAAATAATAATCAAACTGCTAGCAATAACGAGAAGAAAAAATAAACGAGACATTGAGCTCGAGGCTAACAACAACAGAATAAACATTGTGAAAGCTGTAACAGATTAATGTTGTGCCAATATTCAAATCCGCTCTGGTAGCCTTTTGGTTAGAACGTCCGAACCGGTTGCGGGATGTCGTGGGTTCGATCCCGGCTGAGTCATACCAAAGACTTTCAAAAATTGTGCTAACAGCTGCCTGGCTTGGTGATCAGCATTAAGAGGTTAGTGTTAGGACTGTTCGGCCTGGGGTCAAGATAATGTGACTGGGTAGGACATCATGCTACATGTCTGCAGCATGATGCCCCAATGCTAGACATCACTATAAACTGTTACACTGCAGACATCTTAGTGATATGACTAAAAAGATGCTAAATCTACGTTAAAAATCCAAAATCACACACACACAGACACACAATATTCAAATAATAATCCATGACAGTTTACCGTAGATATAATTAATAGTAATCTTGGTTGCACACTCGAAAATGTGATGTTGACCTGTCTTGAATGTAGCCGACGTCTAGGCCTTAGTTCACAAAAGTGAACGCGGTGGTAATTGTGCATCTGCAGGAATTAATTGTAATTGTTCGCGTACAAATCCACGTTGAAGTGCAGTTGAATCTAGTGGGTAGATTGTAGGTCTACACGTGGATCTTACCACTTTGGAAATGTATCTGTCGTCACATTCCAAAAAGGAACATTTTCTCTTTTTTACCACCTTCAAGTTCACCAGGATCATATGAATATCTTACAGTCACATAACCTAGTACTGGTTCTTTTGAAGCGTCATGTCGTTGTAATGGTGTATATTCTTTTTGTGATTGTATAGGTAGGTGTCATAGAAATTGCATTAGTAATTTAATTATTTAACGCAGTTATTATACTTGGTAGTCTTGCAACCCATTCAGGAGACCTTATATCTTTCTGAATTATTTCCTACCCATATTGGTATCCAAATAATCGCTCAGCATGTATGCTATTAAAATGTTCAACAATTGCCTGATCACGATGCATTGCGGTATTGTTTGATTTTAACGTTGTATTTTTTTTCTTCAGAGATGATACTGCACCAAAATTGTGCTTGCCAGGATCAATCTGTAGTAAATGTGGCCATCGCAAGGGTCCTCGTTGATCATTCGTTCAAAAGGAGATACAAATTAAGTTACTGCTTTAGTTAATAAGAGCTCTGCTTCTTTATACATACTTGCAGCGTCGACGACAGTCAACGCGTATTTATATGTGCGTCATTGACTTCTACCAGTTTTAACAGTATCGTGTGGTAAAAACAAAATATCCGCTTGATGAAATTCATTTGGATTACTGACATCAAAATGTGAGTACTGAATTTGTTTAGGTGGTGGTAGATAAATTTGCCATATTACCTTTCGTGCTAACCAATTTGCAGCAACAGAGCTTGTGATATTTGATGCATCAGCAAATTTACTAGTCGCTGCTCTACCCCTACAATATCCTCTTGGGCTATAATAAATCGATTCCATTATTATGATAATAATCTGCCGACTAATTACCAGTCCCTATCAATAGTTTACCTTTCATCGCAAATTGTACTAGGAAGATAGTAAGTTGTTCTCTGAGAGATTTTTTTGAATGGAATTTAACATGTGAATCGAATTGACATCTGCACTATGTCGTTGTTGTAAATCCTTATTTTCATGCCCTACATCATGAACGTGACATGCGTGATCAATATCATTTATTGGATACTCTCTAGGTGTTGATTGATCTCGTTCGTCAAGTCATTTTGAAAATTATGTCGGGTTCCAGGACCACAATAATTATGTCCAGGAAGATGTTTTTTCTCCTGGATACGAAGCCCATGGAGACCCTGGTAATTTTCCCAGTTAACAGCAACATCACCTGTTTTCCTTGATTTGTCAAGGGAGAGAAATCTTTATTTTTTGTACCACATTTCACACATTTGCCTGTAAGTGCGCGGTTTTTAATTTTTGGTTATTATTGTTGTTAATCCACTGGTGTGGGTGGATGCTCTGCGTCGAACACAATATAAATTCATATTATTGATTATGTTTCTACAACATGGATGTCAATGAGTTTTCAGCGACTAGAAAGCAAGAGCTAGTTAAACATCATCCAGAGCTACCAAATTCTATCAGAGCAATTATCATAGGTCCATATGGGTTTGATAAGACGCAGTTGATGCTTTATTTGATAATGAGATGGCTCCAGTGGGATAAGTTATATTTAGTGACATAATCGGTAGATAATAAGAGATGCTAAGATGTACTTAAAAATTTTAATAGAAACGCAAAATTGTTGGACGAGGACGGCAATGACATTATTAATTTTATCACTGATACTGATGAAGTCCCATCTGTGGATGACCTCGATGGATTTATTAATAATGTCGAAGTATATAATGATATGTTGCTAGAAAAACAATAAGATCCAGCTCGGATATTTTCTCGAGGTAGGCAAAAAACACAGACGTCAAGTATGTTACTAAGCGATATATACAAATACCTAAATTGATCAGAGATAACTGTTTATTTTAGTTGCTTTTAATGGAGTTGATTCATATAATCTGCGAAATATTCATTCAGCTTGGTGTTGAAGGGTTATGTATATGATTAAATTAAAAAACTACTTT
Source organism: Sinohyriopsis cumingii (assembly GCA_028554795.2). NCBI lineage: Eukaryota > Metazoa > Mollusca > Bivalvia > Unionida > Unionidae > Sinohyriopsis > Sinohyriopsis cumingii. Next base: position 52,681,017 of record CM068833.1, on the reverse strand, counting down.
TCATGTGCGCAAGCTACCCCACATGAATTGATCACGATACATTTACATGATCCTCGGTCGCGATATCGTGAAAGTCTTGATAAAATTTTGGTTAATAAAGATCAACAGAGAGGGTGCGACCAAAAATGAGTGCCAGACGGGTAAAAAAAAACACATACATAAATTTGTAAACATAAGAGACAAAGATAAAGTAACAAAATTAGCTAACCCAATCAGAGAAAATCTCGGTTGGTTAGAGACTTACGTTTTGTGTTATTGACCTCGTAGTTTTCATTTTTTTTCTTATGAAGCTTTATTTTTAAGGAAGACTTGCTGCAAAATTGGTCTGTTCACCCTCCCTGCTGATACTTTCTTTGGTTAGCAATTTATTTATATTATTAAGTTGCCCCTAACCACACATTTGAATGTTCACTGTACAGTGAACAATATGCAGTCGACAAGTCACCCCGTGTTATTCGTATCTTTCTAGCGATACCAAAAGCTCAGATACTTCCCGTTTAAATTATTTATTGTATTCAAATAGCACCTTTAACATGTTTATCTTTTCTTTCTTAATGCTCTGGGAATAAATTGAAAAGTTCAGTTCCACGTACTGCCTAAATCGTCGTGTACTGATATCGGTGAGGATGGTGCGGCATTTAAAAAAAAGAGGAGATAGATATTAGTATCGCTGATATATAAAAAGACGAATCTGTGCCTATAAAGGGACAGAAACTCTACTTCGTTTTCCGTAAACAACCATGCTAATTATTGAGAAAATACGTTTTGTGGTAGATGACTCAGTACGTTACCGCATGTACTTGGTGACAGAAGAAAGCCTGAGCTTTCTGAACAATTGAAATAATGTTCCATTTTGCAGTTGCTTTAGATAAATCAACCTTTAGCCTGGTATTGGCGTAAACCGTCTTACTCATCAATTCGTACCAGGTACCCAAAATTTCATTTTAACCATCATTGACAAAACGGATATCGTGTACATGCATACGCGGAATATATATACAAGTTTTATGTGCCACAATAAGTTCCAGTAGAGATAGCTGTATCCATTACATTGAATACATATCCATAATTCCATATATGCAAAATTATTACTGTGATTTAAATGGGCTGCGATCTTCAATTGTATATTCAACTATCAACATGAACAATATTAATCAAGCGTTTGTAGTTAATTGTCTTGAAGCTCCCTTCATTTTCTCATACTACCTTACGTCAAGAAATTTTCCATATATTGTGAGCATCTAGCTTCAGTGTATATGTTATGCTTTATATTAATTCTACTTTAGCCGTCTTCCTGATGCAACTAATTTAGCTCGCACAAACGTTTTTTTTCACACAACATTTTCGTCTTCTGTGATGCGGGTCTCCATCATTTCTGTTCAAATTGAATCCTAGGCTGTTACGATGCACTCTTTATAGAAATAAAAAATGGCGTCGACCCTCTTAAAACTTGAAAATTTGTCTTATATTATCTATGCAAACCCCAAATGTTTGAATACCATATAGGTATTAAAATTGGTTTTTATTAGTTCGAGTTGCCGGTTCAAGAATTTGTATGGTCGCAACATTTTTTCATGACATTCTTTTGGCAGTGGTGTCGTCTCGCACGTAAATGTTTATCATACTCGTCATGCGTTTCACTTACAACCTCTCAAGCTAGGTCTGCGTGGTACAGATACTGGAAACACGAGGACGTGTAACGGAAAAGAAGAGAGGGATATTTAGCGGGAACGCTAGGCACGGCAAAAGAAAAAAAAATCCTCAGTGAAAAAAAAAACCATTGCGAATTTGGCATCAGGTATATATCTAAGTGCAGTGGAATAAAAGTCACATGCAAACCAAGTTGCATGCTGCTAATTTACGTGATCTATTATTGTGTAAAGCAGACGTTTCTGCGTTTAACTGTACATCGGCACCATTTTGGATATATAGTTTGACAGTGGATACTGGCAAAGTCTAAAATCCAGTTAACCAGTCGTGTTAGTAATATCAGCAAACGGCATATTACCACGCCATTTCGGCAATATTCACAGACATTTATGTGCGGTTTTCATTTCGGATATTATCAGAAAAACATGAAGCATGTTTATTTAGAACATTTAAAGTTTCCATATTGAAACTTCCATCATAAACTAGTAACTGCGTGTTAGTTGTGGCTTTAGATGTTTTGTCTATCGCCATAACATGATTGCAACTACGTAAGCTACAGTACATCAAGTCGTTTTCTCTAGACCGTTTGATTTAACATTTTCTCTAACACTTGGAACATAAACGGCCTGTCCAATGTTTTATAAGGCTGCATGTGCGGAAACACATCCAAAAATATGATGCAATTACGTTCTTGAAAGTATTTATGTAGTCGAAAGATCTTATTATGGTTCTAATTATGGCAGAAACAAAATGGAGACTTTATCCATTGTTGATTAGAAATGGTGCGGAGCATTGTTTATCAACGGTAGCTCTAATAATGTCTACGTCTTTCGAATCCACTGTATAGACTGAATGATGGCCAAGGACGGATACTCGAAGTAATCGAATTTCATGCGGAATAGAAAAGTTTTATCCGACGTTTTCTGCTGGCAAAGAACGAGTAGTGGGTTGTTGTATTTGCTTCTTTTCCTTTGGCCTGTGTTCGTAACGGTGGTTGTGGTTTAGAAATGGTGAGCTTTTCAGTGTAGATTTATGAAGCTTCTAAGCAAGGTCAAGGCTGAATTCAGAAAGGTGGAATGAAAATGATTTTCTGATCATGTAAGGTCTGGTATGTTTCTCCTTAGAGGACATTATATGCCTTGAACTATATCGAATAGTTTCATTCGTCTAAGGGGTAATAAATGGTAAATTTTCTCTGCGTGAAAGCTCTCTGGGGGAAGTTTTAATGTTTCTGTTTGCGTGCCGGTGAAACATCTGGAGATAAGATTTGACAATTTGTAAATAAAGATTGGAGCTATAATCAGTCTTAAATCTAACTAATAACATGTATGGTTGTAGAAAAACCGTCTGAACTTCTTCCAGTCAGATAATTGGCACGCATTCATCTAAATCTATGGGCATGTCAACATGAATACCTCAGACAACTAACATGTTTGATAATTTGAATATTTATTTTTCAATTGAAGAAGAATGTAATGCAGTCTTAAAATGAACAGTTATTTCTGATCAAGACAAATTGCTATGTTGTTACTTGTAACGTTCTAAATGGTGTCTGATATGTACGAACAAGACATGGGTGTGCCTCAGCGAAGTATTTTATCTATAATGCATTTTAACATTACAATTAATAGCATCAGAGTATGGCTCCTGGTATGGATTAGTCAACATGAGTTGATGACTCCATAATATGACACATATCGAATCACATGCACACAATTGAAAGTCAACCAAAAATATATAAACAAGATTAAAAATTAGGACAGTGCCATCGGTTTAACACTTTCAAGATCAACAACCGTATTCATTCATTTCTGTCAGTTACGAAGACATCACAATGAACCTCAATTCACGCAGGACGGAACACCAGTACCGGCTTTTGAGGAAACGACGATTTACCTATTTTTTCATCTTTATTCCACATATAAAGATTTGTAAAGCTAAAAATTGAAATTGATCTAAAATTGACTGGTTGTTTTGTTCAAGGTTCAGCCATAACGTCATACGTAGATATGCGCCTATATTCGAACATTTTTACAGCCATGACAATAATAAAAATGAACTTGCAAACATCCGAAAGACGTCCATTTCTGAAACACTTTAGGCTTCTTAAATAACAAAACGCATTTTATGGTAATGACGGTACATCATTCTTATTTCATACCTATTATCAGGAACGCCACAAAGAACTGAATAGGTTGACAGGAATTTACACTGATGTGTTAAAAATAAGGAAATGGGTATTGCAACCTTCGTTAGAGGAAAACACACTAGAAACGTTCGCTTGTCAAACGGTGCATATATATTTTCAGCAGAATTCAGGCACTAGGCCTTGGTTTGAAATATATCTAATAAAACATTTTTCAACCACTTCCATATTCATCGATTCACTATCAGTACTCCCTTCAAGACACGTTACTGACCAATATTCGGATCAACCATACCAATCTGTGCACCTCTCAAAATATAGTATAAAGCTGGTTACCCAGTCATGTCGGTTTTATAAATACTTCGCTGCTAAAATGGCATATCTATACAAGCATCTACTATTAAAATTACATGCACTGATTTTAAATTTAGTATTTTTTTAGTATTTGAAAAAAATCATTTAGTAATTGGCAGGCATCATAGAATAATGTTGTGAATAAAAAACTCCATGTCAATAAGAAAACCCTACGCGACTTGTCTGCTTCCTATAGAACCATGCCTAATGACGAAGTAGTCACTGCAAAAAATATAATTGATCGTACTTAAATAATGTACTCCAATGAACCCTTCGCGTTGAAGCACTTTATGATTATGAGTATTTAGGTCTTCAACCTATACGCGATCGCAATACAATGTTCGACACATCAGGAAGCTTTTTTGTACGGTACATGTTTTTATATTTTACATTTCTCGAAGGAAGTTAACATGTATGCAGACATTGAACTTATATAAAATCATATTTGTTCCCGATTATTTCAACGAACATACCTGCTGATTATCATCATATTTTAAGTTTTATTTGTAACCTATTCAAGGAACATTTACGTTTCCCGTTGATCGAGAGATCTCACATTTTTCGCAATATCATCGTTCGTTTCTACACATATATCGCCCTTTGATAATGGACCTTGTTTGATTATGCTTTTATATCATATGGCCTTTGTTGTCGCTTTATAGCCTAAAAGTGCTGGTGCGGCGTAAAACCCACAATAAGCCGAATCAAACCAAGTCAAATGAAATCACATCTGATTAAGGCATATGTCTATATTGTCACTTCTAATGCTGGAAATGGTGGCTAGACAGTGCTTTACTCAATTATACCGTACCCTAATACTAGCTTTTGGAAGGAGTGACATCATTCTTAACTTTAAAATGGGCATATTTTCAAATAAAACTGATAACCATATACACACTGGCCTTTAAACCACAAGTTACATTGCGTACCATTATGCAACAATACTGTGTTATGTCATTTGATTGTGCAAGTAGAGATAATGGATATTGTATGTTCATTTTCACTAAAGATCGTCGCTAATAAATACTTCTCGGCTTGTCATATATTCAAATGTGCCTCTGTGATATCTGAGTTAAAGATGCCAGAAGTGACATTTGTCATTTGTGCTATAGTTTGCAAATATTATTTGGTGATGATTTTTGGAAGGGGTTGGAAGGATAGTTTTTCTACTTTTCTAGGCTTGGAATCTGGAATCATTCTTGCTTTTCGGTATAACTTATAAATATCACCAGTTTCTCATTTAGTACGGTCAGTAGTATTAGCAATAGAGTGAACTAAATCATATAGCTTTTACAGAAGCTAGATGTTCTCTGAAAGAGTGAAGATATTTGTAATATACAGAGTTATCAGGCACCCTAGACTAATTGTATATTGAACAATTTAAGAATGTATAAATTCAATACCATAAGAAGAACAATTTATCCCGTTTCTTTCTATCCTTGTTAGCTTTTCATTGCATGGAGAAATGTTCAGAATAGTCTTCTGGATAACATATTTACGAAAATATATAGACGAATGTTTAAAATGTGAAACAGTATAGAGACCAGTTTATTATATTTCTTGTCATTTAATATCATATTCAGTACAGATTTAATAGACAAAGCAAGATGTTCAGCTAGATGCAAATATTAGCCATGGTTTCTTCGATCTTGATCTTTCTTGTACTCTCCGATGCTTCACGGCAGGCTATCGCAAAACGCTAGTTATTTATTATTTAGGGTTGGAATAAGAGTACATTATTCTCTACATGTTCGAAAATAGTCGGCCCGTCATACGTTCTTTAAGAGACTGAGTTTGAGTTAAGTAGGGGCAGATATTACCGTATTTATACAATAATAATCCACCCTACCAGCTCTAAATTTTGCACAGCGTGCCATCGGAGAAATATATTTTTTAACGGCGGATGAATTACTATAAATATGAGCACAACAAATCCATCCTTTTCTATTATACAATTTGTTCTAAAATAGCTTTTTTAAAATATGTCAATATGGTGATAGTTATTGACAAATATAATACACAAACGGGCTGTGGGTAATTATCGGTGGTACATAACATACGATACTTATTTATTATTTAATGTGCTGGAATCAGAGTGTATGATTGTATACATGCTCGAAAATAGTCGGCCATTCTACGTTCTTTAAGAGATTGAGCTTGTGTTAAACAAAGCTAGATATTACCGTACTGTTTTGTTTTTCAGCAACTGATATAGAATAAAAATGGAATAATATCATTGTCATACAATACTATTTTACTGTCGTCACAAAGTAAGTGTAAGCTTCTCGATCTTATACAGCAAATGACTCATAGTGTCAAAAGACACGATCGCTGTAATTCTTATTTTGTTTGAGACTTGTATAGCTGTTGTTTATCAATGTGCTAATATGTGTACACGGGAATACTTTGTTAGTTTATTTAAATACCTACTGGGCAATAGTGTTATACGCTTGAATTTATTATGAAATGCGGTAAACACCGATTGTGTAGCAGAACAGAAGGTATTACACCGCTTATGCAAGACTTGAGAATGTTATCCTTGTGACATAACCTTATGATGTGATTATATGTGGTGTTCCTAATTGTGGAACAGTGATGAATAAATAAAGACAATTTCGTTTTCATTAAAATATTTAGAAATGATTAAGTATTGTGAATTTACCAATTGTTGAATCTATGTATAACGAATAACTCAATCGATTCTGAGATACTGTACCCAAACGGTAAATCCAATACGCACTCTTAACGAACGTTTCGTTTCAAAATTTATAATGCTAGCTCGCATAAGCTAATTATTTTCTAGCTTATAGAAACTACCAAAGAATGTGCTGTACAATGGATGGAAAAAGAGGCACGTACAGAGTCTTCTAAGCCAATATCCAAGATTGCCCATGTGAATTAACAGCACTAGCGAAAAATGCAATGCAATCCATCCCCTGTTTCATGACGCCGCACAATAAAAAATTCATTTTGCTCTGGATGGTGTTTTGGCCCAATTATTATAAAATCTTTCAGACTGGTCGACGTAATAATGTCAAACATTACAGCAGCAAATGTGGACATATTTTGTATTATAGTTTTAAATAGATAATACAAATATTTACGACCAGAAATAAAGATAAACATTATAAATTGTATAATACTTTTGCCTTGTTTGTATTGTGTTTTCTGCAGGGATACTCATGAACCTAAGACTGGGCAACACTTGAATATATAAGTTTGATTAAGTATAAATAACGAGAGATAAGCCTTGTTTCTCATTCAAATACGTATATTTGATTTAAGAAATGTGAATTCATCAATTCATGAAGGTTTTATACCGTCTGCGAATGTGTACGTTTTAGACAGCCATTGTCGAATCAGTCCATGTAATATATTTCCTTTAATGGACGTTTTAACTGAGAATAAATTATTGCAATTTACTCAAATGATCAATAGATACAACTCTTTATGTCAAATCTACTTTTGTATGCATTTGGATATTTTCGACGAGTTTGTCCCATATAATATATGTAACACATTCTATAGTTTATCAAACAAAAACGATTGATGGCATCCATTTAGTATAATACATAATCTTTTGCGTACTGGTTTTGTTTGTTTTTAACACAATGTATGTAACGAATGTCATTTAGCACCATAACAAATATTTTGCTTACTGGTCTATTTTTCATCGTTACAAATATTATTTTATAAAAACCGAGCATAAAATGATGTTCTATTATTACCATCTGCATGATATGTAGGAGCTTCTGTACATGAAAAATATTGCTAAACCTTGGTAAATCATACTTGCTATCCTTTAGGACTGTTGAACTATCATCTTCTTACGGTATTATGCCCTTTACTACTTCCTTTTAAAATAGTATTATCAGCTAATCTATACTAATGCAATGGAGCAAATATGTGATTACTTAAACATACTGATTGGACTACTTGAAACATAATTTCATATTAAAGTTTCTTAATTTGCGTAGAAGCCAGAATACTCGCCAAGAGAACAAAATTGGAAATGTTTTAAGCCATTATAAGAATAATTGGTAAAAAGCTTTGCTCTTTCGTTAGCAATATGAGAAGACAAATCACTCTCAAAATCTAAATGTTATAATCGTTACATTTTCCCCCTGGTCTTTAGGATTTTTTTTTTGTTTTGTTCAAGCCCATCGGACAACTCTCGTTTTTCAGTTTCTGAGGCAAACAACCGACGTATTATGGTAAATTAACCGTGACATCCATTTCGCCGGTATGTCACTGTTAGATGATCCAGTTGAGCACACGATTCCACGCTGCAGATCCTTGACTAAATACAATTATGTGATCTTTTGAGGCTAGTCAAGTTAAATTGATGTGAACAACCTTTGTAATATAGTGTCGCATCAAACATTCCCATAACATGGTACTTTAATCAGTCCAAACTCGGACCCGAAGCAACAAATATCTGTCTGATTTCCATTGCCTAACGATGCTAGTATGCAGCTGCGCCCAAATAATATAAAACGGTGCATGTGGGGAGACACAACCGCATATTGACCTAAGCTGAAAGTTCAGAACGTAAAATCAACACAAAATGCGTAAATAAAATAAAATGCATTACTTCAAATCTATAATAAGAGCCTGATTATGATCAGCAACATCGTGAAGAAATAAATGAAATCTACTACTATGGAACTTATTATAACTTGTCTGGCTGTTTGGTAAAAATTCGAATACCTTATATAAATATCGGTACACGTCGGCATCTTTGGTAGTCGATTAAAATCTTAAAATTGCACATCTCTTCTCATTAAAGAAGGATATATAAAGTATAAAATAGCTAAAGGTGTAATTTGCATGAGAGTATAACCGTTGATAACTTCATAAGCCTAAACCAAGGTAGGTCAACCCATTGTAAATGTAATAATGCATAATCGCTGATGTAGATTACTTCGCTCCATTAAAGGTGTATTGTAAATCACAGACATCTTAGAAGTAGCGAGAATTTGTATGTGGGTAAGATTAGTAAGCATTTATCCACAAGTATCCGTTTTGTTTACAATTATTTATCCTCGCAATATTGCTCCTTGAGATTTACCTTACCTCTAGCGGTAACTTCCATTTTACAGACTAATCCCAATGATGTAATATTTTAGCAAGGCGCTTAACCAAGTGCAAGATGACATTCCGTACTTAACACTGAATTTAAATAATATAAGTAACACACGGTTTATATGCAACATTAACCATTGTGCTACATTTTGTTAATAATAAGCTATTAACCAACACTTTCGTATAGGTGCATTACTCATGTAAACAAGGTTGAAGGAAACGTTCTAGAACAAATCACACAGATTCTATACAGACCATTAGTACAATATCAAATAAAATAAATAACGCGACGTCATTTTTAAGTTGATGACAACACATGTTTAGTGATGTCATAAGAAAAGGTAGTCCAAGCACTTTTCATTCAGAAGAAATAGCCCAATATGTGGAAGTACACCTGAAATATGCAATACGTTATACCTGTTCATATTTCAATAAAAAGTTCAAACAAAGTTCGGAACTAAACAATTATGATCCCACGGAGCTTGTGTTCCTTGGGTGCCCACGCTGCTTGATAAAGAACAAATGAGTTTAAGATTCAGGCAGGGAATTATTATAGAGGTACGAAGAAAAAGGCTAGAATTTCTGAAGTAAGATCATCCCATTTATTGTCACGTTTCGGCACCCTTCTCAATCGACAAGGCAGTGTATGAAGCACACAGGTTCACCATCGCTTATGAAAGCAAGCGGTTCCAAATCTGTGGAAATGTTATCTGAATTATTTCCTTGAAACAAACAAGGAATACGTATGAACTATATTATACCAGACAAATCCATAGGAAACGGAGAGTATTATGCTAAAATGTACAATTGTAATATACTTCAAGCTAATTGCAAAAAATAACGAGACTTACCAAAGTGTGGCTTCATCTTGCATCAGGATAACATCATGTACACATACGAGAGTTTATAGTACAGACCTTATAAAAACATGACGATCATACAGTTCGGATACCTCAGATTGATGAAATAACCATTCTATCATGCTTTGTTGAATTTAAAAGAAAATAAACAGTGAATCCATATAATAAAATTCAACAGAATAAATTGTTAAATAAACTCATAGATTGAAATTATTAAATTACTTAATTATGTTTTGAATTACATTCATTAAGGTACAAAAATAAAGAACATTCAATCCCATATACATTATGTACAACCAGAGAAAAGATCTTCGGCTTATAGGCCTTTACAAATTATATAATACTACTTGTGTCGGATGACTGCATGGCTCAGTTGTTTAGTATCCATGTAATGTGAAAATCGTGGTTTCGATTCCCCATTAGACCACATCATTTTATTTTATTTTCTATTTTACAGAACACATTTCGAATTTCCAACGGTATAAAGACTTCATATCATATATGAAAGATACCACCGATTAATTCCTAATGGTACCGTCATTTCTTCACACACATATATGTATTATGTTAAAGAGAAGATATGCCGCATTGTTCTTCAGATCACATTAGTTGCATTTTTTTATAATGATGTATGTTCCGATGATTTAATTGACGTGAATCACGAAGAATATGATCCTCTTTTTTACCTAACAACAGCATATACATGTTTTCGGTTTGTCCTCTAAAAGCGATTCATATTCAATATATTCATCTGCTTTTCTTATATATCATCTGAGTGTGGCTTAACTTGAGGTGAAATAACGCTGATTTGTGAGTTCAATAAACCAAACTTTACAAATAAGATGTCTGTAAGAAGCATAAAATTGGAAGATGTTTAGATGCATATTGTAATAAACATTACTAAATAAAGGACACATCAGACGACTAGAAATGTGTAGTCAATAACTGTGGATTACGATGCCACGTCCTAGATGCCTTTCTCTCAAGGCAGGTGTCGTAAGCAGATCGCTGTTGTACTGTTAAGGCTTCTGCTTTGATTTTGAATACATTAACAATTGTATTGTTTCATATAATTTTTATAAATTTAGATTACTCCTCTCTGTCCTCACCGCAGGGCACACGGTATTATCATTCTCGTATTGTTATTATTATTATTATTATTATTAGTAGTAGTAGTAGTAGTAGTAGTAGTAGTAGTAGTAGTAGTAGTATTAGTAGTAGTAGTAGCAGCATGTGCTGCATTAGTAATAGTACAAGTAGTCCGCCATCGTAAACATTTTATAATTCATTGATCTATTTTGCGGTAACGGTACTAACAATTTAGCATACATACATATATACATACATACATACATACATACATACATACATACATACATACATACATACATGTTGATGTACAAGGATATTATTTGTTGTTTGTCTGCCCACTTTTAATATTTTTGCATGCTTCTTTCAATAGTTATATTCATTTTTCTAACGATGTTTTCGGTTAGAAAAGTCTAATACAAATATATATTATTGGTACATATGTTCATTTATTAAATAGTAAGAATAACACATATTGCTACCATACTAGTGAACCATTGTTTAACTGTTTTCCCCAAGAAGGTTTCCAAAGATTTCAGTACAAACATCAAATACACGAAGCGTGCTTTGTTATCTGTGTAGTTTTTTTTCTCTCCAGTGTTCGTATATAGCTATGTTGCTGTGTTTAGACCAATAGAAAGCCGAAACGTGGCACGAACAAAGTAGTCTCGATTTCCAGATTACCACACACGAAAGGTACATATTAACTAGATGCTAAACACTCTGACGATCAGTAGTAATTCCAAAGACGTGAGGAAGTCGAGACAATGATACAAAGTGCACTTATTTTTGTCGTTAGTACCTCCGTATATATTCTGGCAGGTAGGTAAATTAAGTATATCGGGTTCTACGTATCACTGACTGTCTTCTCTCTCTCTCTCTCTCTCTCTCTCTTTCTATATATATATATATATATATATATATATATATATATATATATATATATATATATATATATATATATATATATATATAGACTTGGAACTGATTTGGGGAAAGGTCAGCTATTCACCACCATACAATGCAAGTTGTTTATTCTGAAATGTCTAGCAATTCCTCCTTGAAGGGCCACAATTTTGTTACTGTGAACAGGAAGCAGGAACGAAACATACACGTACTTTCATTTCATTTTTATTGTTTGCTTTTGAACTGGAAATATTTATTTACATAACTACGTTTACTGCCGTTCATGTCTTTGGATTTTTTCATTTTTCGTTACTTGTGTCTGTTACATTTAGTAAATACATTATGTTGTCATCTTTTCCTTAAACAGAATGGAGGACATTACGATCCCACTTTTAATAATTTGGCTTTTTATGTTTTAATGAAGTTGAGATTCAGAAAAATACACAAATATTTCATTAACAGAATGAAGAATAAAAAAAGGAATAAAACAATAATTTGTCTAGGCAATTTGGACATTGATTTATCGATGCTGACAGATAACGCTTACGATCATAACTATATTTTATACATTTCACGGCAGCGCGAAGAGTTCTATATTCATATGTGAAAATACAGCTTTAATTCCCCAAGCAAACCAGCAGATTAAAGTAATGTAAAGATTTAACCATGACGCATTTTCAAAGACGTATTATGACTACTCCGTAAGGTAGTTCGAAATTTGTCCGTTTTCATACTATGATAAATTGAACATGCTATTGGTGTTAAGAAAAAACAAAGCTATCCTGATCAAATATGTACCCATGTTTATAAAGCAGCGTGGTTGGCCCTACCATCAAGCATGGATTTAACTTCTAATAAGGACGGTTGTTTACCTACAAAGTTTAAATTAAAAATGAGTGAATCGGAAATGTCAGCCGAAACGAATATGGGCCCACATTGAAACAAATTTGGAGCTACAAAAGGGAATTCTCAAAAGGACTGATATAATCTCCTTAGAGCACCTTGCAGGTAATATCCTATAACAATTATTAACATCTTACATCTTGCCAAATATTCAGAGCTAAATATTCAGAACAAGCAGGTTTTGTGTTTGAAAAACAATTGACAAATAATGTTATGTTTGGCTCTGGAGATAATTTTATCGTATAATATGATCAGCCTCGATTTATTTGCCATTTGTTCTATACATTGTGGTGGCAAGGAAGGACTAATAAAGATTATTTCGTTATCTCTCAATCGATATCTCTCTACATAAATTTCGCAAATTAGCACCATCGTCCTTGAATATGTTTGCTGTTTGCTTGAATGAATTTAATCTTTAACACCTTAAGATACAATACTGCATGCATAATAACATTAGCAGTTGTCGTAGTAATAGCAGCAGCGACTGTAGTACTAATCACCATCAGATATAAATCTTTATAACGACGGGCACTTATTGCGCTTGTATATTATTAACCCCGTTTAAAAATACACGTGTAATATGCGTCATAATATTACAGGTTTAAATCGTTTTTAATACAAGCAAATTTTAACTTGCAAAAAAGTGGCAAGTTATGTTGAGGTCTCCATTAAAAGATAATATTGCAAAATACTGTTTTGGTCGCGTATAGATGTTGAAAGACATTACTAAACAGAAACAAAAGGGATTTAGTTCATCACGATCGTTCCACACACTGGTCCCATGTTAAAATGACAAAATTATTCCGACCGACATTTTTAGTACTTGTTTTAATGCATTCGACAGGTTTTTAGTAACATTTTTGTTTAAAAATATTGCCGTATTTTTATGATGCCATTAATTTCGTTTTTTTTTTCATTTAAAAACCAGTTTATTATGTTACTATCGTGTATGAATGTCCTGGCCTACATATGACACAAAGTGCCTTCCGCACAATAACCACATGGCCCACGTTTACAAGGAACAAGGTTATGGATTATTTGCATTTGGGATAAGACTGACTCTTACAACTTTGGAATCAAATGTTCAACGGTCAAAGTTGCTTACAGAGAGAAACGGAAAACTGTTTTCGCAAAACTAAACGATTTTCAGCATTTGTTTCTCAAACACTGATGACCGCTCCGTTTTCATTGTGGTTAAAGAGTTCGCCTCGGATGCGGGAGGTTGTGGGTTTTATCCCCGGCCTAGTCCTACCAAAGACTTACAAAAATGGTACTAACAGAGGCCTTGCTGGCGCTCAGCATTAAGAGGTTAGTGTTAGGACTTGTCGGCCTGCTGTTATGGTAATTTGACTGGGTGGGACATCATGCTGCATGTCTGCGACATGATGCCTCAGTGCCAGACATCACTATAAACTGTCGCACTGCGGACATCGTAGCTATATGACTGATCAATTGTTAAAGCTACGTTACAAATCCTAATGACACACACACAGAGAAAAACTGATATCTTGCAAATTAAATATTGAATGTTAGCATCACTTCATGATATGTGTTAACTTTCAATAAGGAAATCTGTCCGTTGTAATGTAAGTCAGAGTGTAATTATCTGTACTTTATACAAGAATCAGCGTTTAATACTTCCTCAACGCAGTAAAAGCAATACCGTGTCAGAGAAAAGCAAGTTTAAAAAGTAGTTTCCTTTCATCGGAAAGTCATGAAATTTGTATGACGTCTAAGTTCTAGCTGTAATTCCTATCTTCATATAATCATTTTAAATACGCTACAATGCACTTGATTTTGGAAATGTATTATTATTAATATTGTGATGTTAGGAAACTTCATTGACTTCTTAGGATCATGACAAAATCACATTTTGTATTAATTTTGTATTCTAATATTGACCAGCATGAGGTAACTGACCACCGATTACTCTACCAATCTTCTCCATATGCGCGTTCGTTCGCTTGTTTCCTCAATAATTGTGTTGTCTGTGTTTCATTAGCACCTACAAACTTGGAAGAGGTTTGGCTGAAAGATGTGACAACATATTCCCAAGGAACAAAACGGACACAAGGTGACCTTGACCTACCTAGTGAGTTGACCTTTCATCTCAGACGCACTTCAGATGATCTAACGTTAAACTTGAAGAGGAACCATGACATTGATCCAAATGTTGACGTCTACTTTGCGCGAAAATTGAAAGACGGTCGATCCGTTCTGGAGAAAATACGAGATTTGGAAAAGGAGGTAACTTTTAGAGGATTATAACAAAAAATATATTGTTTGTATTTCTGGCTAATCTATTAAAGACGATTGAATTAATATAAAGTATATACAGAGGGTTGTACTGAGATTTATACAGTTCAATTTTTAAAATATCATATTGAAATCTGTTAAAGAAGTCGGTTACCAAACGTGTATGGAATTTCTTTAACACTTACACATTTTTTTTTTAAAACACAGCTGGTTTTATTTTCTGCGACACTTGTAAATTAGCTCCTGGTACATGCTCCAAGTCTATGAATAGTTTGTGTTTCAAAGCACGGTTAAACGTAAATAATTTTGTTGCATTAGTAACTTCGTTTTTTAATGCAAATAAATATTCTCTACATAATGTGAAAGGGCAGGAATACAGCTAAGAAAATTACAAAACAAAAAACATTTTAAGCACCACATTATGTGTGTCAGCATTGTTTGCAAGCATCGCAGATAGAGCTTGTACACTTTTGAAGATAGTTGAAACAAAAGTTAACTTTTAGGACAAAGAAAGATAAAGGAAATGAGAGCGCTTTAATATTTGAATCCAGTTCATTATCTGAAGTGAACCAAATATAAAATATACGTTTTGCAATAAATGAAAATAGATTGATCATATCTGAGAGTTTCTGTAAATATAAATACAGGTGTAAAATTAAGTTGATTCTTGGGTTTTTAGACTAACAATTCAAGTTAGTGACAAAGATCATATTTTGTAAATGTCAACCATAAGGATAGGGAATGAACACTAACTAGTTTAAAATATATATTATATTAAAACTAAATATAAAATAAACAATATAAATATAATCTTAAAATATAAAAATCGAAACTATAATTATTATGAAAGTTTCAAAAGTTAAAATGTTTAAAACCTAAAAAGAAGAAAACATTGAAAGAACGGAATATTGTTAAAATAATAAATAAACTAGAAGTTATAATTAAAATTAGCAAATATAATATAAACTAGTCAAATATATTTTTAAAAAGGGTTTTTATAATACATGAACAATGATGACTTCATTTTCACGACCTAATAATTTCAAAGCATGTTAGAAGAAATTAAGGCTCTAATCAAATAAGGGCTAAAGAAGTATGGCAAGAAGAAAAGCCATCATGTTAGCAGAAAACAGAATGAAAAGTATTAAATGAAACGAAATGTAAATTGATACAGACTTTATAAAAAGATAGGTATGAATACGTGAATAGCGTCTAGCAGTTTAGCTAAACAGTTTAGAACCCAAAACGAAAATCTTGCTCATCACTAATCAATCTAAACAAACTCAAACTTTGATGCTACGTGATCAGATAATTCAAAAATGTATGAAAACCCACGCAACAGACACATTGTCCTATTCTGCACATGATGTTTGTTTAAAGGTAGCTATTGTGTATCTATTTCTAATAACAAATAAGAGCATGCACGTGATGAATAAAAGTGCTACTAACACATGTATTAGCCTCACATCACGTACATATTCAAAACAAATCACGAATTGTATGGGGATATGAATGGTAGCCTTGATGATCATGAATTTAGTAAGACAAAGTCTAAATCATTCACATGTATCCACGCATTATTATCGTCTATGGATATGAATGTGGATAGAAATGATAGCATTGATGATCACAATAATGACTAAATCATTATGTACATATGTACACATTAATACCGTCTACGAGCGAATGTGCTACCATTTATGTAAAAAAAATCAGATTGGCAAACTCATTGCTTTAAAGACGAATATTTAAAAGACTAACTACTTGAACCAGAAGAAACAAAGTATAAATATCTGATAAAAATATTTCATCTCCGTTGAAATCAAAGTTAATAAATGATGACACAGCACCAACTATTCCTAGGTTGCTGACAACGCTGAAACAAATGATCCTAATGAAACTGCACAGTGTTCTTGCCAAGGTAACAAACTCAAACTAAAATAATGCATTAAAATTAGTATGAAGTTTGACACAAAGCAACAAATGGATTAGATAACACTCTTCATATTAATGAATAATGCTGTATTCAGCAAACAGATCAAGCAAGACAGAAACCCGAAAATTAATAAGATACATACTAATGAAATGACAATTAAAAATTGACAAATAGATGGATAATATATTAGAAAAACAAGTATTACCGATGCCTCAGAGCTAGTTATTAAAAAACACAATAGGCTCAAATTCACGGAGGCTTATACATAATGGATCTAAACTAACTGAACTATTTATATCGTTGATATGTAAATTTAACGGCTATATTTTAACCAAATTTCAACAAAAAAATATGACACTTACAAACGCATGTTCTCCATGTATCAAACGAAGGAGACATTTTTACAGAGTTATGGTGAATTACATCAAATTCTACATTAGTGACTATCCCATGGACACAATATATTTAATGCCTCAAGCTGAAAAACACGTTGCTGATTTTTAGAGAATGAAATAAATAGTCAGAAAGCTTTGCTGCAAGGCTTTATTTATTTTTTGATTGATAAAATGGCAAAGGGCTTGAAAGGAACGCAAACAAACGTGTCAAACCTAATGTCAAATTTAAGTGATATAAACATAGGTTTCATTATGTATTGCTTTTTAAGAAATATAAATAGGACATTTATGAGATACAACTGAACAAACTAACATCAAGTCCTAATGGCATTAAAAGCTTTCATTTTTAAGTGGTATCTTTTACAACAGTGAATTTATTTATCTAGCTAAAGATTTAACTTTGCTGAAGAAAAACATTAATGTGCTAAACAATGTTGACATGATCTTTGTATAAAGAATTGAATAAAAATATTGATCGAAGATTCAGTATGGTCACATGATCATTTAATTTAATTTTAATGTTCGCTTTATTTGCTTAATTTCTTCTATTGTATTAATTATTCTCATTCGTAATTTTGCATTTTGCTTCTTTTATTTTCTCAATCAATTATTATTATTATTATTATTATTATTATTATTATTAATGGTATTGTTATTGCTGTTGTTGTCATGTTACGAATCATCATTGACTTATTAGGAGGATGATCGATACGTTTATAAGCTTATTATTTTCATTTTGTACACTTTTTTGCTAACCTTACTGTTTTACGACACACCTCCTGAGAATATGTATCTACTATTTTCTTCAGTGGTATAATATCATATCCCTCTAATGAACGTCCTATGATAGTCATATATATGTACATTGCTAAAGGTTTCTTGTCTTTAATGCTTGACATGATCAAGAAAGTATTCCCAGATGAACAATTTATGGTTATAAATTTTATGTTCATTCTTTTAAAATGAAGGTCTTTTTAAATTAGGTGTGATTTATAATTGACTACCATATAAATTCATAAAGGTCATGAATGCTTTTCTTACATGAATATTTTGAATGAAAACGATAAGAATTTAAACTGTCCAAGTGAAAGATTCAACTATTATGTTTTTTCATTACCATTTATTTTATTCACAATATAACAGACTAGCTTGCGGTCGTTTACATTTTTGTTGCATCCGTTTTCCAGCCGTGCATATAATCAGTTTCTAACTTTCCATGCTCTTTAATCATGCTTTATTGTTTGTGCTTTCTCCAAGGTATTGCGCAGAGATGTGTGCCTTTGAAACATCATTTCATTGACATAATGGTATCTGCTGCTTCCCAGTTGCTAATGATTCAGCATATCCTCTTCATTTCAAAAGTACAGACATTAAACATGTTATTCTTTAAGTTCTAAAATATGTTCTATCCTCTATGTGTCATTTTGCTTGTGGTATAATTGCAATATAAATATTCTCGTATTATCCCCTCCTTTAAAAAAAATAACAATGCCTCGCCTGATATTGTAAGCTTTATATGCGTATTATTGTATCGATAAATTAATGTTGACAGACCGACCACCCATCTACTCAGAGTTTTCTTAAAACGTTTTCACAGCCAAGCCCTTGCTGTTTTAATAATTTGTTGAAACTAGTTCTATGTTCGGGTTTCCTATCAAATGTTTGCCCTTTTTGCTGTGCAATAATTGTATTTCCTCAACTTTTATCTTTAAGACATTCTTCCTTTGATAATATCGCCTGTAAGTTCCTTTGCTTTAGTTTTTACCGTTTATGAGACGAGCAAATTGAGTAGATATCTGTCTCTTTAATTATGTATGTGTTTCCACTTTGTATTTTACGGCTTACATCTCAACAATGTATGCCTGCCTCTGGCATGTACATATGTTCATGAATACAGAAAAGTAACTTAACAGTTGCTGTCAACCTTATAGCACATGAAACGTTTTAGTGTCAGACTACATGTTTCCGCCATTAAATTCCATTATTATAGCCACTTTCCGACTTCCGAGGGCCCTTCAAGATTCATTGTAACTAGTAGTATTGTACTTATTTATTGCTCTGTTATTTTTTCATTCTTTCATCTTTTGAAAACATGTTCGATCAAACAGCATGTTGTTTATGCATATAAATTCACTATTTTGTCTTTTCATGTTGTTGTCTCGACTAAGTAAAGTTCTTTGCAAATGAATGCTTTTAAGGAAACAATCGGTAGCATGTATATATATATATATATATATATATATATATATATATATATATATATATATATATATATATATATATATATATACATTCAAACTTCAGATCAAAAACACATGATCTTAAATAAAACTTTCATAACGCCTACCTGGGTACTTAAAACATCAAATTGTTATCATATCTACCTATTAGGGACGTCCATTAATTATGTCAACAATTTTTAGGCAATTTCTACCCCCCCGGTCAAAAACTGTCAAACTTTCAGTGGCCCCCCCCCCCCCAATAAAATTTCACCCACCCCCCACAAACTAACAATATTTTATACGGGTGGATTTTATGCTAAAAATAGAATTATGGAAATTAAAAGGTCTACAAATATTTTTAATACATTTTTTTACTTGTTTAACAGATCTCAAATTGACTATAACACTTCGAATAAAAACAAAATATGATGATGCAAGACTATGACTTCCTTGGCAAGAGCTCAACCGGTTTAGGATTAAACTGGTGGGCTGTTGACGGGCGAGCGAGTGTGTGCCATACCAACGCACCGACTAATTTCCTATTTTTTGAATTATTAAATGTATTGTTAAAAAAAAATAGTTGAGGTCAATTTATCTTCAAATCCTCCTTCCCCCATGTCAACAGTTGTCAAACTTCTTCACCATCCCATTTTGTTGACATAATTAATGGATGACCCCTTAATTGATCAACTTATCCTACCAAAACAATTATCTAATCGATTTATCGTCCACATACATAATCGCCGCAACACGTTCTTACATATCCTGTTACCTACTTATATACTTATTTAAGCATAAAAGCTATCAACTTACGTATCTACCTCCATACGTACCTACATATATACATTTGAAATACCTACTTACCCGCCTTCGTATGTTCCAATCTAAATTTACACTCATTTGTTTGCATAGGATGTGGCTTACTACCAGGATATGAACCATGGAGCGTTCATCACCGTCAGATGCATCAAAAGATTAAATGAACGGTGTGACAGAGTCATCGTAAGTATATTATAACAGCTTGTACACACCAGTTCCATCAATCCCTGTCATCTCTTTCTCGGTACAATATGATTCACTTACCCGATGATTTAGATGAGTTGCAGTTTATAACGCATGCAAAGGTGTGGTCAAGTTATCATTTGCAGAAAATGTAGTACAGAAATACAACTCATGAATTAGTATTCCAAATTGGTTCGTAATATATTATTTTCGTTTTTAATAATTGCTCCATTGCAAGAGTTAAACGTCGCAAGCCTTTAATCTCATATATACACGCATACGCTACTTAAGCTCTATAGAAATGTCACGACCCAAAATAATGCCAACCTCTTATCTTGCTGCGACGTTCGCTAAGTGATCAAAGATGTTATGGAGCTGGACTATTCTAGCTATCTCTACATCAAGAAGACATGGGGATCGACACCATCACAACAACAAATGCAGCATGGCTGAAGGTTGAAATCATTCAAAAATCCAAAGAGAACAAAATAAGTTGTCTTTTGCAGACATGCATATTGGCAAGCAGAAGAACGTATGTTGAGGACCATTAAAGATAACGCTCGCAAGCGAATAACTATTGTATAGAGATATCCAGTGATTTACCGTAACAACAAAACAAGCCAGTTTTTCATTGAAGTCATAATCTTAAATATAAGGCTTACCATTCCAAAATTTCCAACAAATTTAAGACATAAAAGTAATGTTTCTGAGAAAGAGTATATCATTCAGTCAATTTCAAGTGTTTGGTACGTTTATATACTATCAAAGTATTATGCCAATACGGTTGTCTGGGTTATTTTGCATTCTTATCGTCATTATATATTCCTAGTTTCATTAGGAAATGTTCATGTTCAAAAATTATTTCTCACACCTACAAATGTTGTGGTGAAGCTCGCATGGATTGTTTGCTTTTTAAGTGGTGTTCGTTCTGGAGTCATTATTTCACATCTAGATGGTGGTTTTATTGGCATTAACAATACAATGACACATTATTGAGTATATAAAGCCTACGATGCTACATCTTTTTCTTATAAAGGGGTATTAATCTAATATTTTTGTAACATCAAAAGCTGACTTTTCAAGTAGGATGCTTTTTACTTGCCAGTTTTAATTCGTTTAATATTAATTGCATTTCCATCTCATTTTTTTATTTTGTTTAACTTACGATGTCATTTGCATCTTTTTCATCTTTTTGTATATATCGCCCTCTTTATTTTCACTGTATTTGCATCTCTCTGTTTTGTATTTACATTTTCTTTTTCTTTCTTTTTTAAATTTGTCTCTCTCTATATATATCTTCTTTCTGCATTTGAAGCTCAAGTTTTCATTCTTGTATTTTGATTTAAATTCCGTAACATGCAATTTGAAGCCAGATTAAGAATAACTAATCAAACCAAAAGCACTTTTGTCCGAAATATAACTTTCTTCCAAATATGGAGCCAAACTTTTTTATTTCTTCATTCAAATAGATGTACCTCTGAAAGAACACATTGTCTGGCAAATTTGAATAATTCGTCCTTTCTCTAAGTACTCTAACCGTTCTTGGCACGGCTTTTGTACTTTAGTTCACATTGTGAAACTTGTTGGATTCACTATGTCAAATCGAAAGAACAGGGTTAGAAAAAATGTCCGAATTAAGATAAATTTAAATTTCAAAACAATTCAATTTCTCTGAAATTCATATGCAGGACGAACCCCCTAATTTTCTGTTACAAATATATGGTCATAAACTAATAAACAGAAAAAAATATAGCCAAAACGCTATATAAAACTTACCAAACAACTTAGTTAAGATATAAATGAAAAGTGTGAGGAACTTTCAGTATTATAGAGTGAATCGAGACCAATCCTTATAAAGGTCAACGAAAATCCTAAATGAATTAAAATTTCCATATATATTTCAGAACCGGAAATGTTGTTGTTGTTGTTGTTGTTGTTGTGGGGTTTAACGCCATTTTTCAGCACGATAGGCTATACATGGCGGCCAGTATTAATGGTGGAGGCAGAACCCGGAAAACCCCGGAAAGAACCACCGACCCACGAGAAGCTACTGGCAAGCTTTCTCACATGCCCACATTGGCTGAATCTTAGACTCGAACCGCCGCAGACAGAGGTGAGATGGCAGTGATCCGTAACGAAGAGCGCTTTAGACCACTCGGCCACTCGGGGCCCCAAACCGGAAATGTACTCGTCCTTTAAGAACCGTAACGTTGTCAAGATGGCGCTGTCGAGAATTGCTTCGTATAATTTATAAAAGTTCCAAAATAATATTATGGTAAAAATAACGAGCATTTTCTATTTCTACTGAACAGTCCAAACATATGTTTTTCCTCTCTAATCATATCTAAGTACAACATTAAACACGCGTGCGGCCTTACAATAGGAAAAGAGGAAGTGAACATGATTCCAAAAATGGAAACTAATATTATTCAGTTCTCTCCTAAGATACACACTGTATTGCAACTGTATTTCATAATAGACCCAAAATGACATAAATGCTACTCATTTTGCGTCTCTTTGGTATATTCATGTGACCTAGCCCAACCAATGGGAAATTAAAAAATTATTCTAGAAACTTTCACACCCAACATCCACGGAGAAATTAAGCCATAGGCTCAATTAAATGTTGTTACTAATATTATTAATAATAATTGTCAGTATATTTGTAAGCATATATTTATGGATATTATGTAACTAATACAATCTTAAGACAGCAAGGAGACTATATATTTATATATCTATCTATCTATCTATATATATATATATATATATATATATATATATATATATATATATATATATATATATATATATATATATATATATATATATATATATAAACAGCCATGGATACACAATTATATAATCTAAAGAAGGGTTCATGATAACCAGTGAATCTAATGATTAAGATAAAATTCACGTGTCAACTAAAAAGAGTTTATCTCGTACAATAATATTGATAGTTTTTAAAAGTTAATGCTTATATTGCTAATTATCAAAAAATTATGAAACATCAGTGCATGCAAAACAGTGTAGAAAACATGTGAAGAAACAACTTAGGGTAATATCGCGATGTATATTTCAAAAGATATCTTGTTACTGTTTTTAATCTTGCAAATTTTGGTAATATGACGATAGACATATGGTGTCGATCGAGCCAATTATTGTATTGGCCCTTTTATATCATTTTATGCATTACTAAACAAAAGGCCGCTCCAGTGGTCTTAGTGTTTAGAGCGTCCGCCTTTGATACTGGGGTCGCGGGTTCAAACCCCGGCCGTGCCATGCCAAAGACATATAAGAACTAGCAGCTGCTTCGGCTGGCGCTCAGCATTAAGAGGTTAGTTTTAGGACTGATTGACCTGGTGCCAAGATGATGTAACTGGGTAGGACTTGATGCCACATATATGCGGGGTTGATGCCCCAATGCTGGAAATCACTATGGCGTGTCACAGTGCATATATCGTAGAGACATGATAAAAATTGTTAAAGCCACGTTAACACTCCAAATCGCACACACATACACACACTCACACACACACACACACACATAAAGAGTTTAAAGACTGAATTCGAATAAACATACACTGATATCCATCTGTCTAAAGAAACGAATTCAGAAGTAATATCAACATTTTATCAGAAGACATTAATGTTAAAATTAATAATTTGTTAATCAATTGTCATGAAAAAGAAGTTACAAAACCCCATGAAACCTACTTCCTAGATTAGCTATGTTATTGTCGTAACTTCTATGGCTGGACTATTATAGAACTTTTTCTTATTTACGGAGTTAAAAAAAAAATTCAGTGGACAAATTACCAAATTATATCCCATGACGCAGATAATTGTTATATATTAGAAATTGTTCGGATCAACCTGAAAATCTCCAAGTTTTCAATTGTTTCCTAGCACTAGGAACATTAATTATTAGAAAAGAATGGCTAAGCAGCTATAATATCAATTTATCAGACGGTCTACATTTCATTGTGATCAATTCTTGCCTAATTCAAAAGAAAAGAAAATTATTCCGTGTACTACAGTAATCTAAACCTGTATTCAGATTTCGGTATCCTGGCAGACGTGTGCCATGTATATTTCAGTATATTCAAGTAAAATGGATGGCTCCATACATTCAATAAAATACTAATCTAAAGAATACTAGCTCTAATCCATATCATAAAATCAGGTTAACGGTACCAGATCCGAAATGTGTAACAAGAACCATATTCGAGGAGGAACTCGTAACAAACTTTACCATTAAATCAAAATTATTACTCAAAAAAACAATTTTTTTTTTGCCAAAAATATATGATCCATCAAAACTGATTATGTAAGATTTATATTAATATTAAAGTAAAAGTAGGACATGAAATTAAATTTGATATTTTGCATACTGAACGTAAGAATCTAATATTTTAATTTATAAGTAATACATATGTATGATGACTTGAAAAATAACATTACATTATACAATGAAAATTATTACCCTGATTTTAATCCTTTATATTGAATACATAAAACAAAATCAAAAACCTGTAGGAAAGAGTTACTAAGACGGCAAAACTGTAGAACAATATTAGTTTAATATGTACAATGGACTTGCTTATGACTACTGACAAATTAACAAGGCACAAATTGCTGAAAAACGAAGTGTACAAGAATTGTACTATGAACACGTGGGGATGGATTACCATATTTGAAAGCGCTCAACATCATATGAGCGCCATCAGCTATAATACAAATATCATATAAGCGCTTTCAACATCAGCTCTAAACCAAGCTTATTAAACCTATTTTTCCCCCGTTCGCGCAGAAACATATCTCAGGAAAAACGGTATAATAGTATGTACCTGCAGGAGCAAAGACTGCATTTTAAGTGAGTAGGTAGTTAAAACTCTGTTTATGTAAACATGGCATCCATAAATGACACTTGTGAATTTGTATGTGTACAATATTATATGTACCTGTTCCATATCTGTAAATATAACTCCAAATATATAATTTTAGCATGTACAAAATATACTTCTGAAAGAATTTTCCCTTAAAAAACCGTAAGAGAACTAAATCCAAATCTAAACACAAAACATTACCATTAGAAGTTTACCTCAAAACTTCAGATAAAACTGCAAAGATATACGTTTAAAATAACTGTTATGAAAACGTTCGAAATGTACAATAAAAATTCTTTTGAACAATTCCAAACATATAGTTTGAAACAACCCTGATAAAAATACATTCCTGAATCGTTCCAATTATATATTAAAATATTACAGATATATAGTTCCCGAAGTTCAAATATATAGCTTTAAAATGTCCCAAAATAAGTTTATCCCAACAATTCAGAGTTGACTATTGAATGGGAAACTAGTGCACTTGCAATTAATACACTAATGACCATTGCATAAGTACATTTGTAATGAAACTATTTTTAAACCTGAGCACCTGCACGTATTTATCCTGCTACGTCCTGTAAATAATTGATCTGTATGTATGAGTACGTTTATTTACAATACCATAAATCAAGAGGTAAATTCAACTTTATATATATATATATATATATATATATATATATATATATATATATATATATATATATATATATACGGCGAAAATTCAAAACGAGTTCCCAAAGATTCGGGCTAAGCTTGCTCTTCATTAAGAACAAAACATTTAAAAAATCTGGACTTCTATATGTTAAAATCACTAAGGGGAATTATCAACAACATATATAACAATACAAAGCTGTGCATTAATGAAGAGACAAGCAGGATCATTTCTCTGTCAGATGAACGAACAAGACGGTATGTTATGACCCAATTATAAGTTGTGAATAATGGACATGACATAGTGTGGCTAGAGATCGACGACAATAATAATATATCCAGGTTGTGCAAAGAGGTTTTAAAAGGATTTTTAAAAGCTATGTGTCGGGATAATTGACAATAATAATATTATTAGTAATAGTAGTAGTATTACTACTACTACTAGTAATAATAATAATAATAATAATGATAACAATAATAACAAAAACAACAACAACAACAACAATAATAATAATAATGATAATAATAATCATTATTATTATTATTATTATTATTATTATTATGTAATTACTTTGGTAGATATTATTGCAAACTTCACGTATGGAGCAAAACTAATGGCTTGTCCTTTCCGTATATATATATATATATATATATATATATATGGTAACTAAAATTAATATATAATATAAGGAAAATATTTTCTCAATGCCATGCATTGCTTCTTAGCAAGAATGTCAGTCCTAAACCCACCGAAGTAAAGACATTTAGAAACTAACCTCAGCGTTCTGTCTAATCCGATTCCTCTCTGTAATTTAATAATGTAGAAGACGCATTAGGCCCAACGTTTCTTACAGGTATTGATCATAAGTGCGCTGTATTAGCAGTACACCGCTTTACCACGGTATGTTTTCCAGTATTGTGTGCCACAGTACTTTTTCTCTGTACCGGTATGTCGGCAGCTTCCGTCAGTAAGGAGTGTACGTAATATGTTTAGGAATCTTGTTACATCTTCAAGGATATTAACAGTGTTTTCATTTTCAAGACAAAATTCGGAATACTTCACAGTTTTCTTTTTCAATGCAAAACATATGAACATGCCACAAATTATTGGTGAATATTACAAAATAGAGTAATGTTTAAGATCTTTTATTCAATTAATTGACACACGCTTGTTGAGTAAGTGTGTTCGTGTTTATTGGCTTTATGTGTAAATATCTTGCCAGGGAGCTGGCATCCAACTCAATGTTGTCCGCCAATTATATCAATAGTATTTCTGGGGGACCGTGTAAAAACTGCATATTTCTGTATATATGCTCTCAAATGTCATCGCGATTTATTGAACATATCAGCAATAGGGTAAATGTAAACATCCTACATAAGTTTGTATCGTTTAACGTACGAATTATACGACAATTACCAAAAAACGTGCCATTTCATGTACTAAAAGGTACTTGAAATTAAAGCTTTGGGGTGTTGTGTAATGTTCTTTTGAGCTGAATTATTTTATTTTCTTTGATCTCATGATAAATAATATTTTTTTTCATAAATATCATGGATATGATATGGTGTTAGTCTGCATTCTATTAGAGCAAGATAATGGTTTCACAGTCATTGACAGACGGAAATAAAATAAACATTGCCAAGCCTCTGCCCCAGAACAATAATGTGTTGGTCATGAATATCAGTTTGGTATACCGTGGTACGTGTTCATGGTACCCATCTCTAGCATTGATTCAACATTAATTATTGGTTGATTTGTGGGTGGATTTATACATACAATTTTAGGTACTTATCCAGTTACAAGTAAAGCATTAGGCATTCTTGGTTCAGGTGTGGATACCAGTTAAGACAGTGACTCTTCCGATATCTTTTTTAAATAAATTAGCAGCTTTTAAAGGTAATATGGTATCTACCGTTTCAGTCAGTCAGTATTTCTGCCACCTTTACAAGTGCTTTGGCACTAACTGTTTTACGCAGTTTAACCATCAGGGTATTTATTTTTTTTATCCTGCATTATATTTGTAACTGCTCTTTAGACCTTGATATTCCTCTATACAACGGTAGGTATAGAGAGACGTATAGAGCTAGTACTAATTGTGAATTGTTTTATAAACTTTCCGTATGGAGTAGATGACAGATGTTATTTGTAGAAATGAAAAGATATAAACTGACACATAGTTACCTTTAGTGTATGTCGTGTTAAAGTTAATTTATTACTTTTCCTGTACCCCAGTAATTACTGCTAGCCAATGCAGATATCACCTGATTTATGTAATTGGTAAACACGTTGCCTCTACTAGGCATATCACGCCCACTTACATTTACCATTAAAGTCTAAACGATTAAAAGGAACCATAGAGACAAGAGTGGCCCGATACGGCTGATATATTTGATTATGTACAAATAAGTGTATATTCTAGAACGGAAACATACAAATAGCCGGCAGAACTTACGATCTTCATCCAGCAGAAACGGACCTCACATCAGCACAATTTATGGACGCTCCAGGTTTTCTTGGCAGACGATATGTTCTACAGGACCAGGAACATATCGAAAAGGAGACTTCGGTGAAAAATAAAGGTTTGAAATATATACTTTTGTCCACCAAAGTTCTTTGATATAAAAATGTTTACTGCAAACCCATTAAGGCATAATTTATTTCCTTAATGCTATTATAGTGGTACGGTGGTCGCAGCAATAATTACATATATGTTGCTATGTATACATATAATCTGTGCTTATATTTTGTCAATGATTTAAGGTTGTGGCAGTAATGCCTACACAGTGATTCAAAAAGTACACAATATGTTTATTTGAATCTGTGTTGAAGGTCTAACTTTGATTACGACGCAGTGAGTGTTTTCCCGTACGAAATATATTTTGATCAATTGATATTTTGTAAATATTGCTGATTGTTTAAAATATTCCATCATTTTGCTGACCAGTCATCATTTGTATTGTTTTATCATTTGCGGTAGACGAAATCATTTCTTTTAATTTAAAAAGAAAGTAAGATAGGTAGAAATTCTAGAAAGATCACTATAATGAAATCCCTTAATTCTCTATAGAAATACATTCTTTTAAATTCTTATTCGATTATGTGTTTTTTTCAAAGTCGGGTGTGGCGTAAAAACGAGAGAATAAATTAAACTTAATTATGTTTGATAAACAATATGTCGTTTTGTAGATTCAGCAAACATCAATGAGAAACAAGCTGAGCACGACCTTTTGGCTCTTCTCCGACCTTTTGAAGGACAACACAAACGAAACCAATTTCCTCCCTTACACGCTACGTTATCATCACGAAATCTATCATCGTTGCAAAATAGAGCAACAAAAGGTGAGACGATTTCAGTGAAGGTGATAATGGAATGATGCAATATCATCACGTATACGTATGGTTCGATAATATCATACGTTAATATAACAAAATAAATCTGGATGAGAACGATACATTTAGTTCTACTCAGTAAATTCTGCTAAAGTTCATAAACATTGCATTCCTTTGGAACAGAAAAATATACCTTTTTATAGAAGAATATATTTTACATCGAAAAATTATCCACAATAGTGTACTGTATTCTATCGTAAATATACACAATTGATACAAATTGCTCTTTAATATTAAACTCTGGTGTTATTTAACATGATAATGATTCCTCAGAACAAATTATATCCACAGATATGTCTCGTACGCTAAAGGGAGTGTATAACGTAAACGTCGCCATTCTGATAGACCCTGGAATATGGAAATTGTAAGTGATATATCTGCACACCTATAGATAGAGACAAAGAGTGAGAGAGATCATAATGTTCCTTGCTTAAATAAATATATACATTACGAGAGTCGCATACTCATTTTGGTATGTACATGTATATACGCACACACTATTTCTAGCCTATCGAATGTAGGCGAATGTCAAATGCTATTTTATTTGAGAAACTGCAGTATGATGTGAGGGTAGAATTAATCACAAAGCCAATGTGACACTTTATATCCAATTTTATTTCATGAGATTTTATTCACGTGGATCAGTAGTGATGCAAGATGCAAAAACAAAGATCCAAACAATATGCATCCTAAACGTTTATGTTGTGCGAGTACATTTATTGTTGTTACTTTATCCTGAGACCACATATCATTTATCAAATTTTCTTGCATCTTGTATGTCCTTTGTGTCTTACACATTTCCCGTGCACAACGCACGCACACGTAGATGAAAAATATATATGATCTCTACTTACAGATATGAATCGACAAAAACATTCATAAATCCGATAACAAAAAGTCAACAAGTGCAAGCAAGGATAAAACGAGCTTATTCGCATGTTATGAACGGTGTAAGTGATAGATTCTATCTAGTTAATATATCAACATTCCTTTAAGTTACATAATATACATATTTTGTATAACAAATAATGATTTTGTATTGAAACAAGGCATGGTCCAACAGAACATGCACAGACGCGTTTGACTGCCTGAACAAGGAAGATATTCGAAATACCAAGATGCATCTCATGTGATTAAATTCATTTCAAGAAAATATACGTCATTTGGCCTCAGCATATTTGTATTACATGAAGTACAATTAAACTTTCTACGTCAGCCTGCTACCTCTTTAAATATGTTGCGCTGTATAATAGCGTCGCAAAAAGATGCTTGCATTACGAATGCTCCAGTTTACAGACCTTTAGTCAGTAAATACGCCACACGTACGTAAGTATGAAAATTATCATTGTATTGGTTTTGAACAAATTAATTAAAAAGAAATATTTTGTAAACACTTCATGATGATATCGTAAATTCTAAATACTATGAACTAATTTATTTGTATATTGTCACAGGTCAACCTCTTGTACAAAGGAATACGTGATACCAGTATATCAGTCAATGTCAGCCCATGTGCATTTATATTTTTCAAGGTAAGATTTATCGAGCCCATGTCGGAACAAACATAATCTATTTTCGATACCATATTATTAATAACAACCATAATCTAGGTTAGATACAATATTATTAACCATATAAAAATGATTTATAGAAACGACGTGTACCATAAACGTCATTTTTAGAACAAACATGAACGATGCAGGCATGCCACTTTGAGTAAAATGAAAATCAAGAAGCCAACAGAAAGTCACTTTGCACACCAGTCATATCTGTACAGTAGCATCTTAATACTAGTGTTCTCAGCCACACCTAACTCTAATTGGTTGGCGTCAGTCACTGGAAATGCTTTTAAACCGATTGTTCATACTTACGGAGCTACTCCGTTATCCCATGCGTCCCGAATGGCCAATTTCACCCAATATTACTTTCTTTTTTACGTATCTGTTACGAATATGTTTTCATGCAATCAATGGAATTTGTTCTGATATTGTTATATGTATATTTTGCCTGATCATGAGATCAGTGTATAAATCATATGCATATATGATATTTGTTTTGTTCAAAATTTAATTAGTATACTAAAATATTCCTTTCTTCCTAGCTACTATGGTGCAAGCATAATGTACAACGTCTAAAAGTCCCCGCCTGCTCTGTCCTCTTTCTTCTATCTGGTTGACTTCCTACATAATTTTGTTGCATTTATATTTACTCTAATGTTCGTACCATTATCTACAATGTAGCAGATAGGATATTCCATGATCTGCAGATACATGTCTAGTATGTCACCAGTGTTGTAAGCATTCTAATACTAAATTAGGAAATGTATAACACAAAATTACTACTTTGGTTACGAAATTGGTTTTCCACAGTAACTATAAAGTTGAATATTGTTTCCTTTTTTCTTTATAGCACGAAAGCGACTTTCCACACCAGCTTTCCGAGGTGAAGATTTTAAACGGAAAGCAATATATTGAGTCAAGGCAATATCTTCATGATCTCTTAGACTGGGATTATGAGATTAGTGGCAAACAACGACAAGACTTCGACCACGCAATGCTGTTTACTAGGTAAGAGTGCGTATAACCCTAACGTCGAGGATACAATTACCAATCTCAAAATAAGCATACATCATGTAAAAGAAACACACGATGAATAAATTAAAAATGGATGGACAAACGATACAAATATATATAGTTTCCATCATTTCTCATTAAAGCTTAATATTGATGTGTTTTGCATTTTAACGTATCAGTTGTAAAACAGGAAATTAAGAATATTTTGATGTACTATTTGGTGAATACCTTTTATTAAAAAAGTTTTCGGGTTTGAATAGTAATTCTCTAATCGACCCTTACATGTTAACATATATGAAGTTAAAATTATCAAATAAAATGAGTCACGAAAGCTTCAGCTTCAGATACCAATGATATTGACATTCTCTTTTCTTAGGGTAGAGGAACGATTACAGTCCTCACCCTCCTTGATTTTTCTGCAGCATTTGACACAATAGAACATTATATATGGCTTCACACGCCTCCAGCATGTATTCGGCATTCATGATGCAGCCTTACCTTGGTTC
The DNA here is from genome assembly GCA_028554795.2 of Sinohyriopsis cumingii. NCBI lineage: Eukaryota > Metazoa > Mollusca > Bivalvia > Unionida > Unionidae > Sinohyriopsis > Sinohyriopsis cumingii. The sequence continues at coordinate 52,648,197 of CM068833.1, read as the reverse complement.
AAATCCTACTTAGTCAACATGACCCATATTGTATCGGCAAATGTAATACACTCCAGCCCAGTTGATCTATGTTGTGTTGTTCTACATGGGTGCGTTCTTGGACCTATTTTCTTCATTCTGTACACTCAACCGCTTTCAAGTGTCATAGCTCAGCATCCAGTTTCTCACCAACTGTGCGCTGACGACACCCAAATATACAAACATAGCCACCCAACTGAAGTTGAAGCTAACATCCAAGGCGTAGAGAGGTGCATTTATTATGTGAAGTCATTGATGTAACAAGCTGAAGATGAATAATGATAAATCTGAGGCTATTCTGATCACAATACAAAGACTTTCTCGTTCACGTCATTTACCTTAAACAATAAATATCAGCAACAACAACATTAAATTCACACAGTGAGTACGAGACCTAGGTGTTACTCCGGACAGTACTCTCACATTGCCCCAACATGTCATGAGCTAATGCAAAGCTGCATATCTTGAGCTGAGACGCATCAGCGCCATTAGTAACTTTCTTTCAGTTCCTGCCACTAAAACACTTGTATGTTCTTTAATACGTTCAAGACTGAACTAATTAACTCAGTTATATCTGGTTCGTCTCAATTGCTACTCGAAACACTTTAAAACGTTCAACATACTCGCATCATCCTTAGAGTACCACGATCAGAGCACACCTCCCAATGGTCTGTACCCTACATTGGCTATCCACTGGATCCAGAACCAAAAACTAAAATTTGTTCTCTGTGCTACGTTTCGCTGACGAACTTCAGTCCAACATACCTATCTGACCTCACCAATGTGTATACACCAGCACGAAACTTAGGCTACTCTTCTGACAATCATACACTCATTATTCCCACTATGAAAACGAAGTCATATGGACAACGTTATTTTGCAAACCAGGCCCATCAACGTCAAATTAAATGCCCACTGAACTTATACACAAAGAGACAGTGATCCCATTAACGAGTGCTCGTAAATCGTACCTATTTTGACTGCAATAACAACCTCAAAGACCTAATGATGTTTCCTACCTTAAATAGTTTCAGCACGTTTTTGTTTTCCAATTTCATGCTGCTTGCTTTTGCAATCATATCATTATAAAAAAATATGTTATAGGTGTTGTCTAATGATGTAAAGCGCTTATAGCTTCTAAAGATTAGGCGCTATAAAAAACTCATAATTATTATTATCATTAGTAGTAGTAGTAGTATTGTTGTTGTTGTTATTATTATTATTATTATTATCCTGAACTTCCTTGAATGAATTCACAATAATCACAAAATGATGTTTTAGTGCCGACTGTAATATCTTCACTTTGCAATTAGAATATAATAATTTTAATAGATGGCTCTTTTCAAATTAAATCTAAAAACAACGTAAGTATCTGCAGACTGATATTAACAGAAAAATAGTCGGAATTGGGAATTAAAGATGAAATAATTCTATCTTTTTATACATTGTGTCGTGAAAACTGTCCGTCTGTCTAAAACTCTGCGTAGTTAATTATTTCTTAGTCAATCACGATTATTAAAAGAGGCGAAGGTACGTAACGAATCATACACGAGCTGAGTGGAGTAGTTGTGTGTTTGCAGTGGGAGACGCAGAGTCAGGAATAATAATAATACATTGTTATTATTATGAGTAGTAGTATTGTTGTTGTTTTTGTTGGCTAAAAATACTACATTAGATTGGAATAGAGCAAGTTGGGTTTGGGAGAAAAGAAGCGATTTGTACCTACTTAGACGTTTCTCATGTATACGCTATGACGTTTTTTCAAACTTTCTGTTCATTTATATGGAGGGGAAAATGCATATTTTTGGATCGTCATGCATGATTCATTTAATTCTATTACAAGGTATACACTAGTGTGAATTGTTTATATATAGGAAGACACTGGTTTTGTTTGACAAATGAGATTAAATATTGCAGCAAGTATTGCACCAAGTACACATAACTGATATTTGTTTCGCAGGTACGACCTGTATGAAAGCGACCCTACTGTTAATGATATTCGCGGTAAGAACACATACTTTCTCTCTCTCTTTCTCGCTCGTATGAATTCAACAGTATGCATTATCATTAAAGCCGTTCAGTGTTGAAACGGTAATGGTGCTGCTTCCGAAGCCGTCTTCTAAGTATTGTATCAGTTACGTTTTCGAAGTTAAGCTTGTTTACAACAAGTCTCCCTCCGAGAAGATAGTGCCAATATTTATAATGATTACAATACTATTTCCTACACCAGAAGTTGAATTTTGATATTATTCCGGTTCTGTTAAGTAACCGAGAATATCTTTTCGACACGAGCCATATGGGTATGATCCAAATTGACATTTCCTTCAAGACAGTATTAACATCTTCAAGTAATGATCTTTTTTTTTTACTCGCTATCAACTAAATAAATTATTACGAAATAAGCCATATTTTTAATGATATGAATATTTTGTCAGTCCAGATAGGAGTATCTGATAAATGTCGAATGGTATTCTTTAGGAACGCAAGTATGATATCTTGTCTATTTTTTTCTTTCAGGTATAACCTACACAGGTGGGGTATGTCAGACTGGTAGCAGAACATCGGTTGTCGAGGCAGGTGATTTTTATCAAATGATAAGGACGGCAGCACACGAACTTGGACACAGGTCAGTCTCCTGCTTGCACCAGATTTGTCTGTCGCATTTACGTGCACTCGCTTAACTCCTCTGGTGCGTTGCTGTTTACTTCATGAACATTTGTCAGTGGATGTCAGTCTAAGGTCGGTGGGTTCTTCCGGGATTCCGTTTTTCTACATCTGAAGTAACTGATTAAAGAATCATCTGAGCTATTCATATTAGACCAACATAAGCTACATAGAGCCAGACCATCAACTGACCTCTAGCTTTCGAGGATTATGCTGATCATAATTTATTCTCGTACTTATTTCATACCATCAGTTTCTTTTTATTTCTCCGTAAGAAAGGTAAATTTTAATTATCTGAAATAAACTATTAAACTGTTGAGCTGACCGTACACTGTTTGAGAGATACGTAAGGTATAAATACGTAAAATTGTGCATGGTGTTTAGTATAACCTAAAGATGTGACCTACCAGGCCCAAGAGAGAACGTGTAACGATCCCATACGAATACAATCAACGATGCGATTATACGAATTCTCTCATCCAGCATGATTAAACGACTGGTCAGCTGGCCATTCAAGTCATTTCGTTTATATTAAGAAGTGCTGTATATCATAAAGCAGTAGTATCGATTTTAGTGCATGCACAGTTGAAACATAACTGAAAATACTGTAAGTCAAAACCTCCAATAACATCATGCAGATATTCAAAATGCTAGTAAAAGAATAATCTCTGAGTAATAAATGAGGAGTGTTACTCCTGAGAATTACCTTTAAATACTACAACCTAGTGGTTGCTTAAAGCTGTCTAAATTCAGTTCTATTAGCTAATTACCTATTACACTTGATCGATACTTGCATATTCTTTGAGATGAATGTTTCTGTTTGCATTGTGATACTAATACTGTCTGATAAAAGTATAATTATTTTCTTGTTTGCTAAATGTCAATATTAAATAACAGTATATATAACATGTACTTTATCTTCTGTATAGTCATATACATTTCTTCGTTGATATTGCCAGTCTTGGATCCTGGAACGACGGTGAACTTGGCTCCCAAAGTTGTGATCCTATGGATGCATTTATTATGTCTCATCATGAGGAACCAGTGAACCCAACCACGCCATACAACATACACAACTATATGTTCTCTTCTTGCTCAGTGGAAGCAATCAAGGAGACATTAATTACCAAGTATGTACAATATCAATATGTAATTTGTATTTATTTTATACTTACGTTGATGACCAGTGATCGTTCAGCAACAACAATGTTGAACGCTTCCACTATGAAAGTGACACTAGATTTCAAATTCTGGAAAAAAGAAGTATTTTCAAAATAATAAAGACAACTTGTTCTCACGATAAAGATGCATTTTAAAGTATATACTTATGCAAGATTATGCGCCCATAGTATTCAATATTAAGATGTTCCTCCATATTTCATTCTGTGCGAAAAGGTACAAGTACGTGCATGCGTGTAAGTTAGTAGTTACATAGCTTGGTACTTAAGTCTGCAAAGTAGGTTACCTTAATTAACAAAATAGCTAATATATTTGTCTTCCTGATTAAAGACACACACATATACACAGATGATTAAAATGTATCATTAACCCATATGAAAAGCATGACAAACAGTTATATAGACAGTGTGAATACGAGTCCACGGTATTAATAAACCTATGTTTTATCTTCTTTCGAGAGAGATCTTGTGCGTTCATGAGAAATTACCATTATTATTGCACATATTCAATTCTCCTAAAAGATACGGACGAATATCTCTCGTAATGACTTTGAAAAACTTGATGATAAGTTATCAGGTGTTTGACCTTTATTATCGGGACAAAATTTGAGGCTTTCTCTAGTTGCTATTAATGGAAATGGGTCACACATTTATTACTTTATGTGTCTATCTCGTTTTTGTGTCGGTGTTTCTGTCGAAAAAAGTTTACATCTTACTTGTATAATTTCTAATTTGCGAATTACACAAGTATTCTGACGCCGTTTTCTATCTTTAATTCATACTGGCCTGAATCTGACTTTGACGGTTTTCTTTTGTCCTAATTTTTTGCAAACTTTTTTGACATTCATAATGCTTGTAGTTCATTAATATTTCTGTCCTCTTCCAAAATATTGATCACACTCTCAATTTTATCGTTCAGTTTGGATTTTCGTGTTTGTAGGAAACACTTGGAATAGTTTTATGTCGTATTGCTATTAAGAACATGTAAATAATTATTTGAGGTTAATCTATCACCAAATCTCCGATGTCAAACCATGATAATACCGATGATATGTACGTCAATAAGGATATGTTCTTGTTTGTTGTCATTGTTGTTTCAAAATAGGTAATATTTGGATTTTCAAAATTTACTCTTTAAAAACAAAGCGCGCAAACAAAGTTATATCGTCTGGATAGTCTGCCTCATCATTATTATTAGTCTCTTCATATCTATGCAAACGTCGTTATTTACCAAAATATCCCCCGCCCGTAAATGCGTTCACATAACACTAATCATCGTTTTACCTGACATCACATGTACAGATTTTAGGTATTCTCCACTCCTATAGGCGGCCTTTGGATTGGTCAGAAAAGTTTTCTGACTTTTGACTCTCCTCTGTAAATACGAAATATTAAAATGAGAGCTAACAGTAAGAAAGTTTCGGATACCCATTGTCAATGTGCTAGGTGAAACTAGAACTATCCTCAATACCAAGAAAAAAGAAGAATAAATATGAAATAACTGTGACAAACAATGTATCTACATTAAATGATGAGCATACAATACAAAATAGCGGACGGAACCCGGCAATAAATGAAATCATAAATGGTAACATTATACATTTTCTTCTTTCACCCAGTTTCTGAAATTTATCCTTGTTGATTATTTCGTCAGTATTGATTCCATAAGCTCGAAACACCTTTAGGGTTTGGACAAAGACGTTTATATTTAGCACACATTATTGGATTTCAGATAACTTTATAAGATATACGAGTCAGATGGTCAAAATGATTAAACATTCATTTTTCACAAGCAAAGATCTCACACTTGAAATTTCATTTGGAAAGTACCGTCAAGTATGTCAGTATGTCAGAAAAATGAAAGACACTGCTACAATTGGTTTTCGATTCATCTCATCTCAAAAGGAGTGGATATAGGTGTTAAAAGGTCACAGTTATCTTTGTATCTTTATCTCGTCTGGGCTGATTGTTCGTGCTTCTTAAACATGATTCTTACACGTGCGATCACAAATTGTTTTATTGATTCATCAAACGTTACGTTAGTCATGTTGATGGTAACTAATATGATCAATTGACATCCTGAACATATGTTCTCTGGTCAGGACTGTGATTGTTGTGTTGTTCTTATTTTGGCAATCGTGACAACACTACTGTTTTTACCTGCTTCTACACCTCGGGTTCCATTTTTAAATAATCTAACATTACTTATATCCTACTGTTGATTTCATGAATATTATAAATCTATACATACCAGATCAAGTTAGATATGTTCACCAGGACGTCATTAAAATGAAGTTTCAAATGGAGTTGATCCAGTATTACAACATAGAAAAGCACAGTGTTGTTACCATGGCTTAGAATGAAATGTAATCTCCACAAACAATTTATTCTTGCATAATTGTAGCAGAAAATGCGGTAGATGTTTTGTTCCTAATTGTCTCGCAGCATCAGACTTTAAGCTAGATCGTTAGTAATTCATCTGGCTAAGTTAGTTTCACAAGGTCTTGCACATATTTTCTGTGTATTTTTGGCAGACGTCCGTCTTGTACTCATTTAGCTGCCAGAAACATAGCGCCTTTAACCTTACGTTTATAGAACGAAGATGATAGTGAACACAGTTTAAGACAATTGGCGGTGTAAGACTGGAAATGACATGGGTATGAATTTATTTTCAATTCAATAGATTCGTATATTGGGGTATTTTAATATTGTCCACATATAACGGCATATAACCAGATTCATATGTTTTTATGTCGAATTATCTCTGTCTTTAACGAGTCCAATTCGAAAATAGAGTCCTAATGTTAAATGTCATTATCCTTATACGGTCCACATGTCATATAGTTACAACTACCGTTATTATCTATCAAAGAAAACAAGGAATGTTCGCATTTCAGACAGTGCGTGACTGGGCCGTGGAAAGTTTACGACGATCAGGAATATAAGGACTTTTTGAAAAAACAGCCAGGAGAAGTGTATACTGTTGATGATCAGTGTCATCTCATTACAGGGCGCAAATCTGTCCGCTGTGAGGTACGTAAATTGTGATCCATGTGTGTGTTTTAATGCATTGAGCATTTGAGTGATCTTCCTCATCTCCAAGAAAGTTTACACACACACACACACACACACACACACACACGCACACACATATATATATATATATATATATATATATATATATATATATATATATATATATATATATATATATATATATATATATATATATATATATACGATGTCTACTTCACTAATGATCTAACCATGCTTGATCTTTCGTCAGATATATGATTTACTCAAATTTAAATTGCAAAACTGGGCATGCGTTAATAATCTGGGATGTGAGCATTACGCCAAAACGCTGTTCTCGTTATGTAAAGGAATATGAAGTTTTACTAACTTTGATTTTGACTGTCTGACACAACGAAATATAAGTATATGTTGTAATATTCAGAAGAAATAAAAGTTTATATAGAAATTGCAGATTGATCATAACTATTATGCTTTTGAGGTAACAACACAGGGATGGTTTATTCTGAAACCTTTTGATACGGCCATGTGACAACATATATCAGGATACCCAGGGTACACTATGACAAAATGATATTCTACACCAGCTATTGTGATCAGCCATAGTGCTCTGCAGAATCAGTATTATATTTGTAAACTAGAGCGGTGTAAATCTGGGAGATTTTTTGGAGTTTACAATGTTAAACAGTAAGCACATACTAGCCGAAACATACCAAAATGGTATCGCACTAGACCAGTCCATCAAATCCTTGATTACTTGATTGATTGATTGTTATTTTTACGGCGCACCAGATCTGTTAGGCTATTTAGCGCCATACAAAATGTTCTATCCATGAACATTTAAAATTGATACATGATTTTATATCGACCGGCGATATCGAAACCAAACAGTTGAAAGGAAAACGATACAATGGTAAAAATAGCACATAAAGCTTCCCGATCAACGAGGAATGTAAATGGTATATGTTAATAAAGACAGATGAAAAGTTGTTGAAAATAAGAGACGGTGTATATTTTACATAACAATGCTCAAGGCGATGGCATATAAGTTATAGCTTAGAGTAAATGTTTACTTCTTTCAGGAATTATATAATATAAGTCATGTCCACTGTATCAAAACGTTCCTTCATGTCATGCACATTGTAATACTGATCGCTCGTAGGTCGCAGGTCGAAACACTCTATCAGAAAGTGCTTAACAGTGAATGGTTCATCGCAAGAAATGCAATATGTTGGGTCTTAGCCTTTTAGTATATGGGAATGGGTTATATACGGATGACAAATTCGAATTCTAGCAATAACTACTTCCTCCCTACGGGTGGTTCTCTACGAAGGAATCCATTCTCCTAAGGTTGGCTTGATGGCGTGAAGTTTGTTAATCACTGCATCATTCAAGGATGTCGGCCACGTCTGACATAAAGACTTTTTGATAATAGGTCTAAAATCAGTATACGGTATTTTAAAATCAAATGGTTCGAGGGATAGGGCCATTTCAGCAGCGCGATCTGCTGTTTCATTGCCTTTTATACCAATTTAGCTAGGTAACCAACAGCATACTATATTGTGCGAGTTACTCAGTTCAGAAGTTTTGACGATAATATTAGTTAATAATCAAATGCAATTATTTATATAGAAAGTGCAACCAATGGTCACTTTCTATATTATATATACCCGAGTTAGTACCTGACATAAGCAAGATATTCTTTGTACGTATGATCATTTAACTAGTGGCCGGAATATAGTTATAAAGATTGTAACAAAAATGAAAGGGATATATAATATACTATATACCTAGTCCACATATGCGTTCTAGATAAGACAAATGATATATCACATCCACAACTTTTAAAACAGAAATAGTCCGACAAATAGACTAAAAGCGTATACAGTATTATATGGTATTCTGTATTGTTCAGTATCTTTTAGCTACAAAAGTATATTTTGCATGTAGCCATTAGTGAATAACATGTCGGGACTGATTGGGACAGAGAGGTAAGGGTGTCGAAAACTTGAATCACAACAGTTTATATTTTGCTTTCATAGCATTTTTCAGTGGTATAATACTAGTTATGTTTCTACGTCAGATATGGGTTTTTGCACACTACTCTCTTCTAAGTGAAATCATTAGAATAGGTGACGCCATGTTTGATGTTAAGTAGATCGCCCTCATTTTGAAAGTAGGTCACTTTGTCTCATATTTCGTGCTTAATTTAACGTACATTCGTACTGTAAAAGAAAACTAAATTTTACTATGGTACTACCTACCCTTTTCAAAGAGTCTTCACGTTCTCTCTTGATTGGAAACTTTTCGCCATATCGTCGCTCTGTTGTTGAACCTTAATCGCTATTTGATAATACACTTTCTTCATTATGTTTTGTATCATACAACCGCTTTACAGTGCTGCTGTAAATATGTGATATCTGAAACTGATTATGGCATTCGCTTGGAAAATCAACCACAAGGAGTGAAAACCTGCTTGCAGCTCATTTGCCCTTGTAACGAATTTATGATTGCAACAAGCTTCTGGTATCCACTAAATACGGATTTGTTGGTAGAAACAAGACTTACTACTTTTCAATGACGTTGTGTTTCATTGCAAATATGAATACCAGTTGTCTACATTCACTGGCTGTGGTTACAAAGTTGTACATTTATCTTTTTATTTGGGTCATAATGTGTCTTAATAAGAAAAAATGGAATACTGGGCCACCATCCAAGCTTAATTAAACTATAATTAGCCTACTGGTTTAACTGACTTAACCATGGAGCACCTTATTACTATTAAGTACGGGATAAGAATTTTTGTAACATAGCTATTTATACTACCATCAAATATATGAAGCAATGAATATTGCTTCTAACTTAGCATGTCATAGAATTACTATTAAAGTTGTATTTGTTGTAATGAAATTATTTTTATTAGGAACAGAATACAAGCTGTAACTGGAGTCATCGGGAACATGGCCCGATTTGTCAGTATTGCAATGATGGAAACATAGAACTTTAAATATAACCAGATTTCAATATTCATCTTAGCGTGGGTGACTAATTGCGTGACTTCAATCAGCACACGCTATAGCCGTTTTACGTTTTCTTTTTAAAGACTGATCCTGCTAATGTTTGTCGCTTCATGAGGTGCACTGATCCGAAGACGGGTGGTTGTATGATGACATATTACAGCGCAGCAAAGGGAACAGAATGTGGAAACAATATGGTACTCTCTCTCTCTCTCTCTCTCTCTCAGACATACGACTAGTATATTGTATATAAAACTAAAATTGTGTTCACTGTAATTTAATTAATATAAGCAATTAGAAGCAAAAACTTGTGTTTCAATGGAATGCATCTATATTGATAAATATTTGCCTATGCATTAATCAGAGAAGACAATGTCTGTAGGAAATCGAGTATGTAACTCTCTATCCTGTCATATTATACTGTTACATACGTACATGCTGCATCTTTATATATATATATATATATATATATATATATATATATATATATATATATATATATATATATATATATATATTCTCTTTTTGTGTTTTGCAGTGGTGCTATCAAGGATTGTGTGTTCCTAATCCACATTCGAAATAGGTGAGTACATTTCTTCGGTTGGAACAACAGCGGAAAAGATGTTCACGGTCATAAGGATACAGGTCTGAATCCCGCTCAGACTAAGCAGGATAGGCAACCGCTGAGCATTCCTTGAGGAGCTATTCACGTCGACTGCCTCTGAACAATATACCATTTTGTATTGACATTCTGATAAACTTCAAACACTTTTTAAAATATATTTTATATATTTTATATATTAAATATAATAAAGGTTTAAAATTTAATTCTGCTAATATTATTGGTGAAACACAAAACTTGGGGTCTATCGAGTATACGTATGAGTTTGTTATGACGATGACGACAACACTGATTATAACTATTGTAAATTCTTGGTAATTTAAAATGCATAAAGTCAACGTTAATTAATTTATTCGAGAAACTGAGATGAGTGAATTTAAGCAGTCCCTGTCTTTTACAGACAAAGACACATCGTGCCACACTCAATCATGTATCGAATCGGATATGCTGCAGAACCTTAAAGTTGGATGAAGAGGGGAAAATGCTTCACCACCGACAGCTCCAATAAAAGACGAATATGAATTTGTTATACATATGCCTGCATACATATTGTGTATATTCTCACACATTTCGATGTTAATTATCATTCACACTTACTGAAACACGAGGAAGTTTATAAACCTTCTTACTATTTATGTACAAATTTGATAGCATAATGACATGATACATTGTGATTTTATTGTTTCGTAAGGCAATACTTTTCATAGTTGTTCCGAACCACACAGTTAATGATTCAACAAAACATCAACCAAGAAATCGTCCCTGTGCTACTTGTATCAAGCAAAGGATTACACAAGTTCAGCTATTTCTTCATTTAAGTTAATTACTAGAATCAGTATTTTTACATGTTTTACCTTTCTTTTTCAACTCGCTGAGAATAAAATATACTTGACGGTTCCTCTCACTCTCTAAATCGACGTGTTTTTATCGGTAGAGATGGAGCGGAAATAGAAAGACCTAAAAGGAGCTAATTATTACCATCACTGAAAGTGTCAGAACGAATCTTCGAACTTAAAGGGACCATACAGAATGAATCTTCGAACTTAATGGGACCATACCTATTATTCATTTTCCCTCGACATCAATGTTAGCGTTTGAGAAAATACAACTTTGTGCGCTAGATGAGTCAGTGCCAACTTTTCACATACATTGGAATACTAAATATTTATCAGTATCGAATCTAATTGATGAGATATTTTTAAAAATAACAAGTTGCTTCTGTTTCATTTTAGTATCATTGATCGATAATTAATCCTTTGTCAGCTGTAAAAATATTGCAACATGTAACCTTTCTACGGCGCTACAAAATTTCACACTGCTCATGCGCCGTAAACCCACGATCGATCAATCTTGTTTTCTAGCTTACAAAAGACAAGAAACGATGTTTAAATTGTATCATCAGTAAAATAAATTTAGACCAACTTCTTTAGGCTAAATGTCAAGGTCATTCTCATATTTTACATGTGTTACAGCGAGACTCTCCAGATTGATTGCTGTGATATTGCCCAAAGTTTCATTAAAAGAGTGGACACGTTCATTGAAGTCACTATACACGTTCAAAATAATACAGATATTCACCGAACACAGTCGATAATAAATTACCAAAATATGTTTCACACTTATTGGACTAATAAGGTGATACGTGCAGAAATTCAAATACCCTGAAGCCAGTCAAATATATTTCCAACGCGTTTGATTGATTGATTGATTGATCATTTTACAGCGCACCAGCACTGTTAGGCTATTTAGCGCCATACAAATTCGTTAGACGACTGTTCATAAGTTTACGTGTTTCACTTTTTCTCAGTTCTGTTAATTTTGTTAATCAGTTTTGTGTCCAAATGTTACACCTCAGAATTGTATAAATTTGGACAATAGGGGCGAAGCGACACACTAATATAGCGAAAATATTCCTGTATCGATACACATCGATACAAACGATAATTACTATCTGCCAGTTATATTACCTGTTTACATCGTTATTCTTTAAACTGGGAATACATATGTGACTGCTGTTACAAGTACAGACACTCATTTATGTTAGCGAGAACAGGAACGATTACTGAGAATGTTCTCCGCATTTACGAATTAATACAACTTGACGTGGGAAGTAACCAGTCCCCAACCAGAGACAATGTTATGCTATTTATCTTATCACAACATTACCGATGGACTAAAATATCTAAGAAAGCATTATGGAACAGATAAAAATCGGGCATATTAGTCAATAAAGCTCTTATTTTGGAGTATTTGTATCCAAACGAAAGCACATCAGAGCTGTGGAAAATTACACATAAAACTATAAAACAAAACAGTCCCTCAACGTGTTCAAGCTGATTGACCTAGCTATGACCCTTCAGACATAAACACAGAATAATATGTATCCACATACAAATAATAGAGTATGGTCAGAAAACAAATGTCAATGCTTATTCGATTAGATATGACATCTTTTAAACATGTCATTTCAATAGAACAGTGGTCGAGAAAGGGAGACATATTGAAGGATTAGGTATATGTTTATCTATGGCCATTTCCACTTCCCCCTTTTTACTGTTCCATCTTTACTTTGGCGACACCGGTATAGCTCCTCCTTTAGATAAACTCCTGGTTGCATATCTGTTTAAATCATACATATGGCACACATTTGGAATAGCTCTTTTTACACACAAGTGTCAGGAGTACGGTAAGCCTGAAAGACAGATGTTCCAAACGCATGTTATGTGGCCAATGCGGGAGCCGTTCTCACCGGAGAACCAAGTGCAAAGCCACTCCAAACTGCATCAACCGTGAAGAGGGGCATTATCACAATGCCAAGGAATGTGGAAGCTGGAATTACAAAGTACATATCCAATATCCCCTATCTAGAGGCAAGAAAGATTGTTCAAGCTTGAACCTCCCTACCTGGCCCAACCTACGTAACTATTGTGAAGACCAGGCTTAAGAAAACTAAGGATGCACAGACCAAAACCAGCTCATCTGATTCTCAAACACTTCACACCGCAAATCTCAGAAAGAATAATATCCACTCAGACACCATTCAACGTATATCACCAAACAGAAAAATGAACCGGCTATCACACGGGCCGTCAAAAGATCACAAAAACCCAAGAAACCAGCACAACAGGTTTGGCAATGTGGAAGAAGAAACTGACCGTTGTTACAGACTTACGAACAAAACATTTAACCAGGTAATTTTTGCTGATACATTAGCATATCTATCTCCCATAGGTGTAAAGTAAGTATGACACCAGCAGCAAGGACGGTGAACAGACAAGAAATAAAACTTCCTATGGAGGGTAACAAAATGTGTGTGTGTGTGTATGTATGTATGTATGTGTGTGTGTGTGTGTGTGTGTGTGTGTGTGTGTGTGTGTGTGTGTATCATTTAGATTTTTAACGTAACTTTACCATTTTTTCAGTCATATCGCTACAACATCTGCAGTGTATCAGTTTTTAGTGACGTCCAGCACTGGGGCATCACGCCGCAGACATGTAGCATGATATCCCAACCAGTCACATTATCCTGACACCAGGCCGACCAGTCCTAACACTAACCTCTTAATGCTGACCGCCAAGCGAAGCAGCTATTAGTACCATTTATGCAAGACTTTGATATGACATGACCGGGAATCGAACCCACAGCCTTCAGCATCCGCGGCTGATGCTCTAACCATTAGGACACCGGAATGCTCAATGAAAAATACACAAGCATCAATAACACTAAAGTAGGGAGGGTAAACGAATTTTATTTTGAGTGATAAAGCCTTCCTACGACGGGTAAGAAAATACAATCGTTAACGATGCCATCTAGTCGGGTTATATTTTGTGTGTTAAATATATTTACCTGCGTCTTTATCATGTGTGTGGTAAAATAAGTAACGGTCTCTTAACCAAAAATGTTATCGAGACCTATGCGATATCGTAACCAAGGAGCATGTAAATTTATCATGATAAATCCATGATGAATTGCCTGAGCGCGTGAAAAGAAATTTTTAAACTTAATCATATCCATGTCCTTGAACACCAGGTTTGATGGATGTTACATAGTGTGCGAGTATCAACACCATTAAAGACAACCAGAAGATTAGCGTTATCTCTGATCACTTGAGGTATTTGTGTATATCGCTGAGTAAGATATATAATATCGGTGTTTTTGTGTCTGCCTTGGGAAAATATCTGAGTTGGATTTGATTGTTTGTCTAGCATCAACTCATCGTATTCTACGGGATTATTAATACATCCATCGAGATCATCCACATATGGAGCATCGTTGACGTCAGTACTATCTTTACTCTCCTCGTTAAAATTTATTTTGGCATTTTCATTAAAAGAACATCGTAGCATCTCCAATCATCCTCTGATGGTGCCACTAAATATAACGAATCCGACTCGAGCCATCTCATTATAGGGTTGAGCAGCAACTGCGTTTTACCAGACCCAGATGGATCTATGATAATTGCTCTAATATAATTTGGTAGTGCTGGATGTTGCTTCATTGGCTCTTTCTTTCGTGTCACTGAAAAATTGATGATATTCATTTTGTAGGAATATATAATAGTTATAAGAATTTATATTGTGTTCGTTGCATCTGCGTTTGAACTAATTTATCAAGAACCCTTGCAATGGCCACAGTTGCTACAAGTTGATCCTGACAAAGAATGTTTTAGTGCAGTAACATCTCTGATGAAACAACATAAAGTCAAAATCAGACGAGGACACACCGTAATTCATCGCCGTCAGGCAATCGTTGAACGATTTAATCGAACACTTGCTGAGCGATTGTTTGGATATCAATATGCGCAGGAAAGACCCATAAACAAAGTTCAGGCGGAAAAGAGATCTAATGAATGGTTTGCAATACTACCAAATGTGATTACCGCATTAAATAATACAATTACTCGTGGAATTTGTATGAAACCTATCAATGCAATCACAAAAAGCACATACCAGTACAACGACAAGACCCATTCTCAAAACAGCCAGTACTAGATAATGTGACTGTCAGATATTTATATCAACCTGGTGAACCTGAAGGGGGTGAAAAAACCACCTGATCCCATTTGGCGACTGACCACACATACAATTTCCAGCGCGGTAAGATCTACGGGTAGGACTGCGATCGACAAACTATATTTAACTGATCCTCAACGTGAATTTGTACATGAAGAATTACAAAGAATTCGTGAAGATACAAACATACCACCGCCTTCACGTTTGTGAATTGGCTCCTAGACGTCGACTACACTCGAGGCCGGTCAACATCACATTTTTACGTATGTGACCGATACCACTATTAGTTATATACACAGTAAACTGTCGTGAATTATAATTCGAATACTGCCATACCATTACTATGTTACAGCAAGCACAGTGATTCACTGTTTCAGTGTCATGATCAATTCAGCATTGAGATTCAAGTCTTATTTAGTTATATCGCCTATAACCAGCTATTGTTTTCTTTAGTACATTATCGCCATTGACAATAGTTTGATTAATTATTTACTGTGAAGTCTATGATAACCCTCCGCAGCTGACATATTCATCTGACTCGAGATACTGCCAGATATACTAAATCTGATCATTCAATACGATCATCAACAATCCAAATATTTGTCTCGGAACTAGCTAATCCTTGCGACGAGCGAATTGTTATAGCATATCCTAGTGTCCATGTAGATTTATCTATCGTTATTGCGCTCTCAACAGCACTCACAGGAACTAAAACAATATCATTTAATACAAGATTTTGTTTACCACCGTCACCTGGAATTTTAATATCAATATTTTGCCGCGCGATAACATAATGGAACAGGTAGATCTGAACATTTTTCTTTATGTAACAAAAAATAATTTCTGCTGAAGTGAATCGCGAATGACTTGCAAATACCAACTCAGCAGGAATCCATAAATTCCAAAAATTATTTATAGATGTTTCAGGACTTACCTCACGCATTATCTCACATTGAATCTTGTCTGTTTGTAGTCTGGTTGACTTCTTAAACTCTCTTAATTCTTTATCAAGCGCTTCCTTTTTAACATCAGATCAGCAGATTTAATCAAAAAAACATTCCATTTTATGTATATGGAAGTCTTCTTTCATTAGTCTCTTAATTGCGATACAATACATAGCCCTATCTTCGCTATCCAAGATTCATCGAGTCTTAATACAGTGATACGGGGTAGAATGTTATAGCGGGTCATGACAGTGAACTATTGCTATGATCATTATTTTAATATATAAAAATGGATGTTACGGTTAAACCAGGGATATCCTTTTTCTTTCGAAAATTACCCTTGCGTATGAAACGTGTTGTTATAGCCACGTCGTCGTTACTTTCTCCGCATTTCGAACTTTCACAAGCAAAATCGAGTCTGTTTTTAGTGATATTGGTTGACATATGACCCTGTCCTTTAATAACCGCTGATGTAACATGTTGTCGAGGTGAAATGCAATAATTTCCGATTATTGGCTTCTAAAGCCTGTCAAATGGCTTCTTCGGCAACAGGGATGAGTGTTGTATTGCAGGAAGGTATGTGCAATTGTTTTAACTTCTAATGGTCGATAGTCATCTGTGGCTTGTCATTTGTTATCGGAAATCACAGGAGTTGATGGGTGGGATCTTGTTGTTGTTATTTTGAGGGTGTAAGGCGTTGATATAGATAAAACTTCAAATCAAATAATCTGGAAACAGAGAACCAAAAGTAGTCCGCAGAATTCATCGACGTGTAAACAATTCCAGATTAGTATCACCTGACCTTTTACATGCAGTCAAAACGTATAAAACGCAGCCAATTCATAAAAATTGGAATTATAAATATTTTTAGCCATTTATGCAGAGATGATCCAACAAAAGGTTGTGGTAGACCTTGATCGTCACACATTATTACAGCAGTGTTTCGAGTTAATAGCCAATCGACACCATTCATATTTCATCCCAAATAATAATCATAGGAATATATTTTTGCCCATTCGTTCATGAGTCCATGCATGTCCTTTAAGTCTAAAGAAGCTGTCATAAGTATAAGATTTAATTCCTCACCTTTCATTTCGTTGGCGAGTCTATGTGTAGGCGTCAAAACAACCATATAAAAATTCCTAAATAATTCAATCGCACGCATTGTTTTACCAGAAACACCATACCCGTTAATATAAACAGTTTTATGTCTAGATACGGGATCATAACACCGACGGTGTTGATGACAACGCTGACATAAGTCTATTTGTTATAATAAATATCGTCGGAAATATAATCCAAAGATTCAGACTAACTGAGTATTCGTTATTTTTATGCTCCATTCGCTCCTTAATGCATCGGTACAATTTCTTTAACAAATCCGCTTGTTTTTTATTCATATAGAGTGAATCTGGCAACTCTAAAAGCAGCATCAGGAAATATGTTTATCATCGATAATAAATTTAATGGAACATAAGCTAACATCGAAGACCTTATATGAGTTAACTGTGGTGATTCACCATCAATGTAGCTCATAATGTTATTTCCATCTGGTAAGTAAGCAATATTCCGACTTATAAATGTGCCTTTCTCTGTTGTATCAGTAATTATAAAATCGAGTTCGGCATCGTGAAAATTAGTCTTTTGCAATGTCGTTTATGATCACATGAACCACCCCGAGTAAATTTCTTAATTATTTTCTGCCGAGATCCTTTGCAAGTTTATTGTCATATTCAATTTCTTCGGTGTTACGCTCAAAGATTTCATGAAGAACAGATCTCTCAGAGACAGGCAGCCTAACTAGTTTCTGTGGACGATACGATATTATTGCTTCACTTACAGTTAACGATGCTCAAATTCCACCATCGAGCATATATAGTAACAGCACTGTTAGAACCCAACTGCTTTCCCTAAAATGACGAATTAACCAAACATAAACAATCATGTGGAGATTTTCCGTAAACTGAAACGATTTAATACATGCAAATCCAGTTATATCAAAATATGTCAAATGTCCATTCATCGCAGCTCTGGTCACATCGTGTGTTGGATGTTCAAATCTCTTAAAATACTCAGAACACTCTCCAATTCCAAGAAAAATCCAGGATAACATGCAACCCTATCAACGGAGATAACATCCTTATAATCGTATATAGCATTCCACAATACGCCGTGTCAATATTCTCAGTAGCTTAGCTGCACATCGACAAGAAATTTCCATCTTGTTGGTTTCCATGAATGTTTCTCCTCAGCAAAATGAGCAGCAACGGATGGAATGGTAAAATAATTACAGAGTAATTGTTCAATATTATCGTTATGTTTCAATTCAAGATTTGTCATTTCCGAGTGGAGGGACTCGGTTCGATAAATATCTATATTAGGTCGTACAAACTGATCATAATTTTCACACAGATACAAAATTCGCTTTTACTAATTTTATTTATAAAATAAAAAATATCATCGTTATAAATTGTAATAGTTATATCTCGTGGAAATAGTGTTACATTCATCGTCCACGCGCGCGCATTGTGATCTACGATCTCTATCGAAGCTCCTTTTGATTTACATGTTGATTGATACAAAAGTCTCGCCGGTTATTGTTTTCACCCTTATCGGAAATTTTAATTTCTTTTCCAGCTCAGCAACATCGTTGATGATTGCTCCATGTTCCTTGACACTCTCATCCCACTAATTTTCTTTGCGTCTCATACCCGTTTAACCATTTCCATGTATCGCGTTAATAAAATGTTCTGTAACTCGCTCAGCTACACTATTTAGTGTTGAAAGTTACATAGATTTGAGATCATCAACGCTAGATTTGTTATTCAGCGGATATATAGCATAAACAACTGCTGTCAAAGGATACGCTCGTTCATGATATGGTTTGTTAATTCCAGTCATCATTCCTGGTTTGGAATTTTTACTTAACCTTACAACATCTCCAGCGTGATGTGATTTTCGAACAGGGTCACATTTTTCACGGATAATCCAGGTTACGGCGGCGGTGATGTCTGTCGCCACGATAAATTTTATTCTTAAACAACATATCTTTCGTTCGTCGAGATAATTAATAATTGTCTCTGCTTGCTGGTCATTCATTGTAGCATCAATCCTGATCCTGTCTGTTGTTTTATAATCTTGCCTAATTCTGAGTGTTCACCACACATGAGTTGCACCATTGATGCGAAACTTTTTATCGGCTTCACGGATACTATTGAATAGAGTCTTATTTGCCGAATCTCGCCTCGACAAGTCAAGGGTCATTTTATCAAGGTCGAATCTAACTTAAGTAAGCTTAATTGGAGATAATTTAGTAAATTCAGCCATGTCCTAATTAATGCAAATATATATTTAAATTACATTTTAATGTATAACAAACAATGTTTGAAATGTAACAAGAGATCTGGGGGGGGGGGGGGGAAACGCAGTTGTGGGTATACTGTAGAGGCTGAAAATATAGAAACCGTGTGTTATGATTAAAAAAAATGATGGTAATGAATCTCCTATAAAAACGCTGAAGACTAGCTCGCTATATTCTCGGGCTAGCATCCCACATTTATTCTATTAATAAAATAATAATTAAGACAAATAATCTTTACTTTATAAATGGAGCAAGACTGTTTTTAACACATTTTATCATTAAACATTATGAGACATCACGTGAAGGTATCATCAGAAATTGTGAGCTAAATAAAACGCTCCGTTCATTTGGCGATGCTGGTTATCTTAGTTTTACCGCTAGGAACGAAACACATATCTGTCATAAATTCGTGTATGAATGTTGTTATAGTGTAATCGAAAAAAGTCTTGTTTTTGATCACATTAACGACCAAAAATTTCATAATTCTTTATATATTTTGCAGGCTATTACACAGTCATAATTGCAAACTTGGAAATACTTGCAATAATAATACTAATAAAATTGGATGGGTTAAATATGTCAATGAAGAGACATGGGAAGAAATGGTTTTACAATCACTACATGCAGCTTCCAAAGATTTTCACATTTCCAGCTTTGGTACAACATATTGCAGTTAAAACAACCAGATCAGCATTTTCTAAGAAATACAAACATAAAAATAATATTTAAGTATTTCGTCCCTGAAATTTATGATGAAGTAGAGCATAAAATTTCTTTGTTTGTGACAGAGAAATTAACCAAATGGAAATAATTATGTCAAGTAATGCTTTCCACAGTGGAGAGATTAAAGAGTAACCTCACTTGTGTTTTCTATAGCTACTTCCACTTATAAATGAATTAGTTTTGTGTTGTTTTTTAAAACATTATCATTGTTTTTCTGACTTTATCAGGTTTCTTGCCGTTCCAACTTTCTCAGGAATAATAGTTTTGAAAAAGAGAGAAAAGCATAAAAATAAGCCACGCGCATTAGTTGTGTTGTTTCTGGATTTCCAAGCATTAGTGACCTTATATAATTTGTGACACATATATTGGGGTTCCACCCAATGCTCTAAATTAAACAGATAATTGAAAATTCATATAGACCTTCCCACCATGTCACCACATTTTGCTATTTTGCACTCAACGGGGCTGATATAAGAGAGTGTGCAAAAAAAATAATGTTCTGTTGAACGTAGAGAAGGACCCCTGGTGGTGATGTATGTAAATATTGGAAATACTGTAAAACGATTTACGCTCGGGTATGGACATTTATGAGAGGTGTGATTGGGTCTACAATTTCCCGCCAGATTTGTCGTGTAACGAGCTGTCAAGGGCCAATATATTTAAAGTTTTTAATCACGTGTACTGCCCAGCCAATCGGAATGCTTTCGGCTGTGTGCGGAAGGATTCTCCCTGTTAGGGACTTTGGCGTCAGTTGTGCCAATTTCCTTCTGGGGTGCGGACCTGTTTTCTTTCTTGGTAGAAATTTTTCACCGTTGTTATCGCTTCACGTTGTCAGAATTTCCCCGTTTCCTGGAATTTTGATCACGACCGAACGTCCTGAAAGTTAAATATTTACTTATACTAAATTGTTTCCATTGCACAAATTCTGGTAACCTTTCTTTTGTTACACATTATGTCACTCTCATGCTGGGTCATTCCATCTGTAAAAGATTGTAGCGTCATTTGAAATTAGAAAGAGACGAACGATCGATCAATTACGTTCCGATTTTAATATTCGGCTCTATTCTAGAATTTATATGCATGGGATTGGGGGCAGAATATTCGACACAATTATCAGGCTTAATATCTCCGTCGTACGCAAAATTAAACCAGAGAAGCATAAAGCTATATGTAGATATACTTCCCATTATTTCTTGCATAAATTCATTTCATCAACATATGGACCTAAGAGTGCTTTATCAGTCTATTGTCCTTGGTTCACTGTTAAAATACTTTCGAGCAGGATTTGCAAATGACTTGTGTTTGTTTTCTTTCTTTTGGTTCCGTACCACTAGCTTGTGTTTTTCAGTTGGTTCCGTACCACTGGATTGTGTTCTTAGCCAGCTGGTTCCGTGCCACTTGATTTTTATGTTAGCCCTCTGTTTCCCATTTGGTTCCGTACCACTGCAATTTATGATTACCAGTTGATTCCTTATCACTGGCCTGTTTGTTTACCTGTTGGTTCCGTAAAACTGGATTTTATAATTACCAGTTGTTTCCATATCACTGGCCTGTGTGTTTACCAGTTGGTTCCACACCACTGTATTTTATGATTAGCAGTTGATTCCGTATCACTGGCCTGTGTATTTACCACTTGGTTCGGTACCACTGGATTTTATGATTACCAGTTGATTCCGTATCACTGGCCTGTGTATTTACCACTTGGTTCCGTACCACTGGATTTTATTATTACCAGTTGATTCTGTATCACCGGCATCTTTGTTTACCAGTTGGTTCCTTACTTGATTAGTCGTTTATGCTTTCTGCTTAAACCACTTCGCACCAATTTAATGGGCTGTGTTGCCCAGTTCGTTTAGGCCCACTGACCCGTAATTGTTCTGTTGCTACTGGTTTTATGTTGCATTCCGCACCTCAAAACAATGACCCTTCATTTTCATAATGTTCAAATTTTGTTCGGTTTTTCATTTCCTTTCCTACTACTACCAAGTTCGTATCTCATCTCACTACAGTGAACAGTGATGTTCATAATATTACAATAAGGGTTATGCATTTGCAACGATTGTTTCGTAGTAATACCACTGAAATATATGTAATTGTTAACTTTTTGTGGCATTCCTTACAGAATCCCCCCTACTAAGGAAGCTGCGGTGGCGTCGCAAATAACAGTGAAGAGAGCCTGACCATCAAAGTCAAAAATCCAAGAGGCGGTGAAGAGGCCCAGAAAGAAGGCACCATTTTCAACACCAACGGCCGCCAACCCTGAAGGGGCTCTGATGGATGCCCATCTTAATGTCATAACCCAAGAGGTCTCCGACAGACACAACACCCAAGTGACACAGGAGATCCATAACAAATTTGATGAGCTGGTAGCTATGCTCAGGCCGTCCACGGAAAATAGTCCACAAACTGGGTTTCAACTTCAACCCTCCGTAGCAACAGACAACACATCAGCAGCATCTATGGTCTCCCGCGCCATTGTGGAAACCACGGCTTCATTTACAGGTACAGCCGTGGATACAGGCAACGCTGTACAAATCGTTTCTGCCTCGGGGGTCTTTCACAATCACAGTTTCTAAGCTCGTCGATCACACCATCCACTCTAAACCCTGATAAAGTTAAGGCAAACATGTGGGCGGGATCATACATTGATTTTCTATCCTCCTGAGTAACTCGCAAGATACGGGTTTCAAATTTCAGTTAGATACGCACTATTCTGGTCCTGAACTTAGCATTGTCCCAAAAATTAGGAACGTCCAACTTACAATAGGACAGTGGATTCTTGCTTGAGCAGGTTCACCAATGTCCTATATGAAAATATCCCCTAGTTAGTACCTCTCTTCCCCACCACATCGAAACTGTCTTTAAACTTGAGGAGATGTGGGATTTAAGGGGACATTGCAAGCACACGTATGTAATAATCTGAAATCAGCTAAAACTGATGCCCAAATTACTGAAGAAAAGATACAGAAAGAATTGGCAGCGGGTCGCTTTGCAGGGCCTTTTCATACAAAACCATTTCCCAATTTACTCATTTCGCCCCTGAGCCATGTCGAAAAGAAAATTCCTGGGTCTTTCAGACTAATTCATCACCTTTCCTTTCCACCGGGCGATTCGGTTAACGATGGAATTCCAACTCAACAATCAGCAGTACATTACGAAGGAACTGATAATGTCATCACATTTATAAAACAGCTGGGTAGGGGGTGTTTTATGCCAAAAACAGACATATCAAATGTTTTCCGCATTCTTCCTATTCGTCCCATGCAATATCATTGTTTTGGCTTTTGTGGCGGAATATGTACTATTTTGACAAATGTTTACCAATGGGTTGTAGTTCCATTTGCCAGATATTTGAGACCTTTAGCAATTCTCTTCAATGGATAGCAAACACAAAGTTATCTATAACACACATGACATATTTTGGACGATTTTTTGATACTAGATGCACCTCGTCTCCAATGCCAGCATAAGCTCGATCGCTTCCTGACTGTATGTGCCGACATCGGCTTTCCTATGGATGCGGATAAAACATTTGCACCGTCAACAACCATGACGTACCTCGGATACGAATTGGATTCCGTGAGAATGGAAGTTCGCCTTCCCACTGACAAACTAGAAAAATGTAATGAACTTATACATTTATATCTGGCTCGAAACAAAATTACTCTCAATGAGTTGCAATCCATCATAGGTACTCTTAACTTTGCTTGCGCAGTAATTTTGCCGGGACGAGCTTTTCTGAGGCGACTGATTAACCTGACTATTGGCATCTCAAAATCGCATCGCCACATTAGACTAACAAAAGAAGCAAAAGAAGATTTAAGGGCCTGGCAAAACTTTTTTACCGGTTTTAATCGGTAGATCTTTATTTTTACCTGACATTTGCCTGACTTCCGACACATTGGACTTGTACACAGATGCTTCTGCCTCAGTCGGATACGGTGCGATCCTAGGCACACACTATTTCTGTGGCATTTGGGATAAGACATGGGCATATACAAAAATAACTCTTATGGAATTCTACCCTATCGTTCTGGCATTTGAGGTCTGGGCAGAACACTTATCAAATAAATGTATCTATTTCCACACTGACAATGACTCTTTAGTTGAAATCATAAGCAAGCAATCCTCTAAGAACACAAAAATCATGTATTTCATTAGCAAATTTGTACTATCTTGCCTTAAATTAAATATCTCGTTCAGGGCAAAACGCATACCGGGTATACGTAACAGAATCGCTGATGCTCTTTCTCGCCAGCAGGTTTCGAGTTTCCACGCCATGGTTCCCTATGCGGACTCGCACCCTCATCGAATTCCGCTTCTTCCATCATTGCCCAGCTAGAGAGTACTCTTGACCATTTGCTTAAAAATATCCTACACCCAGCTACACAAACCACATATAAGCGGGCTTGGACGCTATATAAAGAGTTCACATTAGACGCTTTGACCGAGTTCTCTCTCCCAGGTTCAATAACCAATTTGGCCCTTTTCATAGCGCACTTAATCAACAAGAAATATGCAGCATCTTCGATATCCACTTTTCTTTCTGCAGTGGGATATGTGCACAAACTTAACGGCTTCGCAGACCCTTCTTCATCTTTCCTTATTCAAAAACTCATTCAAACCATTCACAAAAGTAAATCTCGTGTTGTTCGTTGGACAATTGACAAAATTGCGCTGGATAAGCTTACAGTTTCTATGATGCATACCATCTCAGACCTTTTCAGGCGTGCCATGTTTTCGGCCATGTTTACATTGGCTTTCCATGAATTTCTCGGATTAAGATAGATTACAGTACAAACAATTGCACATCAGAATGATAATTTGATACATTTATCTCAAGTCACTTTTTCCCACAAGCGTCTTGCAATCACTTTTCGACACTTCAAACACGGCTCGGGACAACCATATATATTGCATGTTGCTGCCCAACAAAATCATGCGACATGTCCGATAACATATTTACAAGCATACCTATCTCTCAGAGGTAATACTCCAGGGCCGCTTTTTTTGAACCAAAATGGGCAACCAGTTTCCAGAATAGAATTTAGTACCGAACTTAGAACAGCGCTTTGTGGCTTTAACTCTAACCATTTCAAGTCCCATAGTTTGATAATTGGGGCCGCCACTGAGGCGGCCAGACAAAGTTTCAGTCAGAACCAAATAAGGGAATTAGGCCGCTAAAAATCAGATGCATTTAAGAAATGCATAAGGTTAGACAAAAGGGTCTCAGCGTTGTAACACTTTAATCACTTTTTCTAAGATCGCCATTCTGCCGTGTGTGTTACTTTATCTTTCAGGTCTCGTGGGTTGCATAGACCTACACCCTGGGCATCGACCGTGCTTTGCTGAGATATCATCCACTCCACCCTGACTAATCTGTGTCTACCTACATTTTCGACCGCCAGGAGCGTATGAGGATACATTAACAGCTCTGGAAGACCAACAGCGCATTCTGGAAGTACGCACATCTGTTTAAAAGTTTCTTCCCAATCCTCCATACATGCTGGATATATCCTAATTACCGGGGAGTATGAGGGTGCACTACTTCCCCGGCACTACAAAATTCCTCGGCTTAATTGTGGTCAACATTGATATTTTCTTTTCATTAATGCTGGACATTTTTGTTCTTTGCCTCCCCCATTTTTGCAGCTGCCAGAAATGCGGCAAGCTCTATTTGCTTTATTTCTGTTTATGGCAGTTGCAGCCTCAAAACATTTCTGTATTATACGCTAAGTCTCATTGTTCAATTTCTTAG
Source organism: Sinohyriopsis cumingii (assembly GCA_028554795.2). NCBI lineage: Eukaryota > Metazoa > Mollusca > Bivalvia > Unionida > Unionidae > Sinohyriopsis > Sinohyriopsis cumingii. The sequence continues at coordinate 52,621,866 of CM068833.1, read as the reverse complement.
CACCTTTATTCTATAGACTTTGTCTAAATAGTTAGGTTATACTGTAATTACATAGCAAATTTTTGGTTCACTAATATCATTTATGTTCAATACAAGGTCACCAAAGTGGCCAGCATCAAACATAACGCATGTTTTAATTATGTACCCATATACTTTGACTTTGTTATATTTGCACGACTGACAAAGGGACTTATTCTGTCTTTTCACTGTCTTATCTTCCTCTCGACTCTACTGATGTCGAAAAGAGTAGGCTGGTGTATGCACATCTAATTTTACAATTTCATCAAACAAGTTAATAATAAAGAACACTGTGTTTTCATTCACTTTCTTTCTAACAATAACTTGCACCCCTCTTCTACATGTGCAAGAACACATCAGCAGCAGAGAGGGTGAACAGACCATAGAATTCCGACAAAACAAATAAAACAAACAAATAAAACATCTCGTAGAAGGTCCAGATTTTACAAATGAACTTTTCCTTGAGATGTTTTATTTCTGTAATAGACGATTGTACTAATGAAACCTCAGTTCGAAATAGTAGCTGAAAAAATAAAGTACTCTACGTGTTTATTTATTTCTTGTTTATTTTTTTGACGACCAACGTTGGTAGGCACCCTCTCTGCTGCTCCCCTGTTACCCAAATATCTTATCAAGACCCACACGATATCTTGTTCTTGGATCAAGTAAATTTATTGTTATAAATCCATGCGGAGTAGCTTGCGCTCGTGAGAAGAAATTTTTGAATTTAATTATATCCATGTCACCACCACACCAGGTTTGATGAATATTTCGCAACGTGTGTGTGTCTACGCCATTAAACACAACTAAAATGTTGCAGTTGTCTCTGATCACCTTCGGAATTTGTGTATATCGTTGAGTAACATAGATCACGTCTGTATTTTTATGTCTCCCTCGGGAAAATATTCTGGCTGGATTTGATTGTTTATCTAGCATCACATCGTCGTATACAACTAAATTATTGATAAATATGTCTATGGAATCTACGGATGGTGCTTCATCAATATCGGTTATAAACTCTATAACATCATTATCTTCATCCAGTAATCGTGCGTTTTCATTGAAATCTTTAAGTACATCATAACATCGTTGATCATCAACGGATGGTGCTACTAAATACAACTTATCCCATTTCAACCATCTCATTATCATATTAAGTAATAACTGCGTCTTACCCGATCCAGATGGTCCTATGATAATCATTCTGATGGAGTTCGGTAGCGCAGGATGATGCTTAACTGGCTCTCGTTGCCGAGTTGCTGAGAAATCAATTATATCCATATATATTATAACATGAATTTATATTGTTTACGCTGTAGAGTTAAAACTCCAACTGTTGATTTAGCTACAGTTACAACAAAAAACAAAAAAATAGTGTACGGTGGAAAATGTTCTATATGCGGTAGAAAGAAATTTTCATTTTTACCTAATAAGCGCGGTGGTGATATTGCTAATTTGATGTCAAAGTTTCCAGGTGCTCCATGGGCTAAATACAGCGGAGAAAAACATCTACCAGGATATAATTATTGCGGTCCTGGTACTCGACTCGATATCAGGCTCGATGATCAAGATCAACCAAAACCAGGCGAGGAACCAATAAACGCTATTGATCGAGCTTGTCATGCTCATGATGTAGCTTATAAAAGTCAAAATCTACAACATAGGCATATTGCAGATGTAAAATTAATTCGTTCATTAAATTCTATAAAAAATAAAAATATTAGAGAATCATTAGCTAATTGGTTAGTAAGATCCTCGATGAAAGGTAAATTAGCGATTGGGGCTGGTAATTAATAATGGAATCAATTTATTATTCACCGAGAGGATACTGGAGAGGCAAAGCAGCAATTGGTAAACTCGCTGATGCAGCGGCGGTTAAACATTCTACTGCTAGCGCGTGGTTGTCCAGGCAGGCAATATGGCAAATTTATCTACCACGTCCTAAACAAATTCAGTACGCGCATTTCGATGTCAGTGTTCCTAATGAAGTTCATCAAGCTGATATTCTGTTTTTACCGCATGATACTGTGCGTGGAAAAACGTACAAGTACGCGTTAACCGTAGTTGATGTTGCAAGTAGATATAAAGAAGCAGAGCCGCTATCAGCGAAAACATCATCTGAAGTAGCCGATGCATTTGAGCGAATTTATCAACGAGGTGGTGGACCACAAAGTGGTCTACGATGGCCACAGCTACTACAGGTTGATCCTGGTAAGGAATTTCTTGGTCCAGTATCATCGCTGATGAAACAACATAATACCAAAATACGACGAGGGCATACTGCAATTCACCGTGATCAGGCAATTGTTGAGCGATTTAATCGAACACTCGCTGAGCGGTTATTTGGATATCAATACGGGAGGGAATTTATTCAGGATAAAATATCTCGCGAATGGGTGGCAAGATTACCAGGCGTGATAGCTGCATTAAATAATGAGATCACACGAACAACCAACATGAAACCCATTAGCGCGGTCACAAAAAAAAATATACCAACACAACGAAAAGATGTTGGAAAACAAAAAATATTAGGTGATGTCACAGTCAGATATTTATATGAGCCTGGTGAACTTGAAGGTGGTAAACGAAGAGCGACTGATCCTATTTGGAGTGTTACCACACACAAAATATCTACCGTGACAAGATCCACTGGGAGAAACGCAGGTGTTTACAGACCTGCAATCTACAGATTAGATTCGGCCGCTCCTCAACGTGGATTTACACGTGAACAACTACAAATAATTTCCGCGGATACACAACTGCCACCAAAATCACTCCGGTGATTTCGATCACTTAACTAGCACTAGCGCTAAGGGTGCCAGCGCTAAGGGTGCCTGCACCCAAGGCGCTAACGCCTCTACGTCGATTACACTCAAGACAGGTTAACATGGTATTTTCTCGTGTATGACCGCGACTATTATCTTTTCTATCTACGGTAAATTGTCTTGAATCATTACTCGAATATCGCCATAACATTATACAATTACAACTGGTGCAATGATTATTCTGCTGCTGTTTTAACTCAATAATAAATTCAACATCAAGATCAAAGTCACGTTTATTTTTTTTATCAGATTGTTTGTATCCGATTAATTTTTTTCTTATTATATCATCATCGATGATGTTAAATTTATCAACGATTTCAGGAATTATGATTCTACGTAATTGAGATATATTTCTGACCCTCGATACCGCCAAATAAACTAAATTTGACCACTCGATGCGATCGTCTACAATCCAGACTCGTGTATCAGAAATAGTTAATCCCTGAGACGAGTGGATTGTCACAGCGTATCCCAACACCCATGGAGATTTGTCAGCGTGTAGTGCATCTTCGACCACACCGATATCAACGGCGACAATATCATTTAATACGAGATTCTGTTTCCTTGACTCTGTCAAGGGTCCTGGAATATCAACATTAATATTCTGTTTTCGTGTATCTGATGGTCTATAACACAACGGTACGGGTAGTTCTGAATATTTTTCTTTATGTAGTTGAAATAACTGTTGTTGTAAAGCGTCTCTGATTATTTTTCTACTTGCTACGATCAAATCGGTGGGTCTCCATGAGTTCAAAAAATCACTCATTGAGGTCTCTGAGATCACTCCACGTATTATTTCACACCGAATTTTGTTTGATTGTAATCTAATTAATTTTTTAAACTCCTTCAAATTTGCATCAAGAGCTCTATGATCATCATCTATTTCTTCGTTATAATCAACGAAATTTTTTAACCAATCATGTGAAGATGGTCCAACAAAGGGCGGCGGTTGACCATGATCGCCACACATTATTATGGCGGTATTTTTCGTCAACAACCAATCAAGAAACATTTTTAATGTATCCAATGACACCGTGCATATCTCATCCCAAATATATATTTTAGGTATATATTTTTCTCCCATCCGTTCAGGAGTCCATGTATCTCCGCGCCACCGAAAGAAACTATGATACGTACACGATTGTACTTGCCGCTGTTTCATCTCACGTGCGAGTCTATGTGTGGGTGTCAGCACGATTATATCTGAATTTCTAAAAACATTAATCGTTCGAGTTGTTTTGCCGCATCCACCAGGTCCATTGAGATAGACTGTCTTATATCTAGTTATTGGATCACTCAACGATGGTGCCTTCGACATTTCTGATATTTTATTACCCTCACGATAAAAATCTCTCACTGGAACATCTGCTGATTCTGTGTAATTGTGTAATAGTTCCTTTTTTATTCTCCACGAACCCCATCGTTCATCATCACTTGTAAATTTCATAACAGGTTCTAAATATTTACTTGAAATATAAAATGAGTCCGTTGCGACTCTGACTGCGGTCTCAGGAAATCTATTAATCATCGATAATAAATTTATGGAAACATAAGCCAACATGGAAGATCTTAGATGAGTATATTGCGGGGATACGTCATTTATGTAACTAACGATCGTACCCAATTTTGTTCCGTCGGATAAATAAACACTCTCTCGATTTACAAATGTATTTTTCGCTGTTGTGTCAGCGATTATAAAATCGTACTCGGCATCATCCAGAATTAATCGTGCGTGATGTCTTTTATAATCATATGCACCACCTTGAGTAAATTTACCTATAATTTTTCTACCGAGATCTTTTGCGGTTTTGAGTTTATTAGGAATATCATCTTCGGAAATATCAGAATATTTTTCCTTAAACTCGCTAATAACTTCAGAATCTGACATGGGCAACCAAACTTTGGTCTGTGCATGATATGATATAATTGCCTCACTGACCACCAACGATGTCAGTATCATACAATCTAGCGTATATCGCAACAAAACTATAGGTGCCCAACGTTTTTCACAAAAATGTCTACCAAACCAAACATAACAAATCTTGTGAAGATTTTCGTTAAACTCGAATGATTCAATACAAGCAAATCCAGTCAGATCAAAATCAGGTAATGGTCCATTAATTGCCACTCGCGTCATCTCGTTTGTAGGGTGACCAAATCTTTCAAAGTACGTAGAACAATCTCCGTATCCCAGAAAACTTCCTGGATAACATGCAACCATATCAACCGAAATAACATCATTGTAATTGTATTTGGTATTCCATAATCCGCCATGTCCATATTCGACGCAACTTGCGCGTACGTCCTCGAGTAAATCAAATCGTGTTGGTTTCCATGAATTTCGTTCTCTGGCGAAATGAGCCGCAACAGATGGAACGGTAAAACAATTAGTTAGTAATTTGTCAGTATTTTCCGCGTGCTTGCACTGTAAAAACGTCGCAAGATTTTTCATCTCGTCATGGAGGGATTCTGTTCGATATATTTCACCGTTTGGTTTGACAAACTGATCAAATTCACCCTCCTCATTACTTTTAAATAACCATACCGATACAGGATCGGTTTTACTTATTTCGTTGATAAAATCAAACATATCTGCCCCCATATCTGTGGGATAAAATCTGACAGTTCGATCACGTGGAAATATTGTTACTGCGTTAGTCCATGCGTGCGCGTTATGATCGATAATATTTATTGGAGCTCCTTTCGATTTATATTTCGACTGGTACAGTACTTCTCCCGTTATTGTCGCTACGGTTATTGGAAATTTTAATATTTTTCCTAACTCAGCAACATCTTTTATTGTAGCACCGATATCCTTAACCGAATCAGCCCACGAGTTTATTTTTTCACGCCTTAAATCAGTTAATCCATTTCCACGCATCGCGTTTGTAAAGTGTTCTATTACTCGTTCGGCCACACAATTTAACCTTGAAAATTTCATCGGCGCTAGTTTATCAACGTTGGGTTTTTTATTTATCTCATAGATTCCATAAATAACCGCCGTTACAGGATACGCTCGTTCATAATACGGTCTGTCAATACCCGTCAGTAGACCCGGTCTGGAATTTTTACTTAATATGATAGTTTTATTATTGCCAAGGACAGGATCATATTTGTCACGGATAATCCAACTACCTGTTTCTGTTAATACAATAAATTTTACTCGGAAGAAATATTTTTGATTGCCCTCGTATTCAGCGATGTAGTTAATGATAGTTGCCGCTCGCTTGTCGTTCATTGTGGCGTCCGTGACAGTGTTGCGTATAATCTTGAACGTTGACCATGTATGAGATGCACCATCCGTGTAAAATTCTTTCTTAGCGTCGTGAATTTTCGAGATCAAACTTTTATTTTTCGGATCAACCAGATATCGTACTGGCAAGTCAGAAGATAATCTGTCAAGGTTGAATTTATATTTAACAGGCCTAGTTTGGGATAATCTTTCAAACTCGTTCATATAATTAAAACAAATATTTAAATAAAGAAAATTATATATATATATATATATATATATATATATATATATATATATATATATATATATATATATATATATATATATATATATATATACAATGTCCCAATGCAGATGGTTGATGATCGGCTCGGTAAATCGATGCAACAAATCCTGTAGAAAGGAATTTTGTTGGATACACTCACAAAACATACGACGAGGAAGTCTAGGACCAATACCATGTCTACGGTGTGGTATTGGAGTGCGAGGAAAAACAGAATTATGTGGAAAGTGCGGCGGGAAACGGTTCAGTGAGCTTAAAAGATATTATGACAAAAAAAATAATAGCGGTGAAAACGCTATAAAATCCTTGAAGGATTATATATCAAGATTTCAGACAAACAATGATTTAAACGTATAATATTATTATAATGGAGCAAAATATATTTGCCCCACATCCTGTCATAACAAACTATGAATCAAATATTAATGGTATCATCAGACACTGCAAGTTGAAGAGACAAGTTGGTTGTATTAATAATCATGGTTATCTAAGGTTCACATGCGAGGGGGGAAAGAAACATTATCTATGTCATAGATTTACGTATGAATGTTTCTTCGGAGTGATCAATGACGGTTTTGTTATTGATCATATTGACGGGGATACTCAAAACAATAATTTATCCAATTTACAAGCTATCTCTCACAGCGAGAATAATACACGCGGTAATACAGGAAGATGTAAGACAATCGGAAAGAGGGCGGTAATTTCCACAAACATAGAAACTGGCAAAGAAATTATGTTTCAGTCTATGAACGCGGCTGCGACATATTTTGATATTAACTCGCGTGTGGTAAAATACGTCGCAGATAATATAACCAGATCTACTTTCTCGAAAAAATATAAGCAGAAAATCATCTTTCAGTATCAATAATTATCATCACCACATTATTAACTATCATCACCACATTGAATTAATTTTTTTAATTTATGTCACAGTAGGTCCTCCATACACTACTGAATTTTTGATTATATAAAAGGGAGATTACTTTGTAATATATAGTTTTCTTCGTAGATTTTTGATTTTTTATGACCGTAATTAGTCAGTTTAACTAATTACATCGTAATTAATTACATCGTAGAAGTATTATTTATGTTTTTTAAATATTTCCCCATCATACAACATTACGAGAGATCATGATAATGTTATTGATCCACAGGAAGCTGTGTGTGGAACAGAAACCGTTGTCATGGTAATCGACCTGCAGGTGTGTGTTCACGCCACTGTTATTATTGATTCTCAGTCTGCTTAGGAAAAACGCTGTTATAAATACAGAAACTGTTATTATTCAGAAACCGCTGTTATAAATACAGAAACTGTTATTATTCAGAAACTGTTATTATTCAGAAACTGTTATAAATACAGAAACTGTTATTATTCAGAAACTGTTGTTTTATAAATATTGGTTCCTCAGCTATATAGCTTAACTATATATTAACTTCCAAAACATATGTTCGTAACAAGGTTTGATAGCTCAATCAGTATGGTATTGGACTGTGACGCTCGCGGTCCAGGATCAAACCCCCATGGCTGACAATTTGTCGGTGGTGTACGCATAATTGCGATTTTTATAATAGTGGGGGGAACCGCAAAACCCCCCCCGCTCAGCAAAATTCCCAACCACAATATTGACTTGTGGTTGATACATATTTTCGTATCACCCACTGGATTAATTATTGTGGGTGGGTTTTTTCTGAGCGTACATGTTTGTACTGTCCTTCATTCATTGTATATATCCATTTCATTGTATATATCCATCATTGTATATATTCATTTCCTTAGTTAGTTATATGTTTGTACTTCATTCATAATCTGAGCTCGCTAATACACTCGATAGGGGCTCTTCATTCATTGTATATATCCATTTCATTGTATATATCCATTTCATTGTATATATGTTATGTGTATATCCTCTAAACTTGGTAGATTGCGGTGGCAAGCTACGAGTTTAATGAGGACTGTGCTGTCCTTAGTTAGTTATGTGTATATCCTCTAAACTTGGTAGATTGCGGTGGCAAGCTACGAGTTTAATGAGGACTGTGCTGTCCTTAGTTAGTTATATGTTATGTGTATATCCTCTAAACTTGGTAGATTGCGGTGGCAAGCTACGAGTTTAATGAGGACTGTGCTGTCCTTGTGCCGTCCTTAGTTAGTTATATGTTATGTGTATATCCTCTAAACTTGGTAGATTGCGGTGGCAAGCTACGAGTTTAATGAGGATTGTGCCGTCCTCCCTCTTGGGCCTCTAGACCGTTGTTTGGCGGGTTAGGGGCTCTCGTAGAGGGAATATTTGCCTAATGAACTTGGTAGATTGCGGTGGCAAGCTACGAGTTCTTGGTTGGTTGTGCTGTCCCTGAAACATCCCGACGAACTCGCTAATACACTCGATAGGTGTTCTAGGGATAATTTTTTTTATTTTAAAGATTTATATATTATATAATGAACCATGAAAATAACAATGATGTAATTGTTGCTATTAAAAAATTGAAAAAAGATGGAATTAATATATCTGATGAACTTAATCCTGAAAAAATAGTTTCTGATTTTGAGATTTTACAAGAACGTAAAACCCAGGGGACACACACACTATCATCTGAATACAGGCTCATGGAGCGGATTCAATCGGCAATGTTTCAGTCGCTAGCTACCATAGAAGATGATCATGTGAAGGAGTTCGTTCCTCTCTCTGCCGCCGTAGAAAGAATTAAATCGTTATTATCCCACGAGTATGAGGCAAAGAAAACGATTAGTACCCGTATAAGACTATTAAGAAAAATTATGTCAGAGAGTAACTTCGTTACTGGTGAAACGATCCAAAGTAACTTTGTTACTGGTGAAACGATCCAAAGTAACTTCGTTACTGGTGAAACGATCCAGGGTAACTTCGTTACTGGTGATAATGAAAATGAAAGTTTTGGTAACTGGGGTCCATGTCAACGCTGACCACGTGTATTGGTAGTCAAAATCAAGAAAGTTCTAACTTTGTCAAATTGTTCCTAATAAATTTTATTTATTATAAATTTTATTTATTAATAATATTATTTTTACTGAGGATTTATTTGTTTTTTTTTACTGAAATTTCTTAATTTTGACTACCATTTACCCCATCAAATTTACAAAATTGTACAAATTTCTTAATTTGAGTACCATTTACCCCATCAAAAACATAAAATTGTACAAATTTCTTAATTTTGAGTACCATTTACCCCATCAAAAACATAAAATTGTACAAATTTCTTAATTTTACAAATTATTTATTCACCGAATTAATTTATTTATTTCTGAATTAATTTATTTATTTACTGAATTAATTTGTTTTTTTTTTACTGAAATTTAACAAAATTGTACAAATTTCTTAATTTTGACTACCATTTACCCCATCAAAAGCATAAAATTGTACAAATTTCTTAATTTGACTACCATTTACCCCATCAAATTTACAAAATTGTACAAATTTCTTAATTTGAGTACCATTTACCCCATCAAAAACATAAAATTATACAAATTTCTTAATTTTACAAATTATTTATTTCTGAATTATTATTTATTTATAACTCTGATGGGTACGACAAAAGTCTTATGACAAAAGTCTTATCACAAAAGTCTTACGACAAAAGTCTTACGACTTTACATACAGATTTATTACAAGCTCTTCTTCACGTATGTCAATTAAGCGATTAAGGTGGTCTGTGAGTTTAAAATTGATTCGCGTTAACATATTATTGTGACACCGCAAATACACAGGATTAGTTGGTTCTTGCACGATTAAACTTCCAGGGGGGACTTGTGGTGTGAACGTGTACAGGATGTATCCTTGTTGAGCTTGATTTGATCTTCCGAGATCTATTTGATAGCTGCCATCGATTACGTCACAAACCAGATTGACCGCGACCGTCGGTGTTATATTAACGATCCCCGGAGATACGTGTCTTCCGCCGCCGTGTGGATCATTATCATATCTAAGAGCTGTTGCTGGTGGTGCTAGGTTTTTCCATGCATCGAGTATTTTAGGAAAAAACTCATCAATGACATCACTGACAGATTTTCTTAACTCGGTTACACTATACCCGGGAAATTTAAAATTTGGTACATCGGCTTCTGTTAATTTATAGTTTTCTAACCATCTTTTTGCATGAGTTCCTTCAGAAAATTTAAAACTAAGCATCGCCTGAACTATTCGGTTATTAATATATTCCATATCTGATATAAGCTGATTTAATATTTCCACACGCGTGATGATTTTTTCACGCGATGACGCTGATATGTCAAAAATATGTTCGTTAAAATATTGATTTAGTTGATCTAGTTGTTTTTTACATTCTTGATTGATTTCCTGAAAATATTTCATAATATTATATCGATGAAGATCAAAAACACGTCCTGTTTCCCCCTGATTTATAAAAATCCATGCCTCAATATTATCGTGAAAGATAAAATGGCTAAACATTAATTTATTTTTAAAAATACGTAGTCTTTCCCCGTATGATGGATTAATTTCATGATATGATTGCCTGTCCGTGACATAATCAGACTTTTTCGGTTCTGGTGGTCCTTTATGCACCGGGGGAATTTCAGGCCAACCTAGTACGGATCTTATCGTGGACTGATAAATATCAACGGCATAATCAGGCGAGTTTATTTCAATCGTCGAGGACAGGGTGGGTTCATGAACATTAATTGATATTTTTGATTCTTTTCCCGTTTTTGATTTTATTCTACGCGCAAATTCCTCACTGATCTCTTCAATCTCGTAACTGCCGGTTGGTATTCCAACAACAACCCAGTCAGGTGTTCCATCGGGTTTGTTGTTGTTAGCAAATACGAGCGAATTATTTGCTGGTGTACCATTAAATGATTTTGATCTGATATTTGGCCAGCTGTAATATACTCGTAATTGTGCTAGTGCTATTTCTTTTACCGGAATTGCAGTGGGAAAATTAACACTAAATTTAGGATTAATTGAACTTACCGAGATCATCGTTATCTTTGGCGGAGTTGTGTTGGTCACGATCTGCTGGAGTAATTCTGTCATTATTGATACTTGTATCTTTAATACCGATACCTTCGTCGTATATTTTGGTTATCATTGAAAATTCGAAATCAGATATAATTCCATCACTGAGACTCGCTGATAACAACGAGGATAATTTCGAGTACGCTACCGTCGCTGTATGTAATTTTATTTTGTAATCGGATAACTTTTCGTTCGTGCAAGTACATATCTTTTTTGTGATGATATTAAGCACACCTGCAATAGTTGTTGCTGCTGAAATACAAATAGTTACAGCTACTGGTGCCATCGTTGTCAACGCTGATAATATGACACCGGTTCCAGCAACAACAGCGGATACTGAATAAACAATCACATCAACAATAACCAATCGTCGTCGATATTTTTTTACTTTTACTGTATATTGATCAACTTGATCTTTTAGCGCCGCCTGCCATTCACGCGCTTGATTGTATCTGTATTGTGCACCGTCCATATATATTTTTATGCAGCAACCAATTGAGGTGTTTCAGCTACAAATTCCAAACACCACCAGAAGGATGTTGCGGTTAATTTCTTATCAGCTGCTTCCAGAATAAATATTTCCTCGGTTCCGTTATTTAATACAACAGATACAACCCCGGAAAACCTGTCGGTGGAATGACGCCATGGAAACGTTGTAAATATTTCAAATTTTGCAGCACTGAACACAGACAGCCTGTACACGCCAGTGACTGTTGCGGTATATTTGATGGTATTATTTTGTTTTGACCATGTTGCAAATCCCGATGATACCGTGAATATGATGTTTGTGATATGCCCGGGAGTTATTCCAGCTGAAATTTTAATCAAATTGGTTTTGCTGACAATCTCAGGAATTCCCGCTACGATGTTTTGCTGTGTTTGTTTGATCGTGTCTAGGTTACTTTTGATATCAACGAGTTTCATGTCAATGACGGAAGGAGTTCCAAAGAACTTATTTATGGCATCATCGGTTTTTTGAAAATTTCTTCGAAGCCTTGTAAACGCGCCCGTGTGAACATCATATTCGGCCCGCAGCGTGGATAGTTTTCCATCCACGTCGTCGACGTATAGTTTGTTTCCGACGTCGTTGTCAGATTTTGGAGCTGTTACAGCTACTATTTTGTTCCCGTTCATGCTAAGTTCACCTGTCATTGTGTCACCGGTGTTTCTCACGCGATTAGCAACACTTTTTGCAATTTCATCTCTGATGGTTTTAAGTGACATACTTGAATCTCTGATTCTACCACCGTCAGTAAACACGGGAATATTATCCGTAACTGCACCTAGTACTCGCCGGACTATATCATTCCATTTGATATTGCTGGTTTTTAGTTTACCATATCGATCTTGAAAAATAACAACTTCATCTGGGTCAACTCCAGCCAGGTTCATGATATCAGCGAGGTCATCCTTAGTTGCATACTTTGACAGATCAACGTCGGATTTTATTTTCTTACTAGTAGAAGATCTTCCGTAGATGTCAACCATTATATAAGATCCGTTGTTTAAAATGCTTTACGCGCAACAAATCGGTTGCTTGTATAATCGTGCACGACTTTATGTGGCGGCCTGGATGATTTTGATATAGCGTCGAGTACATTAATTACTTCACGGCCGCATATTGGCGGATCTGTCATTGTTTGTGTGGGTAGCGTTGAATACCAAACTTTATAACCAGAGGTTGTTGCGTGGAGTGGTGCGACATACTTGATAAATTCAACAGGTGGAGCTAACCCGTACGAATCAAAATAAACAATTCCACGTGGATCAACCGCGTATGATACCCAATGAGTACCAGGTCCAGAACGTTCATCGAGATTAATAATACCTGTTTCTAGTTTGTTTGGTTGTTTCGGTAATTGATCTCGCATAAAAACACCTCTAAAGGCGGATATTTTTAATTTTTTAGCAGCATCAAGTAAATCAAAATTTGATGCTGGAACGTCTAACGAAGTGACACTGGAAGCCTTAGGCCTCTCCCCCAACGAGATCCTGGCAATCTTAGACCGCGTCCCTTTTTTTTGCTATATCGTCCACCAGTAACTTTTTCGAAAATTTTTTTACCCGCCGCTCCAGCAACACCTAATGCGGCCGCTTTTGCTACGGCTGGAGCAGCTGCAGCTAGTAATGCCGGAATGGCAGCGAGAAATGGGAATATACCACCTGTTTTAACCATGTCTTTGATGGCGCTCGGGGAGAGATGGAATTGAACTCCAGTTTTTGATTCTAGGGCTTTATTGAAATGTTTAATCTGATTATTTGTCAGCGATAATTTGTTTGGACCACCACTAATCTGATCTCGTTTTAGTGATATTTTAGTTCCGCATTTGTTGGCGGTTTTTGATTGAAGCTTTTTTACCTGACCGGGAGTCAGAGTAACATTAACATGACCATACGACATTTTTATATAAAATATATTTTTCTAAATAACACGATTAAATATTTTCCACCGGTGCATCAACAACCCTCATTCGACCACTACCACCTTCAAGTAACATGGCTTTATCGCTAAGTATGACCGCGATCGCTCTGTAGAAGCCGAGAACAATTGGTGGACCGGGTATATCAGGAGGAGGGTTAGTAACATGAGCTCGAAAGTGTATATCAACAACAGATTGTTTGAATAAATCAAGATGTTCTAGTGAAAAATAATAAATCGGATATAGACCTGTAAAATCTAATTGTGATATTTGCAAACCGGTATCTATATTTTGATCACGTCCCATGAATGACATTAAACGATGATATGCGCGCGCTACATGATTTTGATCAAAATTTAGTTGTATATCCTCGGCTGGTTCTTGATGTCCATTTATCCGTAAAGAAACTTCATTAACTCCAAGGTTATCAAATATCATATGTGAACGTTGTTGATCATTTATCCGGTTAATATTTTGCAATGCAATAAAAATATGTCGTGGTGCAGAAACACCCTGTTGTGATGCTATATGCCATGTAAATAAACCATTAATATTGCTTTGAGCAGCATCTGTGGTTACTGTTAACCATGATAGCAATGATTTACCACCTTGATCCATAAAAGATAGTAATTTTTGTTCTTCAGTAACAGATGGTGTCATTACTGGCATCCACAATGAAAGTTTTGATATATTTACTTTACCATCAGCAACACCAGCACCTCGCCAGATTGCATCATTATCATCACCTTTTCTTACGAGCACAATTGTGTGTTTAGCTCCAAAGATGACTTTTCTAACATTTCTGCAAAATCCAAAGATGTGAGATAATGGAATTGCACAGGAAAAATTTCTATTATCTCCCGACAGCGTTGCTCGGCGCGTTGCAAACCCTAAGTTGTAAGTCGCACTAACACTTTTTATAATATCAAAATCAGCACCTGGTCTGTCTGCGTGTTCAAAATCAACTGGTTGTGGATCAACTGCAGTATTTCGTGTTGCCAGTAGCTTAGTATATTGAACATGATCAGCGTTGTCAGTAATATCCTTAGCAAACATCATTGTTGGACCAGCTGATCTTGTAAAGTCGTCAGAATATCTCGCCAGACCAATTATTGTTGTAGCAACGTCGACATCATTCTGAATTGATTCAATATTTTTTCCATCAATCATGTATGTGGCGCCACTAAATAATGCCATAATCCCGTTATTGACAAAACCAACACGCAAATTAGCAGCATATGGCGTATTAGCTACAACATTCGTTACAAGTCTACCTTCTACTTCAATAAACGCCTCAGCGGGCAAGAAATATCTACTTGTATCATGAACCTGTAATTCGATTCTCCCCCGCTGATTTGGTAGTCTTGCGTCATAAGAATAAAATTGATAATCACGTACAGACTCGTACTTAAGGACAGGTGCCTCCATATCAAATGCTGGGTCTGATTCGCGCCTGAACATTTTTATTATAGTTACCATTTTTCCAAATGATGATCATCGTCGACGAAGACCACTTCCTGCTTGTGGGGGTGTAGTCGTTGTCTAGGGGTGGGGTTCTTCTTATAGACTTTAACGAATTATGAGAAGTTCCCCTGGTCCTTATTCAGAAGGTTAATTCTGGACACTATATTATTTATTGACTAAATATATTTATGGCTACGAGCCCTCAGTCAGCAATGCCGACAGTTAAATTAAAAGAAATACAAAGATGAAATTTAAACAATAACAATTT
This sequence comes from Sinohyriopsis cumingii, assembly GCA_028554795.2. Lineage (NCBI taxonomy): Eukaryota > Metazoa > Mollusca > Bivalvia > Unionida > Unionidae > Sinohyriopsis > Sinohyriopsis cumingii. Next base: position 52,606,341 of record CM068833.1, on the reverse strand, counting down.
AATAAATGAAATTTAAAAGAATTTAAAGTAATCAATGTCTCTCTTTCACCCAATGATCCCTTTGATCATCATTTGAGTTCACAGTGTGAGGAGATTTTTCCCTTCTTGAGTGCTACTCATCTAAATCTCTTCGTTCCCTTGTCTTTCTCTCCTTTCGTGATCTCCACTTCCGCTTCCTCTTCTATAATCCTTGTTCCTTGCCGTTATCTTGACTTCCGGTTCCTCTTCTAGTATCCGGAACCCTTGACGGTATCCCTTGAGGTCACCCGAAATTCACTCGGTATCTCTCACCGTCACCCGAAATTCTCTGAACTTCTCTCGTCCCCCGAAATTCTCTGAAATTCTTTCGTCCCCCGAAAGCTTCCTGTTGAAAGGTATAATGCATTAGCATAGGGTTATAAAAATCTTCCCTCACACTACGTCACTGAACTGAACCATCAGTTTAAGGCGGGACATTTGGGTCGCGCATGCGCACACATCGAAATTCCCATACACTTCCGCCGCTTACAAAAATGGCGCCATAACACAATCACACAAAGGATTCAAATATCTACATACTGAGCCCTATCAGTATATATATACAAAATATTTCAAATATGATTGTACTAAAATATTACTACGATTAGTAATATGACTATCTATATATTTATATATATTTATATATATTTATATATATTTCCTACACAAGCGTACCAAATCCACAATATTCACATTCAAATGGTGATAAACGGCAATCCGTTACTCAATGGCAAAATCTATCATTACGTAAACAAATTTCTTGTCTACCAAAATATAACTACGCAAAGAATTACAATATTAATTCTTATAGCGGCTAGCGAGCAATACAATTCTTCACAAAAACAAATCGTCCTTTCAAAAGGGCGTAAACGTAATAATCCACGAAATAATATGCACACATATTACTAGCGAAAGAAGAGAACATTTTCGCCTCACAAATAAGGTGTACATAGTAACATTATGAATAATGATGCAACGAATCAACATCGTAATCAATCGTAAACAAAAGTACTAGCTAAAGTCATGAAAAAAATGCAAAATATTAAGGTCATAATTAACTATTCATACTTCAATACAAGTAAAATGTATACATACGACAAATTCTCTTCAATTAACAGCAGTCGTATCAAGCAGAATCAACGTAACATCAAACTTACCTGATCGAAGCTATTTCATGAATTTCCTAAATTCCGCCAATTTTTACGAATGGCTAACGGAGTGTGTGTCACTGCGACTCTTAAACACCAACTGACGAATTTCAGGCTTGTACAAGTCTTATGCCAGCTTCTCGAATCAAGTCCCACCTACAACGCATCCCGACTGGATGGCGACGGACTCTGGTCATTTGATCGAACTGTCAATCATAAAAATGTCAGTCTGTGTGTCCCCATGTACTGTCCAGCCTACCATTGTCGGCTTCCGGCTCTTTGAAGTTGTCTACGTCACGTGTTCCCATGTACAAAGATTCCCGCCAGATTTCCACTCCAGAGCTCAAACAAAGACTGGGTTACGTAAGAGGATTAGCCAACTTAGGTACTTGGAAAAACAAAGCTTACCTGGCTCCACTTACAGACTTATAAATACATGTATAATACAAGGGGTTGGAGGTAAACATCACACTGCTATTAAATTTGCTGTTATATTTTTTTCTGCTTCTTGAGATATCGCCGCTAGTTTTTGATTTGCAGCCTGATTTATTATTTTACTAACATCTGCGGGCATCACCTCAGTACTTGGTAATTTTACTAGTGGTTGTTGTTTTCGTCGCAATAATCGTGCTAATCTTTCTTTGATCGCCGAGAACGCCTTACCAGCAACATTGACAATTGCACCAGGAGCTTTATCACGAACAATATCAATAGCCTTCATCGATAATTGTTTTGCAACAGGTGCTACTTTGGGAGCTATCCTCGTGAATAATCCCCGAATGACATCACCAAGTCCATCTCCGTAAATAACACTATAGATTGGTAATCGTGAGTTTACCGCTCTGACCTGTGTGGGTTTACGATGATTATCATGCACAATCATCTTATTTTATTTACCATTTATCTAACAACTAATCATCAACGAGCTCATCAATAAGTTCTCGGTAAAGGCCAATATCCATGATACCACCTTGAAATAGTCGCCGACAAATATCAGCTGCTTCATTGGTTATTTCTGGTGAATTATTTCCGGCACGTTTTCCTCCTATGAGAACTTCTAACCGTGACACGTCATTGATGATATTATCAGGACATAAACCAGATCCTGTTTTAGGTTCATCTTGAGGTGTTTTAAATACTGGTGGTTTTATTACCGGAGTAAGTACTTCAGTGGTGACCGGGGGTGAGTCACCTTCTCGAAATCCATGTGGTGAATCTATCGGTGGAAATGTTATTTCCGGTGCAGAAATTTTACGTAACGGTGAAGGAATTTTCTTCGAGGGGGGTGATTTTTTAAGTGACTCTTTAGTCCTTTTAATTTCCGACCTCAACCTTTGCTGCGGCGAAGAAGATTGCTGTTGTTCTATTTGTTGCAGAGGTAGAGGAAGCTGATACTGGGAGGACTGTCCTTGTTTTGGTTGTTCCCGTCTCCCACTAAGTCTTTTTACTTCTTCATTAAATCTTTTAAATTCTTGACCTCTAGCTTGTTTTTTATTGTAATATACGCGATATATCCATTTAATGAAATCATCATCAGTTGTTTTTCCATAAAAGGGTTTTAAAAAATTAGATTTATTAGATATATTATCTAATGTCATCTCAGGTAATTTCTCTCTTTCAGTTTTTCTAATTTCCTCAACAACTCCTTCGTTAAATCTTGCAATTAATTTTAAGCTCTCTCCTGCTGGTTTGGATTTAGATGCAAGTTTTTCTCTCACATCGGCGACTTCAGTAAGAAGTTCTTCAATGCCTTCAAGTATTTCCTCACCAACAGGTGGAGGTTGAGCTGCAGCTATGTCAGTTGGAAGGTCTCGTAAAATCCTCTTTGCCTGTTTAGTTCTTCTTGCTATTTTTTCTGATACCGGAAGAAGATCTTCTTTGATGACAGTTGCAACTTTCTCAGTAGCTGCAGTGACGGGCTTAAACAGTTTTTTAGTGTCTTCTTCATACTCAACTTTTGCTTCTTGCTGCGCTTGTAGATTTTTTCTAAATGAGTCTTTGACAGGAAGAAATTTTTTAATTGCTTCTAATCGTTCTCGAGCTGTTCTTGCAGTATGAGATTCTGGATGTATCATTTTATTATAACATAATAATTTAATTAATATCAGCAGAAGAGGAGCAGCAGAGAGGGTGCCTACCAACGTTGGTCGTCAAACAAATAAACAAGAAATAAATAAACACGTAGAGTACTTTATTTTTTCAGATACTATTTCGAACTGAGGTTTCTTTAGTACAATCGTCCATTACAGAAATAAAACATCTCAAGGAAAAGTTCATTTGTAAAATCTGGACCTTCTACGAGATGTTTTATTTGTTTGTTTTATTTGTTTTGTCGGAATTCTATGGTCTGTTCACCCTCTCTGCTGCTACATCATATATATATATATATATATATATATATATATAAATATGCAAATACTGTAAATATGTATATACCGATAACTTTAGTACTGTGAGTGTCAAAGGTACCCACAATGACAGAAGCACGTCACTGCTGTGATTGGTTAATGAGACCTTTAGCGCTGTAAGTCTCATGAAGCGGTGGCACTGTTCTGACAATGATTAGCTAATGAGAACTTTAGCACTGTAAGTGAGTGTCAAGGTTGGTGTAAAACACATGAGACTGCATTCCCGCAGGCATGCTAGAATATATACAATCCGGAATGTTAGTATCGGTATTTTGCCGTCCATATAATTGAGAATGTATATACTGTAAACACTATGAATAATATATGAATTGTGCCGTCCTTAGAGTTAAGACTGCAAACATGTGTATGTGCCGTCCATGCATTTTGACATATATTAGGAATGCAAATATTTCTTTATTTTAAAAAGATATTTATTATACGAAGGATTTCGAAAATATTAATGCGATTATTTCTGCGCTTGAAAAATTACATGATGGAATACAACTTTCTAAACAACTTGATACTGACAAAATCACAAATGAGTTTGAAATATCAGAAGAACAAAAATCTGAAGGTAGATACCCTCTAGCAGCCGAATACAGGTTTATTCATTTACTCAACAGGCATTTACACAATCTCTGGCCTGTATATGCGATGATATACAAATTAAACAATTCGTTTACTCGCACACGCGATGGAAAAATTAGATCAGAGCTGTCTCTGGAATAGGAAACAAGAAAGATTGTGGTTTCTCGTGTAAGACACTTGACAAAGATTAGGTATTTGTGTAGCAACAAGAGAAAAATCAAATTATTTTCCTGCAAATTCTTTGAAGTCAGGTCAAATTTCACTGATGTTAGTCCGTTTTAGAAACTTTTGAGGGCGAAAACCCGGTCCCTTCTCTAATTGATTCTATTGAAGAAACTGAAAAGTCTTTTGGAAAATTTAATAAAATTTAATGATTTTCACTGATTTTTAGCACTGATTTGTGGTCAATTTTCACCGATTTTTCATAAATTTCATTGATATTTGATAAAATTTCCAAAAACTTTTCAATTCCTCTAACCAAAACAATTAAAAAAGGGTGTCTAGGCTTTCTCTTCAAACTTTTCAAAATCAGACTGAGAAACATTAATTTGTTAGACCTTTTTAAACTGAAAACTGACAAAAAGTCGAAATACAAGTGAAAAAACCAAAACCTTTCAGACTTAACAGAACAAATATCATTTATGTATTATTTGTATTCTAATTATATTTACTATATTTGAATCAAACAGTTTTTGTCAGAAAATTATCCATGTAACTTGGACCGTTTAAAACAAGAATGTTCATAATTCAGAATTGTATCTCTATCACATACGACTGTTATCGCAGCAGCTCATTTAATTGTTCCTGAGTTAACAAAAATTCTTCATCGCCATAATCTTCAATAAGCATATTAACACTAAACTTTATTGTGTGGGGAAGTGTCAAGATTATTCTGATAACACTTTCGAGTATCTCTTTGTTGTACACAAAAACGCTCGTTTGTTGGTAAATTATATAACACCACACAAATAATTGTTTGACACTCAGAAAAGTTTAACAAAATCAAGATTTTGTCAGGATGACAATCTACGATCTCACACGCAAACTTATTGTAAGAGATTCTCCTCTGAAATCAAGAAGGTATCCGCGCTGGTCAGTTTGAAGTGCATCCTTAACAACAGCAGATTATGACATGGCAGATAAACCGGATTAACAGTTTATAAAACAACAATCTAGGTGGGGCTTGATAGAATGCATCCCTGCTGGCCCTGATTGGATTTTTCTAGATCTACTTGATAGCTGCCATCGATAGCATCACATACAATATTAACCTAGATCGGTGTCGTGATATTGATAACACCGTATAGACCATTGTTGTAATTGATGATGTTTGCGGGTGGTGATATTTTTCTGCATGCGGAAACGATTTGTGAATTGATTAATTGATTGATTGATTGATTGTAGAGTTGCGGCGCATCAGCTCTGTTAAGCTATTTAGCGCCATACAATAGGTTATTTGTATGATCATTCAAAATTAAGTAAAGGTTTCTTATCGATCAGCGATATCAGAACCAAATAGTTGAAACTAATGCAATAAGATGGTAATGGTAATATATAAGCCTTCCCGATCAACGGGGTTGATAGATTGTTCGATTGATTGATTGATTATTTTCAGGGCACACCAGTATTTTTAGGCTATTTCGCGCTATACAAATCATTCTATGTATGATCATTTAAAAATGATAACAGGTTTTATATCAACCAGCGATATCAAACCTAAATAGTTGACAGTAAAACGATAAGATGGTTAAGGGCAATATATAAAGCTTCCCAATAAACGGGAAACGTAAATGGGATATGTTAATAAAGACAGATAAAAATTTGTTGAAAATAAAAGACGTTAGAAACATTACATAAAAATGCTCACAAGTTATCGCTTAGACTAAGTGTTTACTTCCTTCAGGAATTTCACAATACCAGTGATGTTTATTGTATCAAAAAGTTCCTTCATGTCAGTACATTGTAATACGGATCGCGCGTAGGTGGCAGGTCAAAACACTCTATCATAAAGTGCTTAAAAGTGAATGATTCATTGCAAGAAACGCACTCTGTTGGGTCTTCGCCTTTTAGTATATGGGAGTTGGTTATATGCATATGACCAATTCGAATTCTTGTAATTATTACCTCCTCTCTACGGATGGTTCTCTATGAAGGAGTCCCATCTCCTAGTGTTGGCTTGATGGCGTGAAGTTTATTATTCACTGCATCATTCCATAATACCTGCCACTTCTAACACATAGCTTCTTGGAAACTAGGTTTAAAATCAGTATACGGTATTTTAAAAACAGATGATTCTTATGATTCTTGAGGTAGAGCCATTTTAGCAGCGCGATCTGATTTTGCATTACCTTTAATACCAACGTTGCTAGGTAACCAAGATTATAAGATATTGTGGGAGGTACTCAGCTTGGTATTTTTGACGATAACGTTGATCAACAATGGGTTCCCAGGTTTTCTATTGTGTAGTGACTGAAGTACTGACAGGTAGTAAGAGAAGATGATGCTGTTTAAAATACGTTTGTTTTCGATATATTGCAGAGTAAGATCTATTGCTTTGATTTCGGGATAAAATTTGATGTGCCATTTGGTAAGTGAACTCGTGTTGTGTGTTTTCCACTAACGAAGGCTGCATTAGCCATTTTCGCATCCATTGATCCGTCAGTATAACTTCTTGTGTTGCTTTAAGTTCGGCGAGGAGCTCATGATATAACCTGTGTAGCATAGAAGGGTTTGTCTCAGATTTTTACCATCGTGTAGCGCACAAAGTACTTTTGGTTGTTTAAGTAGCCCGAGAGGTGTTTAAGTGGTTCATATTTTCTGGATTTAAAAAAAATCAATTTTGGTATTGTTAATGCTGGATGATATTCTAATGCCAAAGGAAGGTATGCCATTTGGTTTATTTTCGTATAAGGTTTTGTATTTGGGTTCAAAAACAACCGAAAATACAGGGTTCAGAGGGTTTGATCTTAATTTGAGAGCATACTGTGCGGAAGGAATTTCTCTACGAAAGGTGATTCTCTGCGATAAAGTTGATTAAATCGCATCAGCGAGAAGGCTTTCACACGAGGATGTCTTAAATGCTCCCAGAGCGAGTCTTACTCCTTGATGATGAATTGGGTCAGGCACCTTTAAATATGACTTCCTAGATGAAACATAAACAACGCAACCATAGTCAACTGTGGAGCAAATAAACGTTCTATATAAAATGAGGATGACGTTTCTAACGGCACCATAGTCAGTGTGCGCAACTACTTTGAGTAGATCTATAGCTTTCAATCATTTAGCTTTCAAGTTCTTTAGGTGTGGAATTAAAATCAATTTTCTGTCAAAGATAATATCTAAAACTTTGTTTCCTCAACAACAGGAATAAGTGATTAGTTCAGCGTTAGTTTAGGTTCATCATGATGTCTTCGTAACTGACAAAAATGCATACAAGCCGTTTTGGATTTCGAGAATATTGAACCGTTTAGTTCGGGCCCAATTTTTAACCTTGTTGATGTTTTGTTGCAGTCGTCTTTTAGTTGTATGCATTTGCTTTGATTGACAACATAAACGAAACTCATCAACGTATAACGAGCAATCACCACCCGGAGCCAAACTCTTAGGGATGCTATTGATTTTGTTGTTGAAAAGCGTCACAGTTAAAATACTGTCATGGAGCACACCCATCTCCTGCTCGTGTAAATCTGACAGGGTAGAGCCCACTCGTACCTTGAATTCTCATTCTGAGAGAAAGATTGATATGAAGGAGAGCAGATGGCTTTTTAGACCCAGATCGTGAAGGTCATTTAGTATCCAGTACTTCCATGTCGTGTCATATGTCATTTCTAAATCAAAGGAAACCGCTACTAAATGTTCCTTCTTGATAAATGTGTCGCGAATAGATGTTTCCAGTCTAACCAGATATTCATGGGTGCTACGGCCATAACGATAGCCACTTTGTAAATGAGATATAAAATTGTTATTTTCCAAGTGTCATACAAGCCGAGAATTGATCAATTCGTTCCATTGTTTTGCACACACAGCTTGTCAGTGCAAGGGGTCGATAGTTAGGATCTACGCTATCTTTACGTGGTTTGGGAACTGGTATTACTCTTGCTTTTTCCAAATCTTAGGTACAGTACCAGTAATCCATATATCATTGAAGATTTTCAAAAGAGATGTTAAAGATGTTTTTGGAAGGTGTTTCAAAACCTGGTAATGTATTTTGTCAGGCCCAGTGGATGTATCATGGGCCTTGCCTAAAGCCAACATAAGCTCCAATAATGAGAACAGATGGTTATAACTTTCCGAGTTGTTGGATGTGAATTTTCAATTGAACTTTTTTATTGTTTTTTTTTTAATACTCGGAAGGCTTCTGAATAATTAGATGATAATGATGTTGTCGAGAAACTGTCAGCAAGAATATTTGCCATATCACGTTTTGGACTAAAACTGTTATTTTTCTGCCTCAGATGTCAGAGAGAATTGTGTTTTCTCTTTCTGCTTATTTTTCGGATAGTGTCCAAATCTTGCTTAATAGAGGAACGACAGTTTAAAGTAGAAACATATTTCTTCCATGGTGCTCGTTTACTTTCTTTGATTGTGCGGTGAATTTTGGCCCGGATAATACGGTATTTACTTACACTTTTGGACGTCGGACGATATTCAAATTATTTCAGTGCTTCTCGTTGTTGTCAAATGGCTTCATTAAATTCCTTAGTGACCCAAGGTTTTGGGGTTCTTTTACAGTTCGGTGAGGACATGGGAATGCATTCGTCTGCAATCTTGATTAAAATAGAATGATGAATATGAATATTAACATAGAAACCTGTATCCTCATTCAGCCTAGTTTTACAGAGGGTTTCAAACGTAGCCTAGTCGGCCGTCTTCATAAGTCATTGTGGAATTGCGTCATCAACAGCAGAGTTGATAATTTGTGAAAGTGACCCCTGATGTGAAGGTCATCATCGACCTTCCTTTCATAATCTAAAAGCAGCGAAGGAGAACAACTTGTCAAATCGATAGAAGTGTATGTACCCGTTCGTGGGTGTGAATATGTCGGTGATTTGATATTATATAGACACAAATCATGTTCACAACAAAAGAAACTCCTCCTGAGGCCCTGTCAACATTTTGGGAGTAGGTGTTAAACAGGGAGTAGTTTTTAAGCGTGAAATTATAATTATCCGTATCATTCAGGAATGTTTCCTGAATGCATAGAACTGCAGAATAATGTTCGCTTAAAAACAGGAGAATATCATTGTAGTTTGGCTTTAAGTCCTCGACGGTTCCATTCTATGATGGCGTTCATCATTATAAATTTAAATTGAAGATTGTTGAGCGAGGTAAGACCTTACGCGGAGGCAATCAGTATGGTTATTTCTCTTAAGGATGTACAAGGGTGAATTTTTGGGTGTTAGGTCTGGAGCTGCCTTGAGCACATTGTGCAGTGTCTTCTGCATCCATGCCCTCAATGTCTCTAAACCTGTTATAGAGTTTGATTGGGTCACCTGACCCATTTTGTTGCCTATTTCCTTGAGATTTGTTTTTTATTTTTGGTGATTTCGGTGGTGGGGTATTGTTTAAGTATATGCCATATATTTCTGTGCTTGATAATGGGGGGTTAGAGCTTTGTGTTGTGTCTGTTATTGAGCGTCCTTCGTTGTTTTGAGATCGTTCTTCACCACAGTGGAGAAGGATGGCTCAGGATGGACCGTGTTGGCCTGTACAAGTTTTATCGCTTCTGGATAGGGTATGTTAGATGTATACTTCACTTCTCCTGTTTACCGTCTGTATTTCCTTTTCCTGTTTCCAAGTATCACATTCCTTGGAATTGGCGTGGTGCTCCTTTCCACAGATGACACAATGTTGAGTTTCTCTACAGTCAATTTCCTAATGAGAATGTTCTCATCATCGGCCACATATTTGGCTTTCTGAGCAGCGGTCGTCGTGATGACCATATTTCTGACACTTATAGCATCGAAAGGGGTTTGATATGTACATCTTGACCTTCACGTGCATGAAGCCAACTTTGACCACTCTGGGTAATGTTGGTTGTTGAAGGTGAGTACAATTGTGTTGGTGTCCTCCAGAATGTTATTATTTATAATACGTATCCTACGTAGTGCAGTGACACCTTCGGTTTCCATGCCTTTAATGAAATATGTGTCGCTGACCCCAGCCAAGTCATGACAGCGCACCACGCCTTTGGACGTATTGAGCGTGGTGTGAGCGAATGAGGTCACTGGAATATCGAAGAAAGTTTTCATGTTCTTGATATGTTCTGTTTGACCTATTCACTCACACTCAACGAGAAGGCAACCCGATTTAAATTGTTTCACACTTTTTGGTGTTCCGATTGATCCCGTAATTGTCTTTTCAATACGAAAGAGTGCGGAAAATGGTTTTGATGCATCTTTCGATTGTATAAGAATGAAGCGTGGAAATGAGTCCACATTGCAAGGTTCGTTATCCGAGTCTGATAAGGTTTTTATATGTTTGTTTCGATGTTGTTTTAATTTTCCATGATTGTTTGTTTATAATTGAACAACCGTGCTCCTTGCGTACCATTGAGTCCAACAAGGGGACAATTTTCAAGTGCCAGGGATACACAGATCATATAGTCAGTTGATAAAATTACCTATGATTGACCCGTGAAGCCACCACCTTCTAGGGTCGGTAAAATTACCTCCTGATTGACCCGTTAAGCCACCGCCTTCTAGGAAGTGTTTTAAGACTTGGGAAAGGGAAAGCTAAATGTATGGACTGTAGGGGCAACGGTTGTATCAAGAGAGATACAATGAGGAAGATAAAAATGATGAGCTAGTAAATAAAGACTTCCTAGGGCTTGGCGTGACAAATAGAAGCGTCGAGACCACCGGTCTAGAATTAGTAGAGGCCAAAGTAGTGTATTGGAAGACAATAGGGACTATAACGTATTTCAATAACATTATTCATATCTCACTGCGAACACAGAAGACAATTGCATAATATGTCAATATGCATTCTTAAAAGTGATTTAACTACACAGGACCTAATACAGTTCAGAAATATAAACATACTGTTGTGAATGGTGAAGGCCACCAGTGTAACGGTCTTGGAAATCGTGATGCATATTACGGTTTATATTTTGAATGAGAAAAATGAAAGTTTCAGCACATCGACATAGTTTCTACTTCCATGACCCCACTGTCAAGCTGATATCAGAGATTCATATCTCACAGTTAAGTGGTATTATAAAATGTATAAACTGTATGCATGGATCTTGAAATTTATCGGTTCATATACAGTTTCTCTACTATATTTATTAGTTTTTCACTCAATATTAAATGAACATTATTAACATATTTCTTGTTTTTCTGGTATCACTTTGCATGGTAAAATATTAAGATTAGTTGGTTAGAAGTGCTGAAATAAGCGACATCTTGAACCTCATCCAAATACTCATTCTGATCGAAATGCACCAGAGTGACTTTGAGGGAAGTTTAAGCTTCCTTGATTTTTTAGTTTTGGTAGGTATTTATTAAAAGCCAAGCTGAAATTCTTTTAATCTTGATCTGAATTTTCCAATGTTAATAGTTGTTCTATACCGTATGTTATTAATTACCATGATTTTTATAAACTCTAGAAAATCATTATAGTCAATTGTAAGTGAATTGGTGTCGGAGAAGAAATTTGTTACATTATATGGAGTAGTTAAATATGTATCAATGTATATATTTCGTATGTTACTTTGTGCACTTACTAGGGTCCCACATATCAGCAATTCGATGTTCCGGTACGGGCTAATGTTATTTCATTAAACTTTGATCTGTCTTGATAAACTAGACTGTTTTTGTAATTACACCCCCAGCGTACACCCACACAACAATGATGCTGATGTTAGCATACCCACAAAAAAAGAAGTGTTAGTAACTATTTTTATATCAGACTAAATATACTTCAAAAGCACATTATTTACTTGAATGTGTGGGTTTTTTCTATTACATTTGCTAGAAGAGTTAATACAACCTTTTAAGTTTTGTCATCTCACGATCATTCCTAAAAGTTCTAACTCCCAAATCCTTCTTTGGCATTTAAGAAGCATTGTAAAATAATTTTGTCTTAATGCGTGGTGGTAAACCCTCCCCCCCCCCACAAAAAAAACAACATACTAGGTGGCACATAATGTGAAATTTTTCAGGAATACCAGTCAGTCAAAACTAACAATGTAAACAGTGCAAAGCTTTCTGCCGGAAAATAGTCACTTGCATACATTCTTTTTTAAATTACGTTTGACTAGATAATATGAAATATGTACACAACTTATGACAAAACTATACTGAGCCAAATTCTTATGGCTTCAGCAGATGGTTTCGTAAATTGACCCCTGCCAAATTTCATAACTTAAGGTTATGTCGTAACTTTTTCAACTATTATTGGTTACTAATTAAAGATATGGATATATTTATGAAGTTGAGGTTTTGAGCTTGCGTTGTTCTTGAAATGTATGTGAGTTATGTACACCTCCCATATTTAATCTGCAGTATATAGAGAAGAAAAAAAACTAATTTTTGGCTGGGAACGCCCCGCCCCCCCCCCCCCCCCCGCAGTAAACATTTGGAATGAGGGCAGTAGAATATCTCAAAAATGTTTGAATTGCAACTATTTTAAATTTCACCAGCCTGTTAAGTACACAATGTTTTGCAGAATTATCACCTAGGAAAAGAACCTTTTATTTGCACTGTTAGTATCACATGTTGTCCAAAATGACCTTTGGACGTGAAAAATGCGTATAAGTATGGGGTTGATGTGCACAAACTTAATAAGCTATGAACCTGTCAAGAGAGTATTTTTTATGCTTTGTTTTAATATAGCTATCCCAAAATATGGACCTTAGGGAACTGACTTCCGTATTTTATTTTATTTTTTTAATTTTTATACTAAACAAGTGAATGGGCATTGAATTACTTCATATAATCTGTCCCTTGCACTGTGACAAGGAGACATGATTGACACGTTGTTGATAATGTGCCTTTGGCGACAATCAATGGTCAGCTTTAATATCTGGCTGTATGTGGTGTATATACATGGTGTTTATTAGTAATAGTGATTCAAGAAAAATTAGTTTGTGTTTTTCAGGCATCGTCTTATTTTGCATTAAAAATGCATGGATAAAATGTAATATGTTTTCAGGCGGATTTACATTTTTCAAACAGAAGTTGCACTCGTACGAAGGATCGAATCGAATAAGATCTAAATTTAATTTTAACATACTAGTAGTTTTATTTTTTTATTTCATTTCAGTTTTAATAGCGTTTGAATACCTTTGCTGTATCATATTTATCTTTATTCTTACTTGTCTCACATATCGATTTAATGCAGTGAGTGCAAATTACTGCCATCGGATACCTCAGTAATACGTGTGCATACAAACAATATAAAAATCCTTATAATTATTCCTTAAAGGTTTAACATCAAGCAAACAGGTGTTACTAATATGTTATTGCCAGAGTAGTACTGATGTTGATTTATCAAGAGTCTAGTGGTTTTATTAGTCTCTAGGAACAAACCATAGAAATGGAAGGATGAGCGGATCCTCATATGTGGCTAATTTTATCGTTGGGTATTAGAATTAGTAGTTCCAGAAAATAAAGAAAACCACAAAAACTGATTCTCCGCGACACTTTCCGACACAACAAAGTCAATTTATAGTGCTGATTTATTTTATTTTTGAAATTATAGACTTTACAAATCACGTAACTACATACGCCAACCAGTGAACGTTGACACTAATCGGATGCTGAAAACTTGAAGTACAGATCAAAGGTCATGCTGATGTTTTAACGCAATCAGTACAGATTCCAAAGCGAGGACAAATCATTCTCAGTGAAAGTACCATAAATGTCTTGAAATCACGTGATTGCATAAAGAATCAGCTTCACATGGCGAAGAAAACATCCATAGTTTTCTCTGTTACTGTCAAGGGAATCATACCAATAGAGGATAACAAGTTTTACAAATCTATTTATGGAATAGTCACGGATGCAAGTAATTTTGTCTTCCTTGAACATCACGACGCATTGTTATATACCGCGGTAAGGTGCGGATCGGATGAGTTTGCTCTACATCAAAATGAGACATTGATGCGTATGATTATTGTATTTCTCGACTACTTGCTAATAAAGTGGGGTGATTAAAAGTTGGTCATATGGATTTAACAGAAGTAATACTATACTCGAACAAAAAGTATGGAAAGACACATGATCGTCTGACAGGTATGGGGAAAAACAACAGACATGCAACAACCACATAACATACTCTTTTGGTAATGTCCATTATAAAATATTCCAGAAAGGGGGTTCCTGATTCCCTTCGTATGAGGCAACCAGTTGCAGATGATAACATAAAACCCGAAGCAGGGAACTTTCGTGATGGAGACTTTTTTTATCGACTTTGGCAAGACACTAGAAATTAACATTCACAATCAATATGTGGTGGCGCGACAACAAAAGGTACTGAATCGCCAACATGATTTGGAACTATGAGCAAGAGTGGTGTTTCATGCAGCTAATTAAGAATAAATGGGAAATTAAATTCGGTATCTGAGTGGACAGAGTTTTGAATTATGACCTAAAACCGACATTGTATGTAAACAAAAATGAATTGGAAGAGTTGGATAGTCTACTGAAAATGCAGATTAGTTTGTCTTATATAACGTTATGTCTCATTTTTATTTATTGTTCTCCCAAAACTGAAACTTTACAGATTCCCAAAAACAGCGGCTAAGTCCAAGATTTTGTATCGGGTCAAGCATATGCATCCAAGATTTTAGAATACATTAATAATCAAGCAGCAATCGCAATTCCTTGTAAATAATATTCTGAATAATAGGAGTAAGGCCTTCCTGAATAATAGGAGTACATAATTCCGGTCTGCTCCCCAATCATTATGTGAACTGATCTCAGGCTTTTGACATTATAACGGATGATTTCAACACGCCGAAATAAAATGAATTTTTGGTAAATAATAAGTCTAATAAATTTATTTTCCTCTACAAAATGGACAAGAAAACCTTCAAGATGCAGTTTTCTTCTGACCATTTGTGAATTCTGTTTAAATATACCTTTGTGATTAACAGTATGCATACCTCGTGATTAATTTACAGGAGATTAAATCTTCGTGGACATATAATGAGCAGTCTGCTTCATGATCAAGGTTTTACTATGTTTTTAATTGTGATGTTTATCAGGTATATAAGAATATGCCGTCATGATGTGCACCCATATCTTGATCATTTCATTCTGAAAATGTGGTATTTATCTTTACTCTGAAATTTCTCTTTACAAATCGATTGCGAATGACATAATGATCTGAATGTGGGAACAAAACCAATCAATGCATCTTTGATTTAGAAGAGCTATAAATCTGTCCAAGTGGCCTCAAGTATTACGAAATCGTCCCTCTATATACTGCATTGTTTTAAATGTCTGTAGAGAGGTAATGCATACAATAAGTCTCACACACCAAACAGTCGACAACTAAAGCCAATCAGTCGTCACAAAGCGCGACAGAATCAAACTTTTGATGATTGTAAATGTTCACCGTAAGAAATCGCTGTTCTGTTTGTGCTCCTCTATCGTTTTTAAAAATAAAAGGCAAGAAGGCTTAAGTGATTGCAGTCATCAACTTCACATTTTCTAATCTGCGTGTCACCAAGGAATCTCGAACTCACTTTGTGAACGTTTCGAATCAAACGGTTGTTTATTTATTAACACGGTAGTCATATAGTCTACGTTTCCAAAATAACTGATGTGATGTAGTTCAACGACTTTGATAAACTCAATAATTCCGTAAATTTTGGAGTTACATATCTCTGAAATCATGTATACAGGAGTTCATATTTTACATTGATTATATTTATTTTATAAATATTAAAACTAGACTGCCAATTTTGGACGTAGACGACAGTCTTACAAAAACAAAAATACCGTTATATAAACCAGGAAAGGTCAGAGAGCGATCTACCTCCTTTTTACATCGGGAGTTTTTATTAGTTTTAAACGCCATTCAGTTTACACTGTTAAGGACACCCCGTTGAAAAACAGGTCATATATTGTAAATCAATGAATGAAAAGATGGTGTCTTTACATCATCGATGCCTTTCGTTTTCAAAATCGTTGGCGGTGGGGGTTGCAACCAAACGGGAATGTTTGCGAAGACTATGGAAAAACTAAAGTTGTAGCGATTAATCGGCCATACTCATGATCGAGCCAGTTATTAGAACAATCGATATAATTGGTATCAAGAGAAAGAATAGGTACCGATGTAAACAAAAATCAAAAGTATAAATTCAATCATAACATTCATCTTGACACGGCTTGAATTTTATATCAGGATCAAATAGTGGAAATTAAAGAATACACATTTGATTGGGGGTTTAAATGAAAGGCAATATATTCTTAAAATGAAATACCTTTTAGTACACTTGCTGTAAACTACCGCTGAGTGTCTGCACAAACAAATTATGAATGCCATT
This sequence comes from Sinohyriopsis cumingii, assembly GCA_028554795.2. NCBI lineage: Eukaryota > Metazoa > Mollusca > Bivalvia > Unionida > Unionidae > Sinohyriopsis > Sinohyriopsis cumingii. The sequence goes on along the minus strand of CM068833.1, from coordinate 52,589,680 downwards.
CACGTACTCATCCCAACCAGAGCAGCCAACAAGCCAATGAGGCCATCTGCTGATGTTACACACTAGCAGATAGCTAGGCATATTCGATTGCTAGCGAAATTTCCAACTACTTCGAAAGTTTTAATCACTGCTGCTAATCAGCTAATAACGGTCGCACACTGAAACAGCTGAACGCTAACTTACAAAGTATTATGCAGCATTGATATTGGCATGCCAGCGTCAGCGACGTTACCCCTGGATACCCTTGCTGCTGAGCTGCTTCAGCGCGCAACTCGCAGCGTGGTGCGTGCATCCACCAAGCCAAGTGGATAATTTGGTAGTAACTCACTTGATTTAACTTATTTTTTTCAAGAACGTGAATCGATTGGATTATTAATATTCACTAGCGATTCGACACTATTAAATATACTGCCAAGCATATGCATAATATTGAACTCGAAACACTCAAGTTTAGTCTGGAATTAGTTCAAAGTAATCAATCGAATAGTCAAAAGCAAACTGCACACTTTGCCTAAGCATGCATTTCCAGAGGTAGAAAGGCTTCCAAAAAATATGCGACATCAAATCTTGTGCAGCACTTGCAATGCAAGCACATCGTCGAACATGGCCTGTTTCTGGCAGATAAAAAAGAAAAGGATGCTGCGCAGTTCACCTCAGCAGCTACAGCAACTCCTCGTACTCTGACTAATGACGCCATCCTTAACAGAAAGCAGCTATGTGCATTTGACGACCGTAGATCTATTAGTTGGCACAAAGCTATTGCAGAGTTCGTGGCAGCAGATGTGCAACCATTTTCCGTTGTTGAAGACATTGGAATTCGACGTCTGATGGCCAAGGCAGAACCGCGGTATACAATTCAAAGTCGGAAGTACTTTTCCACGTACTTGATATCTGAAATGCATGAGGCGATACAAAGTAATGTGCGTGATTTAGTTACTGCCCAATCTGACCTCTGATGTGTGGTCAGACCAGTCCATCGGCCTTGTTGAGTCTTGCGGCACAATAATGTCGGAAGACATTTAGCGGAAACAGGTGATTTTAGCAAAAACGCCTCTCGAACAATCACACACAGGAGAATATTTGGCGAGATAATTGGACAAATTATGCGAGGAATAAAACATTCCCAAAATTCGTATCATTGTTCTTCTACGTGACGGAGGTGCAAAGTAATGTAATGCGTCTGGCTGAAATCGACATCATCAGTTGTTTTGCACGCACCCTACAGCTCGTTGTCAGGGATGGCATTCTGTCGTACCGAAATGTCAAAGATATTTTGGCGATCTCGCGATCCATAGACAGCAAGTTTCGAAACTCCATCCTGGCACAACAGCAGCTCGAAGACAAGCCTGAAAATGTGGTATTACTGATAAGAAACTCATCCAGGTTGTCCAGTCACGCTGAAATTCAACACACAATATGTTTGTTTCGTTAATTAAACATAAACAAGTCTTGGGGGGCGTACGCTACAATTATGACCTGCCTAGATTAACAGCCCAACAGTGGGTCTTGATTAACCATATTGTGGACACGTTAGGCCCATTCACAGACATTACCAAGGAAGTAAGTGGTAGACAAGCATCAGTATCCGTCATTCTTCCATTGCTGAAAATGCTCCGAATGTTGCTGGATCGAGAGCTTGAAGCGGGTCAAGGTATTCATACCATGCGCCCTGATATGATGACGTTTCTGAACACGCGCTGACGTTGCCAGTAACAAGAAGCTTTTATCGGCCACCATCTTGGATATATGATTCAAACATCGCATATTAAGCGAAGAATTACTTCTGACCATTTCCAAATAATGGCTTAGATCAGAATGCATCATAGTTGAGTCAGCTGATAACCAGGGGGAACCCCCGATTCCCACACTCCAAAAAAAGAAAAACTGAAACTGAAACAAATGGCACTGGATCATCAACATCGCGTATCTGGAATTTGTTTTCTCTGGCTTTTAAACAAACCTGTCCGTACCGTCAACGAAACCACACACGTGGATGACGGGGTTTACGCAGTACATGAATTATATGTTGCCACGAGAAGAAGACATATACGGCTGATGGAATGCTCATAAGTTTCAGTTCTCCTACTTGGTGAAATTAACCAGACGCTATTTGTCTTCACCAGATTTAAGTCTTCCGAGCGAGCAGCTCTTTAATGACGCAGGCCAGATTTTCTCGGATCGTCGTGTATCGTTACTTGGCTAAGAGGGAGAAATGTTACTGTTGCTTAAATGCAACCTACCTCAACTAGGCTTTCATAGTTCCTGATCTAGACAGGTTACCTGGAACAATTGGTTTGGATTTTCTAGAGGACCTTAATTTGAATGGAATTCTGAAAACTATAAAGCTGAAAATCAGATTAGTAAGGGAAAATAGTTTTTCCTGTGCAAGAATGCATGTCACGGACTCGATCATTATCCCTCCAAAATCAAGTATGTTTGTTAAAGGAAACGTACAGGTAGAATTGGAAATCACCGGAGAAGTCATCGTCGCACCTCTCAACAATTTTCAGAAGAAACTGGTTTGATTTTGTCGATGTCTTTAGTAAAACTCGAGAATTCGGAAGTGTATTTCATCCATAATGAATTTTACTTCTGAACCGATTACACTGAAGACAGGGGTATATATAGCTCATGTACATCCTGTGCAGAGTGTTTGCTCTCGGACTGTTTCCATACTCGAGACACCTTGCAATTCAGATAAACCAGTACATATTTATCTTAGACTTTTGGTAAACGGAGTATCTGAAAAGGTTTCATTCGAACAAAAGTGTTCGTTGCAGAAACTCATAGCCGAATACGCTGATGTCTTTGTAGGACCTGACGGTATGTTAGGTAGAACCGATAAAGTAAAACATTTAATAGACACTGGTGACAGTAAGCTTGAAAAGGTGTCTCCTCATAGATTACCATTATCTCAGAAAGGAGTTATGTTAAAAGCGTTTGACCGCATGCTTGCTGCAGATGTAATAGAACCAAGTGAATGTCCTTAGGCTGAAAATATCGTCTTGGTAACAAAATAAGATGGAACGCATATATTTTGTGGAGACTACATTAAATTAAACGCTGTAGAATGGACGATTCCCTATACGCACTCTCTGGGGCGAAGTGGTTTTCCACTTTAGATCTTGATAGTGTCCACTGTCAGATAGCGTTGGAGGAAAACATTAGAGAGAAAACAACCGTTGTTAGTTACAAAGGACTATTTTGGTTTAAGGTGTTACCGTTAGCCGTATCTAACTAGCCCACTTCTTATACGCGTTTGGTTTAAGTCGTTTTACACGGAATGGCATTCGAGCAGTGTTTACCTTATCTTGACATTATCGTGATTGGTAGTACTTTTGAGTCGGCTCTGGCTTCCGTGAGGCGAACGTAAAATTTGAACCATTAAAATTTAGTTTGTTTCAGAATCAAAGAAGGTAATCCAAACAAGGATGAGAGTGTTAAGAATTGGCCAACACCAAACAATGTGTCGGAAATAAAACGATTTTTTGGTACAGCCCCATGTTGTCTCCTCCATACCGTACAAGGCTACCAATGGATGTAAAATCAGATGCGTATTAATTCAATATAGTACCTTTTATGATCCTTTTGTCTTTTTAATTTTACATAGCTCTTGATTAGCATTCCCATATACTTAATGCATTAGCCAGACTCCGATTTTCGGCTCATTATTGGCTTTAGAGAAGGGATGGCATAATAGTGTCCCTCCAATTCAATATATAGAGCGAGAATCTTATCTGGCCAAAGTAGCCTCCATGTTGAAGCTATAATGTGTGAAGTGCACAGCAAACACCATTTTAAGTAGACAATACCATACAGATTACGGCGATATTGAGCATAACTTTGCCGTGTTGGTCTTAGTTGTCAATATTTTAAGCTCGAATAATTGACTTCAATCGTCATGCTTTATATTTAAACCCCATCACGCCTCTGATATGTAGCACAAGCCCTATGTTGTCTCCTCCATACCGTACAAGGTTACTAATGGCTGTAAGAGCAGAAGCGTATCGATGATTAGGTGTCGGACTGAAGACTAAAAGTGTTGGGTTCGGATTCGACCATCTGATTCAGCTCATACCGGCTACCATGATATGAACTTTACTCCGGAACTAAATAACTTACGATATTACGCTGTCAAACACTAAACCAAACCAACACGTATATTAACATATAGTCATATGTTTTGTAAATATCACAACCTAATATCCGTTGATGGACTTTGAATTCTCATATATTGGTGCATTCGAATGTTTTGTGAATATCAAAATTTCATAGATCCCTGTTTAATAAGTGAATATATAATATTGCAAGTTGGGTCCTTCAACACAAATGAAACAACTTCATTGAACGAACAGATCAATTCCTTCCTTAAAAGAGAAAAGAACACAATATTATGGTATAGTAATATAATATTATAAACAATGTGTTATATGCAGAAGCTAATGTCTAGTGTTAACTAGGCAATGAGTAGAAAATACTTCTAAATAATTAATTATAAATACAACATGTTGAAATTGCATACATGTATGCATGTTTTGATTATTTGTTTTGGGGTTATGCTTAATGCAAATCAAGTATTAGATCGAACTAATTGT
>CM068833.1:52267585-52582585 GCA_028554795.2 Sinohyriopsis cumingii | reverse complement strand
AATTTAATGGAGCAATTTCTTTGGTAATGGATTAACATTTATATGGGAAAACATAGACGAGTTTTTTTCTGAGTAATACCGCAATTGCGAGTTTAATATGACACCGAGTATACGTGTTCATATGTCCCATACATACACAGTGACCTTTGTATTATATACACATTTTTGTTTCCTACGAAAAGCCTAATACTAAAGAAATACACCACTAGAAACAAAGCCATTGAATTTATTTTGTATTTCAAAATAAATACATAATCGTAGATTCATCAACAAAAGGTAACAATAGTAATGTGCACATATCAGCACCCAGCTATCTTTGAACTTTGTCACGCACTCGACAGTAGTTTAAAATATATTCTTCGTTTTTTGGTCTACTTAAAACTGAAATTCGGAGTAATATTTTGAAAGAATACGAATTGAAACAAACATTTAAAGTTGTTCTGGAAATTGGATTGTGTTTTCCTGTTGATCTGATTTTCTGCTCATTATATAATGATATTGATTGGGTCAATTCAGTGCAGTAAGAAGAATGTGATTTCATTTGAAATGTAGACACACTTACAGTAAAATTTCGGAATGTATCAGGCTTTCTATATCATGGGTTATGTCATTCGGATTTGCAGAGTAGGAAATAAAAGGTGCATGCAAGTGTATTGATTACCATTCTTATTATTGGCTTAAGAAGATATGTTTATCCTCTGTCACTTACATACTTGCTGGTGGAGGAACCCCAGTTATGACCTGTATCATACAGTGTATGTCTTCTATCTCTAGCCTAACATTGTATCAAGAAAGGTAAACGGGGAAAATCGCAAAGTTGCTGTTGTGTGACATTATGTTTGGCCAGCGGAAATGCCATGTTTGTTGTAATGGATTATTGGTTCTGATGCTCTTAGTTTCCATCAAACATCTACAGTTGCATTTCTATCCCTCGAATTTAGTGTTCCGACTGACTTGTAAAATGGTACCTTTCTGATAGAGATGCGATAGCCTTTGGTAAAAATATGCTTTTCCTATGATATTTGTATAGACCCTAGAGAGAACTGATCATAATCTAAACCATTATATCTGACAAGGGATACAAATATTTCTCCTAAAGAACTCTTTAAATTATCAGAATGGTATGGTAAATTACTGCGACCCCCACTTCTGTTGTTGACATTGCGAATATCACGTTCATTCAATAGCTTGTTTCAAAGTTTTGTTTGTGACTCTTTGAACCTTTCCACATCGTTAATTGTATTATCTCTACTTTCAAATGAACGAAACAGCTTGTTTAGTACATTTGCAAACAAATATAATCAACCAAAATCGTATACGACATTAGTGCACATAGTTTGTATACAAAGTAGTTCATAATTTACGTACTATATTTAGACACATGTCGTGCAGTATAAAGGTGTTCAGTATAAAAAAAAAATCCTGCAATATTTTCACAATCAAAAGTTAACGGAGAAACAAATGTGAGTATAATAAAAGCAATTATTGTACACTTAATATGCTTTAGATTTCTATTTTTGTGAATAGCTATTACAGATAGATGCAATATCAAAATTAGTATATGTTGATTACACCTATTTTCTACAGGAGAAATACCTTTATATATTATTTACAATAACAGTACGTGTGAGATATCCATTATACTGACGTTGAAGTGTTACTTCTCTTATACCAGTTGGCGAAGAAAGTGATATTATTATAATTTTGTCATAAAAATGCTATTTGAAACTTCACTCAAAAGAAGCTTTAACTACAATAGCAAGCTTATGTATTTTAGGTATTACTTAAATGAATAAACAAATGATACATTATGCAGTACAAGTGGTTTTTCAAAGATCACCTATCTGCAACAAGAGGGGAAATAATGATTCAAAACAACCGATAGTACCTCCTTAAGCATGAATCAAACTCATGTTGCCTTTCATTGATGTAGTTATGATATCAACAGGAAGCTACAAGTTTATTTATCATGTGACACATTGCTTGTACATGAATTAACACATGCTGGCCAGATAGAAAACGTCCTAACAAAGGTTTGACATTCTTAGTTATATGATTCTTTGAATTAATGATATACACGTGCTGAGAGAGACCGCTCCGGTGGCCTAGTTTTTAGAGCGTCCGCCTCGAATGCGGAAGGTCGTGGATTCGACCGAATCATACCAAAGACTTGCAAAATTGGTACTTACAACTGCCTCGCTTGGCGTTCAGCATTAAGAGGTTACTGTTAGGACTGGTCGGCCTGGTGTCAGGATAATGTGACTGGGTGGGACATGATGCTACATGTCTGCAGCATGATGCCCCAATGCTAGACATGGCTATAGACTGCCACACTAGACATCATAGCAATATGACTGCAGATACCGTAGCGATATGACTGAAAAATTGTTAAAGCTACGTTAAAAATCAAAATCGCGTGAAATCACAGTGCTGAGAGAGGTGTATTTAATGGTTTGATACATTGTTAAGGAAAATGTTTTACAAATATCATCCGTAATTCAACTAAACTGTACATACTTGAAGAAACAGGAAATCGTTAGCGATGCCATTCAGAAAGTGTGTTCTACTCATCGATGAAAATGAAAATTCATGTATTTAATTATGTATACCTTTCCAATATAATTTGCTTTATTCCAGAAATCGGATTTCTTTGGGCGTTTTGCGTATCCTGCTTATTGATTAATGCAGGTGAGATATATAGAGAGATTTATAGGTAGGTAGATATGTTAATTAACAGGAAGGTAGGTAAATGTATGAAACATATTGTAACCAGTGTATATTAGTATAAAACAGACTTTTAATTTCTTACGAAATTTCTTAACGTTACTAGCAAATATTCTTGTACTATTTTTCCCACATCGTTAATTTAAGATAGTAGTATTTGTTCAGTAATACGATTCGTTGAATAACCTACCAAATACTCTGTTCAGTTGTCACAACAACAGTCCATTTAATTAATTTATTGGTTGCTGTTCCCACCCATTCTCTATTACATCAAATCAAAATACTCGAGGACAAATTTTCAATTCTTACATGAACTATGTGACTAGTAGAAGTGTTATTTCAGGTGTCCGTAGAAATGACACTTTTTAAGTTCGGATATGTATCGAGGGAATTGTTTAAGGAACTCCAGAATTTATATAATTTGTTCTCTTCTTAATTTGGACTAGACGATCATTGTACAGTAAGCAAGATGGCCACATAAACCTGGCAGAAACTTCTTGCTTAAAATTTTCAAGTTAAGAAACACTTTAAGGTCAAGCTATCGCAAATTTTTGTGAGTAGCACAAATTATCTATGTACCTATATATTTGTGACTACTTCCCAAATTCACTTGTCAATTGGAAATATTTGTTTTAGCAATACAGATTCTACACCAAGAGAGCATCCTTACTCACAGAAATCTTGAGTAATCGCAAGTTTAACATTGTAGTTATTATCATATAATATGAAGTAGAAACTAATGGTTTTTCCACTTTATATTATCAAACAAAATTACAATTACTTGTCTTGATGATGTCCGCATGCAAGTGGTCAGTCTGAGAATGTTCACTGCCATCAAATGCCATTTAATTTTGTAAACTAATACATTGATGGAAACTCAATGCATTGAGGTGATGCTATTTGTGGTGATTACTTCCCTAATTCAGTTGTCGATTAGACATATTTTTTATCATTACAGATTTCTCCATCAAGAGAGCATTACACTCTGAAATCTAAACAAATCGCAAGTGCAACATTGTAATTATTATCACATACAATGAAGTAGCAAATAGCAGATTTCCCTCCTTATATCATCAACCAAAATTAAACTTCCTTGTCTTGATGATTTCGTCATGCAAGTGGTGAGTCTGAGAATGTTCATTGCCATCAAATGTCATCTAACTTTGTGAACTGTGCTGTAACTTCAAATAAGATTGTTGTTTACGACATCCACTATTGGGTTGTAATTTGCGATTCTACAATAATGGAAACCGAATGTATTGAGGTGAAGCTATTTATGGCATAACTATTTTCTTCTAATGTTTTATTCATCTTTTCAACAGATGAGCGTGGAAAAAGATTTATTTTGTACCAAGGTCAACATGGTGAGCAGGTATGTGATAACTTTAACGGCTAAGTAAATTATTTTTCCTATATACCTATAAATTTACTAAGTAGGAATCATCAAATGTTTACCGTCAAACTCGAAAAGTAGGTCAATGATACCATCACTTGCTACTTCAATATTACCATACTATCAAAGGAGATATAAACTACCATTTCCTCGGTGTATGAGTAGTTACAACAGAACAAGTGTGAATAACTACGCGATTGGCTCACTTGACATAGCAATGGAAATGAGCAGCATTTTTGTTGGACAAATCTGTCAAAATTTCCCAATAATCGTTTCTCAATTCCACTGAAACTATCTGAAAAAACGAAACTGTCAATCCTATGGAAAGACTCCACTGGAGACTCTCGTAATGCCCCGCTAGAAACAGTTGAATCTATCGGCCGAGCTATAACGATCATAGTTAATCAGTTGCTGATACTTTCCGTGATGCAAACTTTGACATCTGCACAACAACTGCAACTCACATATATGAGTATGATTTTCCGATGCGTTGAAACATTTTTGATGCTAATAATGATAGTAATGATGATGAATGTGTGAGGGAGGGAGTGGTATTGTTTCCCACCTGCTATTGTGCTTTGGTTATCACTATCGAGGAGATAGTAAGCCACGGTATAACTGCCCAGATCCAACAAACAATAAAATGAATATGAAATTAATGGACCGAATAACACAGATCATTAGTAAAGATATAGAATAGAACAACAGGAGACCCAGTATATAATATATATCGATTTAATCATTTACATAAACAGAATGAAATTGACGATAATGCATGATACAAGTTCTCATCAAAATAGAATTGCAAAATTTATGAGAAAAACAAATTAACAATTCGGTTGTACCGATAAAATAAATGTCATCATATAATCGAGTGAGTGATCGAACTCAAATTACCACCATGTCAGCATAATCAGGTTGCTTCCTGTCCTATTTAAATTAGTGTTGTGACTGGTCAGTGGTGCCTTATTTCTTTTCCCTGTCTCTATGTCTGTCTGTCTGTCTGTCTGTCTGTCTGTCTGTCTCTCTCTCTCTCTCTCTCCAACATATCCGTTCAATCTTAACTTGGTTGCAGTCGACACTCTTTCCCACTGTGTAGCACAGGTGTGGAATTATTTTCCACTTCAAATAAATATAATAACCAATCGAGCAATTGTTTTTTTAGGTTTTTCCTTTCCGGGTATCAACCAATATTCGCACATGAAACATTGTATGACATTCTTATAACTCATGAATCGTATAACGTTCAAGACAATGAATGCACAAAGAACTTCGGAACTCAAGAAAAATATAATTAAAATTTTAAATGAATAAATTCAAGACAGAATTCAAAAGTACATAAATAATCATTGTATATGTTTTTGAGACAATACCTTTGTCCCTTTTCGTGCCTCTCTTTTTGCAGTCGAATCTGCCTCGCTCTGGTTCCGGGTCTCTCAAATTCTTCTAGACCCTCATCCCTTAGACGATTCTTGTTATTTCTCGAAGCTAAGTTCGGGATTCCCGCAGAAACATAGACTAGCTCAATTCACGAGGGTGATTAGTTAAAACCTTTATATAATTTTGAAACGCACATTGCCTCGTTTATCTTAGCCAGTCACGATTAACTTTATCTAATAGCCAAAATTGTAACAATTCCATGGAAATTAGAGTAATTCTCTCTAGTCAACCTTTGTTAATAACTATTCTGGAAGAAAAAAATCGTTTTAAGACATTTATATTCCAATGGTACAAACTGTTTCTGTATTGTATCTACTTTGTCGTGTTCCTCTACTTGACCCTACGTTAGGATGTATGTGGGACTACTATCTTAATGGAGCCCTAATTAAGATCAAATCATGCTCCCAAACAGTATATTACATTATTCGCAGGCATCAATTTCTTGTGAACCTAGCCCATACGTCAATGTTAACAGCTATATGTCACGCTGATCACGACCAAAATGCTGCTAGAGAATTTAAAACTATTTTCACTTTTACATAGGTCTCCTATTGGAGAGTAAAATTTGGGATTATCACGATCCAAAATTGTGGACATGTAACCCGATTACCACCTAAACGTCTTCAGGTGAACCCTTCACCTCAAACACCCTCTGTCTACCTAAACAATTAGTCCCTACATTCTCGCTACCCTTAATATACCGTACCTGAACCTAATACTGCTAAAGAAAGAATGACTCTCATTAATCCTGGATTTGTCAACTTAGCTTGGGCTAAATAGGCGACTTGTTCGTAGGCAGTTTCTAATACAATTTGTCCATACATGTAACTTTGTAAGTTAGACACCCAAAACATTATTGCCAAGCGTTCTCTGCAGTCGACAATGTCCTCCTACCATACGCACCCGGAAGTAAGTTTCCAATATACTCTAGCAACAGCACTGCACCAAAACATCTGTCAGAAGCGTCTGTACTTAAGACAAAGTCCATTGTCATTGTTTGTAATTTTACAAATGACGTTGGCCGTCCTTTAACGTCTGTAATGTGTATTCACGTATGTCTGTCTAGATAACTTTCGTCTGAGCCTTCTTCCTATTCAAATAGTTCAATGGACTAGCAATAACACTGAAGTAAGCAACATATGGACAATAGTACCCTGCTATTCCCAATAAAGACTGAACTTAAGTCCTAGTGGTTGGTCGTATGTCTGTCTAGATAACTTTCGTCTGAGCCTTCTTCCTATTCAAATAGTTCAATGGACTAGCAATAACACTGAAGTAAGCAACATATGGACAATAGTACCCTGCTTTTCCCAATAAAGACTGAACTTAAATCCTAGTGGTTGGTCGTACCGTGTCCCTACGTTGGTTAACGTTTGAACTATCTGGGATTATTATGCCTTCGCTGAGGGTGTTACCTAGGTATGTTAGTTTCCTAAGCCCTACATGGTACTCAGACTGCAGTGCGGTTAAGTCCTATCTAAGTCGTTCTAAAGCCTAGCGTAGCACAATTATATATGCTCGTCCTTGATCTATCATAGCTTGAATTTCATTTCAGACAACTTCTACTTGTGCCTGTGGTAGTGAACATGATTTCAAGTTCACGGGATTTTCGTCCAGTAGCTTCAAATTGAACTCCTCCAAAACTATCCTGCCATGTCGCTCTGAGAAGACTCTTGAGTAGTCATGGACCCCACTTCATTTAGTTACTCTGATCTTAACGTCTCTTCAAAGACAACGTCGATGTAGGTTTCTACCGTCGTTAACAAACAATTAAGAAATACCTCCGCCTCTCCTCCGTTGTCGTGGGTTAGTCAGTCACAACTGTGGCAAACCCGGGGTAGGTGTTTCTCTTTCGTGATAACACTCACTTAAGTTGTCGGGGTAGAGTTTCTTCTCTTTGTCTCTTCCCAGATATGGTATTTCTGTCCACCTTCTTCTCCGTTATAACGACAGCCCAGCCACCTCCAAGAGACATGACGTTTGATCTACTATGACGGCAACAACACTTGTCACCCACCTCGAACTGTCGCACTCGAACTGCGTCTCATGGTCTGATAATATCTCTTCAGGAACAGAAAGTCTAGACCAAACTCCCTGCAATGTCTCAGGTACCGTAACTGAGTCAATGTTTTCTTACCAAAACGGCCTATGGGTAAAGGGAGGCGTAGTCAGCTATAATTAATGCAAAACAATTTCATCTCTCAGATGCAGGATTTATCATAAAAATCAGGTTCAGCGCCACACTAAAGAAAGTCTAATCAATCAGAGGGGTGGTTCCAAGTGCCACTGAACAATTGGAAGTCTTAGATGCCACTCAGCTGACACTTGTCACATAACAAACAGAACATATACACCTGGACAATAAATCACCCTCACTAGCCTATCTCCGGTCTTCGCCACGCACACGTGGCTTCCGAGTAGACCGTCAAGTGCCAACCTAAGCATTTCTACTCGCTTAGCTCACGTCATAATAACATATTTAAACGTATCTGAAACTTTCCTGGAGTACCTGTACAAGATACCCTGTTCAAACTAAACCTTCACATCGTTAACTGTCGATTTCAGTATGGTCATTTCTTTAGCGTACCTGCATACCATTATAACAGTCAAATCTTCCTCCTGAAGCTTTCCAAAGCCGCCAGGTAGAATATTATCTATGAGCGAAGTGATGGGTCTCCACGGCTTCGACCCTGAGTTTTGCTTCATAGGCCTTGTCTCCACAAACCCCACGTGCACAGGCGTACAGGTCACAGGATTAGTCTATTGCAACACACAAATACACCCTATGGTCACGTAGTGAGACAATTCCGACAAACATGCTATTTCGATTCGCCCTTTCACATACGGCGAATTTAAATCAATGTTCACCGCCGGAAGTAAATCTTTTGATCCTGTTATCAAACTGGACATCCACCGTTTCGCCTGTGTCATCTCCAAGCTTGACATATTCACTATCAACCAAGACCAACTAACTACGGCCGGTATCATACAGCGCGGTTGTTAACTTGCCATTGACCCTATCTACCGCTGTGTTCATCAACTCTACTGTTTTTCGCTTCTTAACAGTAGGCTGAGTTGACGCATTGATTGTTGTCGGACGATACTTTATACAATCCTTAACGACGCGGCTTTACTTGTTGCAGACATAGCATAGGTGATCTCCTATGCGTCCTTGTCACCCCTTATGTGCCCTTCGGTTTTCCACATCCAACGGAGATGATCAAGGCTGGGATTACTAGCCCCTAGCCTCCCACTGTTTTGACCACTCTGTGTTTATGGTGCCCCTTCATGGCCTTCAGGAGTTTGTTGATGCCAGGTTAATCTATTGCACCACACGTGTTTGGACGCGAGTTAGCGTTTTGTAACGGTCGCCCATCATAGTGTTATCTTCTTAGCTCGAAAGCTCACTCTCCTCTAAGAAACGATGAAATCTTTCCGATATATACTTAACACGTGATTTTTTTAACATCTGTTTGTGTATACCTTCCTACGCTAGCGTCTTAACTGTCATTTTTATCCACTAAGCAAACTTTACCCGTTCGCGGGCATGAAATTGCGCGTGCTTTTCTGTAATTTGTTTTGACGACTCCTTGAATTGTTTTCTGAAACTTTCAGCCGACAACTCATGGTTTCGTAGCAGCGCTCCCTTTATGGCGTCTTAGTCGTTACGTCATTCAGCGTCATATTTTGGTAGACGTCTTTATAGGGTTCCTGCAAGACTGCGAGAATGCTGGGACGTTGATAGCTCATTGCTCTTTGGGTATCTGATAAACAGTGCCAATTTGCGTCCAAAATGTGTCAACCATTTCTTCCTTGTCGTTGAACATGGGCATGGTAATCTCTATTGGTCGTCTGTTTTCAGATCGCCTATTTGTGGGTCCTGAATATTCATTCAGTCCTTCACCCCTCCTTGACTTGACTTCCATCCTCAGCATCTCCATTGCTAACGCGTGTCTGTGTTCCCGTGCTTTTTCTCTGCAAGCAATCTGGCTAATCCGAGCTTTTTCTTCTTTTCTCGATCCATTTCTTATCTTTTCAGTCTACGCTCGACTGGTTGTTTTTCTCATTGTTTTTCTCGCTCCGCTGCTTTTCGTTCTTTCTCTTAGTTTGGTGTTTGTCTTTCTCTTTCTCTCGATCCGCCGCTTCGTGCGCTTTGTCTTCTCTAACACTTCGCTCCAAATTTTCAGCTAACATGGCCCTTTCATAACCCAACTAGTAACATAACTAGTCCTTAACAATTGACTTAAATTCACCGACTACCTGGCTGTCGTCATCTGGGCTAATTGAAGGTTGTCACACGAACTAAGTTCTCTACCTACTCAAGTCGTACTGTCCTACTCAATATAGATCCACACGTATTTAACTACTAAAGTATGGCCCTTCTTAAGGACTCGCACCAAACAAACCCTTTCACAAACAATCAATACACGGGCAGTGCACAGTCAGAATTTCTCCCCAAAATTCAGCTTAAAGCTTACACTATAAACAAGGCACAATTACTATTGCGGGCGTACATTACTAACGCTTTTTGCAACAAAATCCTAAGGTCATTTCCCCCCTGAATTTCACAAATTCAGAGTATTGCCTATTCCCCAAACCTTACACAAAAGAGTAAAGGCACGTATCAATCCCTAAAATGGTATCGTCACAAGATGAAAGAAATCGTAAAATATTACTAGACGTATTAGTTCCCAAAGCGAAATTGTCGTAAATAATTGTATCCTAACGCAAATCTCATAGAAGTGCATCTGATATGAAACAAATATGTGCATTCAATTGTTTTCGAAGGCATTTATCAATAAAACATTTATTGTTTCATCATCCTAACACCTGAAAGGCAATTAATATTATAGCATTGCGCTTTAATCAAATTTGAGGTGACACATTACCTCCTCAGTACCACTTTTGCCTGCTTTTTATTAATGCTCCAATATTTCAAGAGGCTATAACACGGGTATCTTGTTGTAGAACATGTTTTTTTTTTCTTTCTTTTACCGCCTTCATTACCAATACAATATTAGCCAAATATTTCTTATTTTGAGGCCTCTTATTTGAATCCTTAAATTAAATTAAACTAATTATGTGAGATACGTAATTGAAGAGTCTAGTGACCCCGCAAGTAGGCACAATAATGCGTCTACTAAACCTTAAATTCCTAACAAGTATTACATTTTATACAATGATTTTCCTTATGTATCATCAATTGAATGCTTAATAGACTTCAATTGATGATATCATACATGAAATGGAGTTATCACCGAAACCAATACAACGTACATATACAGAATGAATGAAAATCTGAGCATATAATAAAAACGATAGAGATTTACAAATGAAAACTATTATACAGATTAGGGGTATTTTACTACATTTTCGAAATGATATGGATCAGAGTTTGCATGCCATGAATGTGAACATAGCTTGCAAACGATTAGCCTGTCACGTTGTTTCCCGAGTAACTAATACCCGGATGCATCCAAAAGTTTGTACCATAGCTGCTTTAGATCTCAAAGCCATACATACACAAATACACACTGTGTTTAAGACACATAAGTACGGGTTTTCAACGTTTATTTCAGTAGGATGGTGCATATACGTTAACTGTCATGTCCATCTGACTTAGCCTTGATTTTATGAAACAACATTACATGGTTTATATTATCAGTTTAAATAAAACGAAAGAAGATGAAATTGCCGTTATGTACAACTGAGAGTTCCTCATGTATAATTCATACGACAAAATTTCGTATGAAATTATAATACATTCAGTTATAGTACAATTTAACTTCTTCATCTATGCACTGCATTGAAAGATGACTATTGGATCCAATAAAATCAACATTGGAAATTGTATCGTTTATTGGGAACGTTGTGCTCAATACTTATTCTCAAGTTTATTAAATTTTGTATGACCATATACTGATATCAAATACACACAAGCACAAACACACACACACACACACACATACACACACATATGTATATATAGATAAGTACGATAAGTATCGTATTTTCAATCAAATTAGTATTCTGTATGACATCTACACCAAGCGTTTGCTTGAAACAAAGACCACGTCTAATGTTGTTAGTCAATTTCTGCATATAACACAAACATCGTACACGTAAACACTTGTCTCGGTAAAGTAAATATAAAGTAACTTGTCCATGATTATTTGAAGATTCGAAATAAAAATGCGATATGAACATTTTTGTACAGCATCTAGAATTATGTGTATTTCATAATCATACTGATCAGCAAGTGTGTTAATGAATTAAATTGATATTTTTTAATATAAAAGAAACAGACTTTGTTGCCTTCATCTTCTCCCTCCATCCCAATAGCAATTACTGCGCATTCATGATTCCAAATCTTCTGTCAAAAACGACATAATTGGCAACTGTCATTTTCTTTGCCAACTTTAAGCTCATTCTTGAAGTTAATATCCAACTCACTTTTGTAGAACTCAGTGTGTACTTATTTATTGCAAAATGCTGTTAGATATCATAGTTTTAAAAAATCCCTAATGTGAATAAGTTAGAATTTAAAACAAAAACAAATACGAATTGTTCATGTGAAGATTTGAAATAAAATGCGATGATCTAGGCCTAAGTTCTCCATTGGTTTTGCACTAAAAGTAAATCTCTGTAGCATCATTACATAGCTTTTGTAATGCAGCATTAAAAGTTATATTTATTTTGTGATTCATAAATGCTTGATAATAAAATTGTTACATTTTATCTCATTTGTTAGAACTGCGAAAGTTATACGCAATACAAAGGTAAGTGGAACCTCCATACAGATAAACTGACCGATAGACAGAATTAAAGTGCAAATCATGAAAATTAAAACCATGTACAGACATACCTTTGACGTGCAGTTAGATAGGTACGTCATGAATGATGATACACGAGCATTAACATACATTATCACATATACACTTATACTTTGGATTTTATTTATTTTGCAAGTGCAAGTCGAGTGACTCTGTCGCTGAAGCTTATATAAATTTGCTTTGGTACGTTTATTATTAATAGTAACCAGACCACATGTATACATTCCTATCACGTTCACTTTCGTGTTTGGGTGGAATAATAGATGATACACTCTGCATCGAAATCTCTCAGTAAAGGAAAACTGCATGGAAATTTATGGAGCAAGAAAGAAAAAAATTCGAGTTGAAAGAACCTTACGCTCCAAAATAAACCAAGTAATCTTCAATCTTCTAAGTCGTTATAATGGCATCTTTGCACTTTCAAACAGAGTTGTGTATATTGCCACTCGCTCCGAATGTAATTACCTGACAGGAAAAGGTATTCATTCGCTAGGTGGCACAGATATATACATATAATGGAAAAGAAACTCTCATCTTTTCCCTTGAGACTATATAAACCTGTTATTTCATATAATAGTATATTTGCTTTAAAAATATAAAACTTTAGACAAACAAGGTTACAAAAGGTCACATTGAATATAGTTTAAGTCTCTCACTCTCTCTCTGTACTCATGGTCGTGAAACTGAAACAAACCGACTAATATGCACACAGAGAGAGAAAACGAGAGATATCGGTGGTAATACAAATCTGATAGTAGCATTCATAAGAGAAAAATAATAATGATTTGTATGGACTATAAATAATGTAATACTATTACTTTTGAATTACCTCGATCTTTTCATAATTTCACTTAGCATATTTTTAAAATACTCGCTGCAAATTAGGAAGGCCACTAACGAATATCAATACCTGAACTCTTGCGCGCCCAATAGAGGATTACATTAAGCAAGGAACAGACCAAATAAATACCGGGGTGTCCGGTGTAATATTCGACGAAGGGCATCCTAACTGCGCATGGATCAATACTCTGTATAAATTACATTATTTTCACATTTTCGCATTCTCGCCGAGTAATATATATTTACTACATTTTTAACAAAGTTGTCCCGCTTAACTCTTAATGATATCTGTCAATTATTCAATAAATGTGAATGAAAATATACTTTCATAAAACGAAGTCACCTATGATTTTTTTAAATAAGATTGGAAATTGATGCAAAACTACATATTGTCGTCAGTGAATGAAAAAGCATTAAACACGTATTTTTAATGAAGGAAAACAACCGGTTTTACCGTTAATATAGAAGTATGCATTGAAATAGTACGTGTCCTATTTCCTTCACATAATATTCTATTCCGATAAGAATGATATTCTCGAAATTCACAAAACTATTTTTCTCCAAAGCAACGGGAACGTTTGACAAACACAGATATATATATATATATATATATATATATATATATATATATATATATATACTTGCCGGCCTATAAGACGATACGTTTCAACCAGAAAATCTTAGCTTCGTCTCCTACTCCTAAACGATCTATATGTGGATCCCACACATCGAGTATTTTACACAATTACGTAATCGTCAATATTAAAAATTAAGATAGATTAGAAAGTAGCATGTGCGAGTAATGTAAATTGTTTGTTTTATATTGTGTTTAAATTTGATTACTTATATTTGCATTGGAATTTACAAGTTTGAGGATGAATAACCATGACAAAGACATATTCCATCACAATTTTCCTCTTGCACCTAATGATCAAATACAACGTAAGCCCCTTGAGGGAGAGACGCAGACATCTACACGATTGTAAATCTCTGATGTTCATTTTCCTGATGACTGATCTTACTCGTGTACAAGTGCAGTACCATATGCAATGTCAATTAATACCACTAGCGAAGCAATATTTTCAAGTTTCTGTTGACACTTTCATTATTAAACATATCGCATGGATTTGTACTGGTATCTGCTTGCAAATTATATATGATATGGTTGTCAGTATTCAGTCATTACAAGCTAAGACATGTTGAGGTCAAGATTCGGAAGACCAGATCTAATTAGTCAGGCTAGCAATAAGGAACTGAGGCTACCCAAAGATCTTATGAATATCTTACCATATAATGAAAGAAAATTCCAAGTTGTTTCACGTGTAAATTTCTCAGCCAGTTACATTTTTGAACTTGCCGACGGAACCGACTACAATTTAAAGTACATTACGCATGAGCAAAGATACAAAACAATTGCCGCCAAAGACCAGGAAGAGTAACGTGCACTTTAAACAAAATTGTATTTGTTGGGAATGGAGAGGTCATTCTACATGTAAAGAAAATTAGCATGATAAAAGATAATTCTTGGGATATAACCTAATGGATTGTATATGGATATAGCTATTGTGAATATTTAAACCCTGAAGGAGTATGGTATGTATTTTCATAGTTTACATTTACTGTCAAATTTATTAACGATTTTTCTCTTTGACAAATATTGAGCAATACGGGGGCAATAGGGTAAAAAAAACAACCGAAGAGCTGAAATTTCTTTCTCTCTCTCTCTCTAATATATCGGAACACATTTTATTCTGATCAAGAGGTGAACGAATATAAATGCGATGGAACACATGTGAATCCTTCTCTCTTTATCTAATCTACCCCCCTCCCAAAGAAAAACTATCAAATTGGAAAAAGCATTTTTAGTATTAATGATGCAATTTCCCTATTCATGGTAATTTGAAATATGATGTAGTGATACTTTTAATATCTATGAAACCGGACGTTATTATAATGCAATTCCTCTCAGCATCGTTAGTTTCATCCTATATGTAACTAATACATGTTCGGGTCTATGTCATTATAGCTAAAAGTACATAATACATTTAAAATGCTTAGTGTTAAACAAACAAGGTACTTTAAGTTACATTTAATGAGCCTTACTGGAAAGGTTACTGAGTTATAGATAGGATAAAATTCGAGATTCTGTTTGGAACGAAGTGAAAAACACAATCCGAAGTATTTATCTGGTCTCGTGTTACACTGAACATCGATATATCTATGGATGGATGACGGACAATTTGCCGTATTTGCTGATTCGACTTGTACTGCAAGTCGACATTAAGTTCGGTAGTTATATATATATATATATATATATATATATATATATATATATATATATATATATATATATATATATATATATATATATATATATATCCTGGCATCTTTCCGTCTACGGGAGACGATGGCATAGCTCCAAAGTAAGCTTTTGTTTATCCTTCTTTCTAGCTCTTTTTCAGCTTCTTTTATTTTGCTCTCTTCCTCTGGGTTTTGAACTCCCTGCCTGACAGCTAGACGCCAGCTGTAACGGTTGTTTGCACAGCTCTCCCAGTCGTTGACATTTATGTTTGATGTCTTCATATCCTTCTTGCAAACATCTTTGTAGCGCAGATGTGGTCGTCCAGTTGGTCGTTTACCTTCTGCTAACTCCTAATATAACAGGGCCTTGGGAATGCGTCCTGGGTCCATTCTCTTGACATGGCCAAGCCAGCGAAGGCCCCTCTCGCTGAGAATGGAGAACATGTTGTTCATGTTCAAGCGTTCTAGAACCTCTGTGTTGGGTACTTTGTCCTGCCACTGGATGTGCAGAATGTGCCGCAGACATCTCAGGTGGAAGCTGATGAGTTTACTATCGTGTATTGCATAGGTGGTTCATGTTTCGCTGCTGTAGAGAAGTGAGCTTATCACGCAGCTTGGTAGACACGCAGTTTTATCTTCTCAGTGAGGGTGGGGTTGTTCCAGACCCTCTGGTTAAGTCTGACCATCGCTGCTGCTGCCTTGGTAATCCTGCCGTTCACCTCACAATCAATGGAGAGGGAACTGGAGATGTTAGACCCGAGGTATGTGAAGTTCTCGACAACTTCCAAGTTGTACCCATCGATGGTGACAGACGGAGGGTAGTCTACGTCCTGCGCCATGAAGTTCGTTTTCTTCAAACTAATGGTCAGTCCAAATTCCTTACATGCATTGGGAGAGGCGGCATACCAGCTGCTGAAGTCCATCTTCTGTGTGTAATGTCAAGGCTGCATTGTCGGCGAAGAGCAATTCACGGATGCGTACCTCTGTGACTTTAGTCTTAGCACGGAGACGGGCGATGTTGAACAGCTTGCCGTCAGCCCTGGTATGGACGCACACTCCGTCACTGCAGTCATTGAATGCGTACTGGAGAAGCATGGAGAAGAAGATGGCAAAGATGTATATGCAAGGACTTGTTTGACTGGGAATGCTTCAGATGCTGCACCAATGAAGTACACTGTGCTGTGCATGTTCTCGTGGAACGACATGATGACAGCAAACAGACGTGGGGGCAGCCAATCTTCTGCAGGAGTCCACTCCGACTAACCAGATCAAATGCCTTCGTTAGGTCTATGAAGGCAATTTAGATGGGCATTATATATATATATATATATATATATATATATATATATATATATATATATATATATATATATATATATATATATATATATATATATACATATATATATATGTGTGTGTGTGTGTGTGTGTGTGTGTGTGTGTGTGTGTGTGTGTGTTTCTGTGTCTGTGGGTGTTTGTGTGTGTGAGTCAGATACGTTTAACGCCTGTTATACCGCTGCAAACAGCAATGTTCTTCTGTTGCGAATATCAGTAACAACGATTGTAAAATAAATTAATAGCATGTGAATCCGAGTACATAACAGGGACAGTATGATTACATGTTATATTTTACTGCAAATTGTGCACCAATGGAGTAGAACAATTTTTTTTTAAAATAAAGAAAACAAAACATAATAATAACTGAAGCCTTATATGGACTTCAATATATTCTCTTCTAACTGATTTTTGAGTATATTCCTCAATAAATTAAGATTTCGAGATGTAACCGTAATATAATGTAGTGGAAATCTTCCCATTAGCATTATTCTAAATATGTTACTTGTACGCATTAGTCCGTAAAAACACAGGGATATTTCTCTTATAGAGCTCCTTGCTTTGGCAAATGATGGTCAATGTCATTCCTTTGACTCCGGTAAGATTATCCGCCTTCTTTCTCTATCTGATTATGTCTGTCTCTCGTTCTCTCTCACTGACAGACAAACATAGACCTATTTTGGTAGATTATATTTTAATATGGCTTTGCAAGTAAAGATGTTCTTGTTACTGAGACAATCATACTGTATCTAAATTTGATTACTGTTTCTAGTTAAAGCGGATAAGTGTGTTTTGATTTAATATAAAGTCTTAAAAATATGATTCAATATAACGATCGTATTATTTGTCCTAAAATGTATTGCGAAATAATACATTTTGATTTTGTACAATTTGCAGTGATTCATAAACTTCGTGATTTGCATGTACTATCTCTTCATCATCGTGGACTACACTGCATGCATAATATTATTACGGAAATGAAAAGTACGTATTCTTTTTCTCCCTTTATAGTTATTACCTTCATCATCATCATCATCATCATCATCATCATCGCGTACTTTCTAGGTGTACTATATGTCTGGTACTATATGTACTTCAGAAGCTTTAAGTTTACATGAAACGTGTGATTTTACTTAAAATCTTTAGAATAATAAAGGCTTTTTGTCTGCACCAGTCCCTGAAAGTTAGAGCATTTTACCTGCTAACGATTTTGCAAAATGAGTTTGAAAAGACTATGCAGATGTGCTTGCATGTGTCACTTGAAAGCCGTGCAGTAATTAGCATTAGCACATAGGTTGACATTATGTGCCACTTGAGACCCAAAGGTTAAATTCAATGCTAAATCCATGTTTAACATTGTGGGCAAATGATACTATTGTTGAAGGCGGCTGATTTCAAATGGAGTTACACGGTAACATTGTTCGAGGTGACCTTAAAATATGACAGTCGAGATCCAAATGGCAATTTGGAGCCAAAGGAACGATCCTATACGAAAAGTATCCCTAGGTTTAATTGGGGAATGGCGGTTGCAAGCCAAGCTGGAAATCCTATGCTAACTTGGGAATTGATATAAGCGGTTTCCATGTTGAAAAGTTAATAGAGCCATAAGGAAATGTAATTATAAAATATCTTGGTATAAAATCAAACACGCACATCCCTACTAATTAACGAAATGGGTAGACACGTGTATATACACGTTACAGCTTAACACATACATACTATATTATCACACAAAGGCAGGAGTCTTTATAGACGCAAAGTACTGACATACGTACAAACATACTATCCAGCATAATGGGAATGACTGTTGACACACTATACTTGCATAGAAGCATATCACATAAAGATAGGCGTGCTTATAGACGCATGCTGTCCATACATCAATGATATTACAATGTGGGACTGTTTACATACAGGCTGAGTTTGCATACATACAAAAAGAAGTATAAGTGACATGTACTTTTACAATATTTAGATACTATTCCACCATAAGTTTTCATATTCTATCCAAACACATCCTTACCGTCAAGCAATTTATATTACAAGCCACATCACACACATACTATCCAGCACCTTATATTTTGTCACAATTCAATCACAAACCCCAGTTACCAACGAAAACGCGTTTTTGTTCTCAGAATTTATACTTATGTGCAAATAAACATACTATCATTCAAGAGGGGTGTAGTAAATATTAGAAGGATACGAAAGAGACACTCACATAAACATACATACTATCACATAAAAGTTTGTATATACACGCTATATGCTCAAACATATTTTGCTATCACACAAGGGTAGGAGTGTTTATAACAAGATTTGCTTACATACAAACATATCCACCGTAAAGGTTATAAACGGAACAAATCAGAACACATGACTGCACTGAATAATCAGACAATTTTTGTATATATTGCGAACAAATATAATATATATAAACAAATATTACTGAAATATAGATATATCACCTGGATAAGTTTGTACCAAAACTATGATTATTGCATGTTTCATTCACATGTATTATTGTCTTTCACTCCTATACCGATAATGAACAATGCTGATTGAAAGACGGTACTCGTATATATTATGGCGTGCAATTGACGATCATGACGTTTGTCCAGTTGATTAGCTCGTCTCCAGTTTTCGATGAGACACCACGCCAATCTGCTCGTCCCGGCGTATATAACGATCCCGCGGGAGTTTTCCTGTTCCCTGCAGACCAACTGATCCCGATGTACTAGTGCCTCACTACGAGTCAAACAATACCCTCCTCCGAGCCACATCACCAGCAACAGCAGCTTACAGACTGTACAAAACCCAAGAGAGTTATACCACTCCCCGTCACAAAACAGATAATAAGATAATGACTGAACCAATCAGTACAATAGACACAGTTAAGTGCTAAAACATTAAAATGTATCATGCTTGCGTGCAAGTGAATTGGCATTCTTACACTTTAAATCCTATCAGAAGAACTACTGTACAAGATAATTATTATAATAGCCACTTTCTTATACGAATTATGTCTGACAAGAATAGTCTTCTTTAATTAAATTAACTCGACCATTACTCTTCCTTTAATTCATGCCACGCATAATTTAATTAAATCTGAATGTTTAGTTTTAAAGTATGACTAACTTGAAACAGACCATTGTTCATCTCATACCATGGTGTTACGTGACATAGGTCGGTCTCTTTGTAAAAAATGGAATAATTTCCAAAACACCTAATAGATACAAATTATATCATATTAAACGGATTGCATACAAGGGATATAATTTTACATTTCTCATACCTCTGTAGTGGAAGCTGATTCCTGTAAAGTGGACAAAATCCTGACAAAACCCGCTGTAGCATGATTACACAGCGATAAGTTTGGGCCTATTAAACACCCCTTGTAGTTAAATCTACTCCCAGAGAACCAGGGTTAAATGGGTTTCTAACTGCAGGAACCTTGTATGTGGAGAAATTGGTAAACCAAACAAAGCAGTTTGAAGAAACCACGTCCGTGATGGCTTTACTCGGTAACAAAACCAGAGTATAGCATGTTTATATATCATACATAAACATTTTACTGCTCACATTTATGTGAAAATACGTGCATACCACATGGGCAAAATATCATCCAAGGGGGGAAGAGATGTAAAAGAATGGGATGAGATATTCTCACACTCTCACGTACAACATATATTTGGGTTGTTTGGCCTCTATAGCAAACACAATGTTAATTTTGTTAATAATATCCATCACTCCATATTATACCATCAGCATGCCGTGTATAGTGGCCACCGTGCAGTCATCTACAAGCCAATACCCTACATGATACCATCCACAGGCCATGTGTAGTGCCTTGTACATCACATATTCTTCCAACACGCCGTGTATAGTGACCAGCATGCTGTCTTCTACTGTCCATTACCCAACAGACCCTATCCAAAACACCGTATGCAGTAATCACTACTCAGTCACCTACTATCCAACACGCCACAGTATACCATATATACGCATTGTATAGTGAACATCACCTTACATTTATTAACCACCGAAAAAGATAAATCGACCAACGTCAGGCATGGTTCATCCAACCCCATACTTCTTAACCATCAGGTCATTTTTTGCGCAAAAGCATCGGTAAATAGCTCATCCATACGAAAGAAAAAGACAAAGGCATATATGCGCTGACATTTTTGTTCTTGTACTCTTATGAAATCAGAATCACAATGAACATTTATAAAACACTGCATATGTTTAACTTTTTACTGTCTTCCACTTTCGAATTTCTTTACTGGATGGAGTTTTTTTCTTTTCTACTGTTTCTTCTCGTTTTCTTGAATTTCTCATCGGCCATTATTCAATGTCTGCTTCTGAAAGCTCCTTCTCTCCTGACATCAATAACAAGTATCTTTACGTTTGCCTCTCTTTTCTCGTGTTTCACAGGTTCTTAGAGGTTCGTTTTCTAGAGTCCAATGTCCCTTTCTATGACAGATAAAAAGCAGGTATCTTTATCTTTACCTTTAGCAATAAACTGTATTTCATAAATAGTCCATTGGGAGTGACGGACATCCTATCATTTCCCATCCAGGTCCAAGTTATCAACACTCTCATCATATCATATACACGCCGTTCGAGAGCAATATCGCACACTTACTATCCAATACGCTGCTAGAGAGACCAACACCCAGTTTTTCCTATCCGATAACCCATTACTTACGATTTAACAAAACTATTTGGAATATACAAAAGATAAACAAACACACACATATACTGTCACACAAGACGCTATGTTATAAAAGAATCATAATCTGACCAAATATGAACACTATAACAAACAACCAGATATAGGAGTGCTTATAAATCCCATACCGAAAATCATTCTTATATACTATCACAGAAAATAATAAGGGTGGTTACGAAATTAGGTCTATATGACATTAATAAGGATCTCAAACATTTTGTTTCAGCACAAATTTTAAATCCCACTCTAGCCCTGAACTTGTTAAAACAAAGAGTGCTTCATAACGCAATATCCAAGAAATGCCTTTATACTATCCCACAACAAGGTTTGGGTGGTTAAGAAATGTGGCGCCTTTTCATTTTAACTTTCATTTTTAAATTCATTTTGTTTAAATTTCTTCTTTTTAATTTCAATTTGTAATTTTCAGCTCCAATGTTTCGTATAAGATTTTCAGTTATTTATCTGTAAATTTTGTTTTAATTCCTTTCAATTTTTTATTTTCAGTGTCATCATTTTTAAACTTTTATATCATGCAATTTTTCTTTTTAATATATGATCAACATTTGGAATATTTTATATTCAATTTTCGATTTTATTTCTTCATTTTCAACTTTGCCTCCGCTCTCTTTTTAAATGATGTTCAAACATTTTTTCTTCTTTCATATTTATTAATTTCGATTTTCAATTATCTGATTTACCTTTTTAATTACATGTTGTCTAACGTTTTATTTCAAATTTTTATTTTCTTTTCAGTTGTCCGATTTTCAGTTTCAGTTTTAAACTGGTTCAAAAGTTCCAGTTTCATTTTCAGTTTAACATTTTCAATGTTCATCAAATTTATTTTCATATTTCATTTTCTCAAAACAAATTTCTAAAGTTTTCATTTTCAATCGCAATTTTCGGTTTACAATTTTATATTTGTATGATCTTTCCAGTTTTTGTGAATTAATCTTGTTATTTTCAATTTCGATGTTCAATGTTTTAGAGTGGTGATTTTAATTTTCGAAAGAATTTTTGTTGTGCCAAAGAAAGATCTAACAGAATGATAGAACTATTTCGTGTATGAGATTGAAAATGGTAAACCTAAAGTTGAATTGTCCTCTATAGTCATTACACAGGAGGGAGCGAAGAAAAAGTTATGCAACGTACATGGATTATTTGTACTTATAATTTTTTTTGTCTATCTGTAAAAATGCTTGCACACACCATTCCATCAAACTGATGATTCAACGTCAAGTATTCTTTAAAAAACATCTATCCACCTACCTATATATATATATATATATATATATATATATATATATATATATATATATATATATATATATATATATAATAGATATATGGATAGGAGTATAATTACCCATCTTCTGTGATAGGTTCAAGCAAACGGGATTGTCCTGAAAGTGTGAGGCATTATGGAGTTTGTAAAAGTAACAAATAAACTGGAATATATGAACGGAGAAATTGTTATGGAACTTTTACGTGACGACTGTACAACCAAATAGATTGTTTCACCGCCAAATTACCTCAAGCCATATGTTTGGATCCCGAAGCTCATGGGGAAGTAACTCTGATATAAATTATTTATCCAACTCAAGTGAAAAATATGGTTGGAGATCGAACAACTTTCCACGTCAAAATTTTCAGCGAACAAGCTTATGAACATTTTTAGAAAAATGATCCTGTTTATAACAAATCCAAAACACCCTCAACAATAAATCCCCAGATTAATGTCTATTTTATGAGAATTCCTGCATGATTTTAGTTTAATGCTCAACATCTCGTCAAAGCGATTTCAGCTAATTTTAACGATTAGTTTGGCAAAGAACTTGAGTGTACTGATCAAATAGAGCAAAATAGCTCACCATCTTAAAATGTATTATTCCGAAGGTAAATGGCTGTCTATCAGGTATTCTCCCAGTGTATCTTCTATTCTGGGTGCAAACACGAACATTCCACCACATTAAAATACATTCACAACAACCATCGATTATTTAAGTACTCTCGTTTCACTATCCAAGTGAATGAAGGCCTGAATTTGACGTACGTGTATTCTGATATCTTCGTATTGAACACAGTTATTCTTTAATAAGAGTAATTCCTTTCAATGTGAATCTTGCCATACCTTTTTAATGAACATGTGGAAACGTGTATCATGTTCGTCGATAATTGTTGTATACACAGTATCTTAATGTCAATACATTTTATTTTGAAAGTGTCAATATTAGTATCAAAAGATATCTTGGACGAAGAATTGTATAGTCGACAGCAAATATCAATGCGAATCTACATTTTCGAAAACGGTTATCCAATGAATTTAAAAGACCATGTATCCTGTATACCATCGGGTTCCTAGACAACATGGACATGGTTTAAGACATATGTTAAAGTCAACGGGAACATATGTTAAAGTCAGCTATCGTAAGGTAATTTTCCAATCTTGAAATGTTCTGGAGGATTTCATGTTTTATGAGACGCAAGTCTGACGTAAGGAAACGAATGTTTCTAGCAAGTACTCGTCTACCAACAAAGTGTTAAAAATCAGGAAAGAAATGTTGCATCGAACTGGAAATGAACCATTGGGTCTCGAAGGCATTAACATAAATTCGCTTCACAATTCTGGCGAAGTCATTAATTCTTCCGCTAAGCTAAAGCAAGGACAAGGCTGAAAGAGATGTCGAAACCCTGTCAGTCCTTATATACATGATGAGAAAAAGGATAACACTGAAGAACATCCGTAAGACAATTGAATGTGTTCGATTACTACCTAAGAAAGTAAAAATGATTTTTCGAGATTTTTGATAATGTTCCAAGTCAGAACTCGATCTGTCTGCAATGTCACCAACTACGAATCCCAATGGGTAGATTTTTATCATTTATCGTCTTTGACAACCTCAGCTTTTATCAAACTTAAAAGCAAAGGAAAAACAGTAGAGTACACTGATCTGTTTAGCAGTTACTTGTGTATCAAGTTCAAATTTATCCAACTGGAAAATACCAATCTAGGGGAAGATGTTAGAGTGGATCCAGCAAACAATTTTATGTATTCTTTGTTCAGAGAAGTGGATTTACACTTTAATAACAGCCTTAACAAGCTGCATTGATATTTACCATTATCTGGATAATCTCGTGATGATGGGACACAAAAACGAAACAATACACATCTGGAGGCTTCTGTGGTATTGAAACCTGACACACTGGATATCCCTAAAGATCTAGCGGTGACAGAAGCTCACAACACTCACATATATTGGATTTAATGACTGTCGAAAGACTGAATCCAGGTAGTAACGTGTGCCCATTTATGGCAAATGCTAAAGAGTTCAAACCATTATCACAGAAGCCAGACTTTAACAAAGCCTTGATAAAGTCTCATCTAAAGTGGAAAAGCAACATCAATCTAACTCTGAACAGAACGATTGCAAGTGAAGACCTCACCATTGACTGTTTTACAAAATCAACTTCCTAACATTTGTTTACAGGCGTCGTGTTGAACGTAGCTTTGTAAATCCTTTTGAGTTCCAACAATTTAACGTGTGCACGATAGAAATTATTCAAAACGGCTAAAAGTAATGTGCCGGACCCTTTCAACCTAACTGTATATAAACACATAGTGGAAATATTACTTGACAGTGTTTGAAGCCACATGAAAGTTAGGTGCCAACATAAACAAAGATGTTTCGTACCGCAGTTATGCAGGAAGATATGCATTGTGAGTTTTTGATTTCATTCCAAACGAAAACAGTGATGAGGGACATTTCCACGCTATAAAATGAGCCATCATCGCAAGGAACTCATCTGCAATAGTCCGACACATACAGTGAGCGTCATCGTGTGTGGAGGATTTGACAACACTCTAGATAACAAGTGATAATGAGAAGTGACCCAGCCTATTAAAAATAAAATAACAGAACACAAAGAACATGATGAAATTAAGACTTTTTATCAAGAACATGAAAACAATATTGCAGGTGGCCCAAATTAGAACAACATTTGAACTCCTGTTTTACACAAAACTAAGTTAAAATAATCACCAATCTACCAAGAGAATATTGTTTTCTTTGTCCAATTGATTATCTAGTCAGAAACAACACGAAAATTGTCTAACGTTAAGTAAAGATCCAAACTTGAAAGCATATCTGATAGAGGCATGGGTCCGAAATTCAGAAGAGAATATTTTGAATAAGTACTATAAAAACTTGCTTAACCATTTCTAAAGCACGTTACCTGGACACTAAGCGAATTGAGGTACAGCAGAGTATACAGACTATCCATTGTTCATCTATTTACTTGGCAGAACGTTTCAAGGAAAAATCAGTTGTCACCTCGTAACTTTATATTACTTGTGCAAAAGAGAAAACTGAATACCTAGGAAATTATTATTTAATAGAGAGGAAAACAAAAAATAATGGATACCTGTTAGCATCATTCCCTTTTAATCATAGTTTGGTAACAGCTTCATGGAATCATGTGGTGTTTGCCAAAGATGAACCTTATACATCGAAAAGCTAAAGATGTCATCAACGCAGACAACATTCATCGTTCACTAGGTAGCAGTCTAGTTTCTTAACGATTACTGTGTAACATAGTTTAAATCTTATTGATGACCACCTCTGGAAGTCGACATTATTTACCATATGAGAAGAAAGATGGCTCTGAGAACATTTTTTATATCTCTTCTCGTTTTCTCTGAAATGAAGTGTGCACGATGGCAACATGTCAGTATATTTGGAAATCAAATTTGATTCCAGAATGTTATCAATCTTTGAAAACACATCCCTGTCTAAAATGCGTCGATTTATATTCTTGTTTGAGTTATAGAAGCTTCTTATTATTAATGTGATTATACAGGTTTATTTTTTTAAAAATGGTGATGTGGTTTGTCGAAAACAAACTGTGTCTAAATGGTCTTTCTCGCTGTTGATTTTGGTTTTCAACTGTTTACATTCACGTTCGCGTTCAAATCGAAGGGATATTTTCGTCCACGTCCGTTCTTTTGCTATAGAAAGCGTTGTGGCGGCCAATTGTCACGTTAGAAGTAAGAAACAATAGCCGATTTCAACATGTATATGCTAGACCCTGAGACTAATTATACGCTTCATAAATGTTGCGAGTGTCAGCCTTGCGAGCAGTGAGTGTCAAAGCGATTTGTACACAGCTGGCCGGCCGGCTTATGTTACGATAGTGTAAGCCGACATCAAAAGGACGGGTGGGAAGCCAGTTGTATATAACATGGCCATAGGAACTTATTACTGGCGCCTTATTTGGCTGCGTGCGATTCGTAGGTAAGTGACATGAATTGCCGGTGTTGGGCTCAAAGTAACATCAAGTGGGGGTCGTAAATCCATGCTTGACAGACTGCGGGGGAGGGGGCAATGTCTTCTAAGCATGTAGACCATGGGTGAATCGACATCTACTCGGAATTGAGCAAGGCGTAGCCACCATTAGAATCGCAAGTTTAAATCTAGTGTCTTGAAACTAAACTTCAGTAATCGCTAAACCATCTTGAGGAAATTACATAAGGAAGTTATAAGCTACTCCGAAGTCATTCGAAATTGGCGGGAAACATTGTTGTTCTGGGAATTACAAATGAGCTTCGGATAGGTCAGTGACTCATTCGCTCGATTGTCCAAATCTGTTACGGCAAGATAATTGTACTTTAATTATGTGCAGTATGTATACTTCATTAGTAGAATCGTTATTACGTAGAATTACCATTTGTAAGGTTTGATTCATTTGTAGTGTTTGATCTACATGCATATTTTAAGATATGAACAATGTTTATGTAAAGAATTAATATTGTAATTCGCAAATGGGTTAATTCGTAGTAACCTGGTACATTTTATTCATGTGATATTCTAGATTTGCAAATGTTGAATTGAATTATAACTTTGTATAATGGCTGCAGTGTGCAACATTAGTTAATAAGGGTATTTGATTATTTATGTATACTTTCTATTAGTATAGTGTGTAAGGATACATCAGCGCATGGATATGTGGATATCTGTGTACACTTTGTAGAAGTGTAATGTACAGAAATGCGTCTGATTATTTGATATTGTTCTGTATAATAAGACTGAGAATCTATATATACCGATGTGATGAAATATATTGATATATGCATGATAAGCAGTTGATACCGTGTATAACATACCAGAAAGTGTGGGTATTTCGATGTGCACGAATGCGTGACCGAAGAAGGTAATAGCTTATCTGATGATAGATTGTTGTTTAGTGTGAGACTACATAGCTAGATGGATATACTAATGTCCTTGCGTGTGTTCGGACAGGAAGCTTCTAGGGACCGGAGGAGCTGTAGGAGACAGAGAAGGGAAATACCCTGGTACAGTTGGTCCCGAGTCTCTAGGAGACAAGAGAAGGAGAGAACGGAAGTGGAGGAAGTTGAAGGGTGAAGGACGTGGTTGTTGGACTGAAGGGGTACTGGGTACCAGTCAAGAAATACAGGACAGGAGGAAAATCTATCACACATCTAAGTCAGACGATGAAATAGGCCGTCACTTAGTCGAGTGAAAGACGGGTGATAGGGTTTTGAATATAAGAGTTTCATTTTAGGAAGGACTATTTGTTATTGAGTGGCATTAAATTTGTTGTTTATTTGAACTCCAACTTTTTTGTATTCAGTAATTTAACTGTCGGCATCGCTGACTGGGGGCTCGGAGCTTTTCATCGCTATCACTACTTCAATTTCTAACAAACACGAGCCAGGGTGGGTCTTCTGTAATAATTAAAGACAATACTGGGAGCACAACACCCAACCTAAGGTAGTCTACGAGACCTTTACACCAATATTGCTTGGTGTGTTGCATATTATAGGTGGGGTACAAGTCACTACACACAGCGTGTTGATTATATATAATGTGAGATGCTGGATATATGATGGCTGGATGTAGGGCACTACACACTATACACTTCATGTTTGATATCATATGTGAGATGCTATATAACTGGATGTTGGTCACTGCCCACGGGACAGAAGTTGTATTGAACTATTCCCTACACATGTCTAGTTGATGGTATAAAATGGGGTGTTAGATGTTGGTCACATTACACTGTGTATTGATGGTATAATGTTAAGTTTTGGATAGTAATCCCAATATTTTAAAATATATTTCCCCAAGAGACGACCTGAAGTCAAAATTTTGCTTGCATGTGCGGATGTGTGTATACTTCATTCCCACTTTTTTTATACATCCGACCATTATTATCGATGATGGTACATGTGTTTTTATGTTGTGTTTGTTTATCAACACTTCTAACGTTCACACTAGATAATACGTTCATAGGTATAGACACATAGTGCGTCAATAAACATTCATACCCTTGTTTCATAGTATAGTATGATTGTTTGATGGTATATAGGGTGTACGAACATTCCAACCGTTGTATTATAGTATGTTTGTATGTTTGAGTGAGAGCGTGGGCTCGTTTCATAACCGTTCTTTTATGTTTAGACCCCCCTCCCGTTATGTGACAGTGTATTAATAACTGAGTATAGACTATATCTATAAAGATTCCTACAAGTTTCGTTGGATAGTATAGTTGTTTCTTTGGATTGTAATCAAAAATATTTTTTCCCAATACTGTTGTATACATATTTCAACATGGAAAGGGCTAAAACAATCCCGAAATTAACATAGGACTTCTCATTTTGCTTTCAAGCGATGTATAATGTAAACATATTGGATAATGCTAATTCCCGTATGGCTCCCATGTGGCGCATACAACTACTGGTTTTCAATTATCGTTTCTGCTCATGTACAAATTGTGCGTGTGTATTTATATATTCATTATCACCTTGTTTACACGTGGTTCGGGGATTTCGATACAGTCCATCAGTTACTAGTTGGTCAGCATTTTTGATCTGCATACTTGTCGCGCACCTCCTGGTGAAATTACATTACATTTTAATTTCAGATGTGCTCGTAAAAGACGTATATCTCCACGGTAGTCGATAAAAAACACTCCTAATATTCCTCAGACATCAATATATGCATACTAAAAGCTCAAGTAAATGATATTAGAGCACTACTTTGAGTTCCTACGTAAAAATACTAGCCAAAAATGTTACCATTTATATTTTTACCTTCGTTGTTGTTGCTTTTTGCCTATATGCATGTTTAATTTTTTTGTAGGATATTACTCATCGCCTCACAACACATCAGGGACATGTCGCTGTAGCGGACATGTTGTCTACCATCCTACTGGATATGGTAACGGTATGTTCTATTAATTATTTTCTAATTTGCGTATAAATCGTGCAATAATACATCTTACACCTTTTTAATGGAATATATATATATATATATATATATATATATATATATATATATATATATATATATATATATATATATATATATATATATATATTCTTATAGGCGTTACTCGATATTACGAGCCATCCGATAAGCACTGTTGTAATGTAATATTTCAAATATTGTACACAAAACCACAACGAAAATGACACGCGATAGTGTAAAACCAGATAACGACAACAACAACAAAAACACACAACTGAGATTAAGCAAAATAAATGAAGTATGTGTGATATAACTTAACTCAGCCAAATACTGGGATCCTTAACCGGACGAATTTATTGGGAATGTGGTTTATAGCGAGAGTGTAACAGTTGATGATCACTTTAAATAACAAACTGAATGAACTTAGTCTGATTTATTATATTTACAACTATTACGATGACCCTTTCTATTCATGTATCGTCGGTCTTGATACCTGTAACATTTTCCACAGACTACATACCATAGCTATTGTAAGGATTAACAAATACCGTCTTTGAAGTGAGGCTGCCAAAAAGAAATTTTACAGCTTTTGTAAAACAGATATTCCGCTAGTATTATGCTTTTTTACCTTTGTAAAATTATATATGAAAATATTATTTTTCCAGTTTATTGTTTCATAAATCGTTTTAGGCGATTGTTTCTCCTTCTCATCAATCCTATTTCGGGTTACGTCAGTCGAAGCCCATCTCATCGAAAACCACTCTAAAACAGGGACGAAATATCTTCATTCTAAATGAATTTACCTGAATAAAATTAAATGAACCTTTATGTGGCTAACATGATGGGGTTTTGCTGTCCTAAATCCTTAATATGAATTACTTGCACATTTTGCATGGTTGTATTATAAACACGAAATTTGATAATTGTTTCCAAAAAGAACCAGCATTATATAAAAATTGGAGAGACAAACTTTATTTTCCTCGCCATGCATTTATCCATGCATGCATGCATACATACATACATACATACATACATACATACATACATACATACATACATACATATTATCTGATCACAATTATTTCTTACTTTTCTGATATGTTCATATAACTGGGTGTAAAATGTTTACTGTAATTAACATCTTTGTATCGACAGAACTTTACATTGCGTTCATAAGTATCTGTTTAACGTAACATTCACATTAACAAGCATTGCTTCAAATAAACAAAATCCATTTTTATTTCAGGTCCGTCGACGTGTAAAAATCTAGATGATGGTTTTGATGGTACTTTTCTCTCTCTCTCTCTCTCTCTCTCTCTCTCTCTCTCAAACTACCTACATCCTTCTATCATTTTTATACTCGTGAAATAACCCTTCAAGACAGTTAATACGATAATAGTATTTATTCGAATTTCATTTATATAGGCGACATGCAAACAAAATGTAATATATTTTTCTACTTACCGATCTTGACAGTAAGGCAGTGCGTCCAACCCGCGGCCCGCGGGCTGATTTTAAATGGTCTGTCAGAGCTCGAGTAGCTAAATAGTCGTTACTTTTCAGTTTTCTGCTGCGGCCCTCGTCTTCAAGAAAAACATTGGCCCATGGTGTCAAAAATGTTGGACAGCACTGCTGTAAGCAAGGGACACAGGATTCTCACTTCTTCCGTCATCTTTTTATAGGCTTTAACATCGGCATTTACTATTAGATTTGAACGAAGTTTGATGCGAAGCTTCATCTCGATATTAGCCCTAACGCATTCAAGGATAAGTAC
Organism: Sinohyriopsis cumingii; assembly: GCA_028554795.2. Lineage (NCBI taxonomy): Eukaryota > Metazoa > Mollusca > Bivalvia > Unionida > Unionidae > Sinohyriopsis > Sinohyriopsis cumingii. The sequence continues at coordinate 52,550,946 of CM068833.1, read as the reverse complement.
TTTCTGAGCAAATATCACAGCCTATAAACACTTGCATTCACATTGTTTCGTTGATTTCATATAGTACCGCTCCGGTGGCCTAGTGGTTAGAGCGTCCGCCTCAGATGCAGGAGGTCGTGGGTTCGATCCCCGGCCGAGTCATGCCAAAGACTTACAAAAATGGTACTAACAGCTGCCTCGCTTGGCGCTCAGCATTAAGAGGTTAGTGTTAGGACTGGTCGGCCCGGTGTCAGGATAATGTGACTGGGTGGGACATCATGCTACATGTCTGCGGAATGATGCCCCAGTGCTAGACATCACTATAAACTGCCACATTGCAGACATCGTAGCGATATGACTGACAAATTGTTAAAGCTACGTTAAAAATCAAAATCACATCACTGATTTCATATATATTTTCTGTCCAGAATCTAAACAAGAATTCATACGTCGACAATGTATCAGTTGATCATTTGATGATGTGCATATTTTACAAAATTCTTCTGCCTCTTGTTTACCGTGAATTATTTAAAGACTTATGAAAACCAGCATTCATTTGTATCATTTCCATTTCCAATCTTATTAGCTATGAAGCTTCATATTAGGCACAATTTGTTGTAGAGGGAGGCTGTTTTGAGACAACGGTCGTGTAAGCGAAAACTAAGTGCTAAAAGTACAAATGTTTACGATAAAGCATTTATTTTCTTTTCAGATTATTTGAAAGGGAGCTCGATTGTTTTCTTCTTCTCAATAATGACGAATATTTTGTAAACTTCAGTTTTATACTAATCACAAAAATATTAGTAATTAGTATGCAGATCAGGCTGAAACAAATGTATCAAAGCTGCAAGTTCTTGACCATCTAAAAAGATTACTGTTCATGGTGTCTCTTAGCAGGGGATGACACCTCAATATATTTTGAATACTTGGTCAATAAAGTTGTATCGTGTCATTAAAGTGTCAAACGTACTCTTGTCATTTTAAAGAAAACAAAATCACCTTGATAGATCCAGGTTCTTAGTTTACAGAATTTAGAGTAAGCCAGATACCACAAAACTCATATTATCTGATACATTAATAAGTTTATGACAATCTCTATGTCAGCACCAAGCACGCGTCGACTACGTGACGCTTGTATTCCTGATGACCCAGTTATCTTTCTGTATCCACTAATAGGGACATCGTTAGAATCGTAATATAAGAATGCTAAAAAAGATTTCACATTTGAGTGAAGATCAAGTAAACCGATGTTTGTTGTCCAAATATATTGATAGAGAGAGGGGGGAGTACAATAGCTATAACCTATAGAGCGATTAAGGCACTCTTTCAACTTATTCCATCGTGTAGCCGTATTCTGTATGTTGTGTAATTCTGCGCAACGATACGTCATTTCTGTAAACACCGGATCACGTGTTGTTTATCTTTATCAAGAATCCAATTGGCATCAAGAAAGGACGATCGTCCTTTAATTGAAGGAAACTGATTTTCAAAAAGTGTACAAAAGTATCCCACATTTCTATTCTAAATGTATTTGAAAACGCGATTTCTAAATGTCAACATGAAGAGCCACTACATGGCCTTCGTGGACTTGTAACATTAATATTTATCTTTGAGAACCATGCAAATGCAAAACAAGATGTCACAACTGAGTTAAAAGCCATTAAATCGATTTTTGTTGTCCAAAGATATTGAGAGAGGGAGAAGTGTACAATAGCCATAAACTAAAGAGCGAGTGAGGCACTCTTTCAACATATACCCTTGTGTAGCCCATTGTGTAATCCAGCGCAACGATACGTCATTTCTGTAAACACTGAATCAAGTGTTGTTTTGTATCTAAAATCCATTTTTATCTAGAAAGGACACACCTCCTTTAACGTAAGGAAAATGATATTTATAAAGTGTACAAAAATCTCCTACATTTCTATTCTAAATGTATATCAAAACGTGATTTTTAAATGTCAACAAGAACAGCCACTACATGACCTTCTTTGACTTGTAACTTTAATATTTATCATTGAGAATCATGCAAAAAAAATTAATTATTTAAAAGACATAAATAGTTACCTTAGAAACATACTGCATCATCCAAGTTTCTAAATTTGCAAGAAGTTGCACATACCTACTGTATCGTCTGTTATCCAACTTGTCAGGTTGCCGCTTGAAATGATTCTCAAGAAATTCCCTGGCGTATTGCCTTTTTATAAAGTCTGTAGTATTTTTTCCAATAAACGAGATGTTGTAAGAACATGACGTTGTAATGTTTAATTTGTACAAATGTTTACAATATAGGTTTAGTATGCTTAATGTCTTCAGCCTTCTAGTGGCATTGTTACGTTCAGTTTTTAAAACCGGCTATAAACCTGACGTAGTTATTAGGCTGAAATGCTGACAGATAGAGTCCGAAGTAATGCATTTCATGTCCACTAGGCCACTCGAGGCCTCAACATGACTGTGAAAAACATAAGCATGCGAAGAGACATATAAAGAGGAATCGAGTGAAAAAATGTATATCTTACGTTTGGGTTGACATATTAAACTAATAATAAATTAATGGTTCATAAAAAAGATTATTTCAGTAGTTATGTTTTGAAAAGCATTATGCATCAATGAAGCTATGTCAGGGATGAAGGTGATTGATAATATGTATAGTCCAAGTAAATATCGGTTATGTTGATGTCAGGTGACACTTTTTGCCTGTAATGTACTTTAGTAAATAATTATTGCATAGGTATTCAATATTATACTTTCGTGCGTTTATTTATGTATATATTTATTCTGTGATATATTGACCTTGAAATAATTAATCATTCTGCAAAGTCTGATAATTTATGCCATATAAATATGACTGATCATCGTGCTTTTTATATAAGTCATTGAAAAAACAACAATCTATTGATATGTGAGGTGGGAGTTGCAAAAAAGGAAGCAAATACAACAATGACAGGTCGTGTGGATTATTATATGTCTGGAAAACACACGAGATAAAAGAAATATCAGACACGAAGACCCTAAATATTCAAATTTTACAAGTCTCGTGAATTGTTGCCACCGCCATAGGCTTATACAAAATGAATAAGTTATTTCTCGTCCCGAGCGCCATTGGCGTTTATTAGGTTACACGTGCTCGACGTTATCGACGGTTTCATGTGTTGTGTGCACTAATAGACCACTCACTCACTCACTTGCACGCTCACTCATAACAAACACGCACCTGGGTCACAGATATAAGCGAGGATGCAACAAACTATAATACGGTAAGCATTCTCATATTAGATGTATAGTCAAAGCAGCATTGTCTCTATATGTCAAAATATAACAAAGTCAAACACGAAGCAGAGGATACATGTCGAGTGGCTGTTACTGTGGTTGGCAAACACGTGTAAGGTATATTTGCTTTAACTTACTCTATCAGAGTCGTATTTAGGCCATTCGCTCAGTCGCGACTATTTACCTTGTTGGAGCTCTGATTCGTAGAATATATGTTGCTACCTCGATCACTTCTATGAAACGGGATAAGCATTAGATGCTGTCTTATGCTTCAGAGAAATGTATACTACATTATATCTACACGCTTGGATCAACGGGGCAATAATTAAACAATTCCTTCATAGCATGAACACAAAATCTTTCAAGCATTTGCTGAGTACGTTATCTCTTACAATATTGCTTATACCTTTACATAAAATATGAACGAAAGCGACGTAACTTTGCGCAGCTTCATGAACATTCTGATTCTAGTCATCGTAGACCATTGCATAATCTGTCCAGCCCTGCATACTATATGTATATACCATTTTTAGGGAGAAGAATCATTGCAAAACGTCAAACCAAATTATTTGTTTATGTAGAAAATAAAAACGTCTTTCCTGTGTCATCTACAGTTCTGTATGCTAAGCTGTTCGGCAATGACAGTAAAACCGGGCCCTGTCTTTTACATGATGAAGGTAACATATATATATATATATATATATATATATATATATATATATATATATATATATATATATATATATATATATATATATATATATATATATATAATCATATCAATGAATATTACTTACTCTAAACATAAATTCACATTCTCATATGTTTTCAGTTATTTTCAACATGACTTGTGTAGGCCATTTAAAAGTGGAATCGGATATTTCCAATTTTTATTGAATTTCCCTCTCAGACAAATGAGTGTAGGCATTATCATCTAGTAATATCCACCGACATCCAAGAACCATTCGAAAACCTTGTCTTGACATTTCCACGTACTCGTGCTTAAAAATAAAGCAAGAATCGGAAGTGCAAAACAGAACTCACTTATATAAACAAAATATCCATATTTGAAGCAACAGTTTGGTGAATTTTATTCGGAATATATATATATATATATATATATATATATATATATATATATATATATATATATATATATATATATATGTATCACTTCCGGGTCGATGCATAGAGTCCAAGGCATTTGCGGACATTCTTCGAAAATAATAATGTAGGCAATTTTATGGTCAAATATTTTAGGAAAATAACATTTTGTATGGTACACCTTTTATACATTATTGTGCTGATTAAGAAAAAAAGCTAAAAAGAATCAATAAATCCCCACCTTAATTTGAAGAAGCGTTACAACGTGAAATGACGTCGATATCTTTCAGTTCGTTTCGCCAAGGGTATGCACCTTAAATTATAAGTATGATCTGACATCTACATATAATTTTTTCCCATCTAACTTTTTCTCATCAACACTATATATGTTCCTTATATCAGTTATCTATACATACATCGTGGGATTAACCCCTTTTTCTGTCTTTGGTTCATAAAGTTTTTAGTTTTTTCTTTGAGCCAGTACAACTGATGTAATAAAATTTGCTCTACCATCTAAATGCATGAGCGGAGGACTTATTTTCTGCATCTAAAAATGAAAGTATCTAGTATAAAACATGACACATAGTCTAGCTCTGACTGTTCATTTTTCTTTTGACTACAAGTTGCTATAATTGACTACGGAATTAAATATGTTCCAGTACGCTGTGACGTGACATGACGTGGAGTACTACATTCATTGTTCGCTTTCTTTCTTCGGACCTGTTCTACTATAGTCTTGTTTGGTTGAATATAATACATTTGTCCTGAGCACAGGACAAAACCAAAAAATTACCTGAGACAAGCAAACTATATAATAATGTATTTAATGTGTGAAATAAACTATAAGTTTATTAGAGATATATTAGCAATAAACTACATAATATTGATTAGAGTTGTTAGATATAGTATTGTTTCTTGATAGTGTGGCTTAGCTTGGGCTCCTTGCCAAAACATCACCACTTGGACTGTCAGTGGGAGATCATCAACCATTACAGCAGTAAGTTATGGATAGCAAGTTTAATTTACAAACGAAGTATGTATACAATTTATAACTGAGCGTTACATAATTTATGAAAAATATGTTATAACAGTCTGAAAATGTATTAAGATGAAAAGAGACGATGACGATAACAACATCAGTTGAGCACCCCTTTATTTCTATTATTAGAAATTACAGTGTCAGTGATTCACATTTTCATTAAATCGTGTATCAGTAAGATAGAACGAGTTTCCTTTTTAGTCTCTTAAAAACGATTCATTACTTTTCATATAATTAGTATACTTTTTATAGTTACAGAATGTTCTGAAGACGAGGGAGGGGATATCCAACTTTGAAATTAAATAGCAGGACTTTGTTTTCATAAAATGTATACGTAGTAGAGATGCGTAATATATAATAGTCGATAATACGTTGACATTGGTAGCTGTTCCACTGAGAAACTACTAATAAACCTACGTTTACATTACATAATGATTCTTTTTCAGCAATTTATGATGCCAATGGATCAAGATGCAACTGTATGCACGGTATGGTGTATTCAACAGCATTTGTACACATATTAGGCAATATATACTATAAGAACATCATGTGACTCATGCTTTACTTACCCACTGCGTTTCCGTAGTTGTTTTGAAGAAACATATGTTATTGTTCTGACCAATCTCTAGTTCCAGATTCACCATCATCAATATCATTTAGCACAATCACATTTCACTGTCATCCTTGCAATTATCGGAATGATTATTAATTAATATTATGACCTTTACTTAGCGTTTGTTTTTATACCATTGATATAGTTGGTGCTATTCTCGTTGTAACCATAGTATTGGGATTGTAATCGCTGTTACATTTACTGTTTACTTTTGCCCTAGTTTAAAAAGAATATAAGTTTAATTTATTCGAATTTAGATATACATACCTCTGGCATTCTGGCGCTTGTATCGTGTAGAGCTTGTCTTTAATGCATTCCCTAAGAACTCTCTTAAAGTGTCACATTCTTGATTGGGGGTTCCTTCGTTCCCTGTGGTTGTGTAGGTTTATGAACCGAGGCTATTTGTTATTGATGTTGCAGTTGTCGATCGTGGAGCTCATGTTTTAATAGATAGAACCTTGAACCTATGTGGTATCCAAAATGCGATGTTTGGATGCAAAACTACATGCTATTGAGAAACTGTTTACCACTACCCATGCCGTTTACACTATTCTAGAATAAATCTGTTCTATGTAGAGGACATTCTATGAAAACTGCGTAGTTGAACAGTAAATCATAACCTTAAATTACCGTTAAAAGACAAGACGTAAAATAACGTACTCCATGGTCACCAAACTGATCACAAAGTTAAACTTTGATTATAAACATCAATATACAAAGTCATACTTAGAATTTCTCAAATTCGTACCATTTGTTTACCAATATAGAGATACAAACAATATGATATTGTTGAATTATTTAAGATTCTAATCACACTGAGATCAAACATTAGAAACCATTATTTAATTTCAACTTGAACATGAGGTCAGACATTATGCTCCGTAAATGGTGTAACTACAGACACAGGGCACCTTCGAATGTATTGAACAACACGTCGTCTTTGTGATAATTTACCATATTCAAGCAACGTCATTGCACTGACTTCTTGTGATATGCATATAGCACTATATCACATAACATTGTTTGTTAATAATATGTATTAAATTATACGAAGAGGTATTATTGAATTTCTTTATATTCAATTACAGAAAACATGCATGTTAACGCGACACCATCGCATACAATTTTGATGACAACCATCGCCTTAGCACACACAACTGCACCAACAGACATGAAGAAATCAACCTCATCGACATTTATAACAACTATCAATCCAGCAATACCAACTATAACTGGTGCGTACAATTGAAAATAACATAGCAATCTGAAATATCTTAGTGTTAAAACACTAATAGAAGATTCCATGGAGGCAAAAATTAGGCCACACTAGAGATTTGCCTTTCCACGGCTGGAGTCAAAATGCTACAAGCAACAACTTTAATCTTTGATTCCTTTATTGTACTAGTGATTTTTTAACACTATTTATCTGAAACATTTATGATTATGAATTGAAATGTATGTTCCACAGATGGAGACCTTAACGAACACAAAAAGATAAAGTCCTGCTGGCTACAAAGAGCAAAGAGAAACTATACGCAAATGTTAGGACTATTAAACAATTCCCGTCAACAAGTATTTCAGTATATGTATAAAGACTTTTAATATCTTATATACTAAGAGGAACACTTAATTTTCCTTTCTCTTTCAATGCGACTATCAATTTCTTCCAATGCGACTTCATGCAGGCCCTGCACCATTCATGATTTGTGTTATAGAGAAAGACGATGACACAGATATATGTTAGTCAGACATTAAAAAAATCTGAAACAAGTTTTTAACGTTAGTACTTAAACCATATTAATTTATTTTCATAAGCATCAGCCCTCCATACATGCAAGAAAGTGAATACTATCATTATATTGGCACATGGTGTTCAGCAGTCAAACCCTAATGCGGGAAGCTGTCATCTGGAAACTAATATTCACCAAGCACCAGAAGCTTTGGTTATGAATATGTGCAATGTTTCAGGCGCCCCCGAAACTTGGACAAGGGGACAAAATGTAAGTTATTTGTACATCTAATATAGAAGCAACTTGCACAATTAAGTATTCTTCGCCTTTGAAAGAAAGCGCTACAAATCGTAAGACATGGCACATAACATTTTAAATTTAAAACGATTGTCCCAAGGGCAGACTGTGTTTTATTATCGTAGTATGTTAAAAGATGACGTGTTTTGCTGGTAGTTATAGTTTGAATTATGACCATTCCTCTGTGATTCTGGATCCTCCTACCAACACAACAACACAAATAAACACAATGTGCTTTAACCAAATTAACAACACCAATATGAGCTTTAATTATATTAATAAACTTGTATTAAACAAGCTGTTCATTACTATACCAAACCTTCTCGACATGAATGAAAAGTAAACACAGAATTCCACAATTAAGAGTCATCTGACCACTGCGAAGGTAAAATGTTGCTTATAAACCTGCTCATGTTCAAGATCACATAAACGTTACCATTTTTATATTTCATTACCCAAGGTGATGTCAGTATGTGCGAGTATTCCTTTATACACTCCAGTCGCCACTTTCTTTGATGGGAAATATCACAGCCAAGGAGGACATGCCGGAATATTCATTGGTTGTCTTCTAGATGGTTTCAAGGTGACCAAGTAAATTTTAAATGCGTCAATGTTACAGCGTCATGCAATTTAATCCAAATAACACATTCATTATGCAATGTAATATATACAACGCTGGCTATGGAACGATATCCATTCACCCGAGATCGTTTCAACACATTCCGTTTCATATAATGACTACAACAGTTTCATTCCGGGACCCGCTCTAATTGAAATTTCTGATGTTCAAATATTTTGCTTGAGAAGGAGCCTATTTTTCCTTCCAAATTTATATTTCCATGTTTCTACGTCTGCAGAAATGTATATTTGATCGAACATACTAAATCCATTGTGTGTTAGCATTGAAGTATTCAGGCTTAAAGAGCTATACAAGAAACAATTGTATTAAGTCTTTATTCGATCCTCCTTTTGCTCAAAAGTCTGGTCCTTATTTATAATTTTCATTGTTTTCAGATTGGTATCTTTGTCGTCGCTTGGGAATTTCATGTTTAATTTTGCTGGCTTTTGAGAGCAGAGTTTTATCCACTAGTAATCTTCCACGATGAAATCGTTTTGGAGTTCAATTCCACTATATATTTATTATCTTGGAATTGGGAACAATCAAATTCTCTGATTTGTATGTTTCCATTGCATATTCTCCATGATTAATAGGATCTATTCTGAGCATATATACCGTTTTCCCGTCTGTATCATGCATGTCCAATAGCTTATATTGACATATCTGGAAAAAATTTAACGAAATGCAAATATCACATATTATTGATCATGACGCTGGTGATTACCATTCAGAACGGCAAATGATGAACTATTCTTTATTTCATAGAAACGTACAATTTTCTAACATATCATTATAAAACATATTCATACGTACGACATCATGATTTTGAACTCTGAATTTTAGATAATAGTTCAGGAGTGCGACCAGAACATAACAGTGATGCACCTAACGACTGGACACCAGCCGGATCCGTTTAATTATTTCATTATTATGTAAACAGTGTTTAATAAAAGTGTTTTCAACAAAGTGTTCGAAAGGAAGTAATTATTAGCTCTTATATTGCAGGTGTTGCTATTTTTGCATGAACCGACAGGAACATGTTTCAGTTGGTTTTGTATAATCATTCCTCCTTGGAAATGGCGTTTATATAGCAGAATTTATAAATAGTACGTTTGTATGTATAGATTTTACCGGTATCAGATAATCCTTGTTATAGTGTATCTACCAAAGGCCTATATGAAAATGAATTGCAAAGTCGAGCATCTTGCTAAAACCTATCTGGAAGACAATCCTCTCGAACCAAAAACAAATATCGATCGTGCGACAACATATAAACTGTAAAAGTACTGTACACAAAGTCTGTAATCGTATACAAAGAGACTGCAGAATTGAGATGAATCTATAATTGTCTAAAATTTGAAAGATTTATCATTTTCAACAGAATCACATTCCGTATCACATACACTAATCGCTCCTTATTGTGTATTACATACAAATAAAAGAAAACATGATAACGTCTAAGATATTTACCATTGCCTTTGTCTCTTCAAAATGAATTTCTCTGCTGGTATTACGATGAATAAGCAACACATCCTCTCTCTTCTCCTCTACTAACAAATTTATAAGGAAGTCATACAATCGCTTTACGTTTAGGGATTGGGGCATCAATGTAGTTATATGCATGATGTATATTTAATTTGCTTATGTTTAAAATCTGTTTCGAGGGGTAAAGACGTCACTGTTTCGATTGTCGTCGGTCCTGTAGCACGTCTCCTGACAAATGTACAAAATGGAGAGAATCATTAACAATGCCACTCTATACCTTGAATCAGAGCACTTTCATTAGAAGACTTCTTAGATAAAAAGAAAGTAACTGATAATAAATGGCTGTGAGAGGATCATGATTTTTACAGTTTTAATAGGGATAGCTCTCAGAATCACCAATACGTACTATAGAACCTTTCAACATGAAATGGTTCATAATTGTTCATAATAATATCAGATCTGTTTTGCTTTGACCCAACAAATGGATTGCATTCAGTTCATGACTGTCACCTTGATCTGCTAGAAATAAGGGTCCTTGGAATAGCTTTGTTTTGATTATGTTGCCTTTCTTTAATCTGCAGCAACCATAAACAACCTGCACTTTCTTTTGCCGATAAATGCACGTGGAAAGAGATCAAGATGTCTCATCAGTCTTATCAGAACTTTGTTTCCTAAACGTTATGTCAGACTTAGAAGTGCTTCTATGAGACTATTATTTTTTCTTTACCAAGAAAACTGTCGCGAGGAAGACCTATTTACAAATCAAACACTGTGATTCCATGAATAATTATTAGCCGTCCGAGCATCGTTTTTGAAATCTGGACGCAAGTATTGAGCTCCTCAATTAAAATGAGTTGTCTGAGGTTATTGTAGTTTGGACCAACCTTCTGGACACGTTAAAATATGTATTCCATTCCTCATGCAAATTCGACATGGTTCTGTACAGTGTGTGTGTGTTTTGCAGTTCATACACCTTTGTAAATATGCCACAGGTGACATGTCATAACCTTTCAAGATGCATTTCTTCACCATATCATACTCAGCACTTTGTTTTACTGACAATTAGGTGCAGACGTCACGAGGGTTGCGGGTAAGTACACTTGGTAAAAATAGTCAAATGCTTTCTTAGCAATTTCAAACTTTCAGCCCGTTTTACCAAATGTTAACAAATATTGTACTACACCATTTTCTTTAAATGTGCGTACTAACTTGACATTTTGCTCTATTCAAAGAAAGATGGAGAGGAACTAATTCTTCTTCTAATTGTGTTATTTTAGAAATACACAGCTTATCGTCTGAATCCCTGCTGGCGTTGCCCACAGTATACAACTTTCCGTACAATCATGCGCATTCTTGCATATGTACCCATTATTTACCTTCTCGCACAGAAGTATGGGGATTATAATATCCAGCAGTTATAGTCGGTATACTAGGAATTTTGTATACATTATTTCATTTTTCTGCAATGTATATATTTTCCACAGAGGGAGCAGATTAGTGTTCAGAGGACATAAAGAATAACCAAACATATACTAACTTGACATGTCTGGTAACATAAAACAAGTAATCCTACACTCGTTTTGTGAAAGAGTATTCTTAATTGAACTCTTGAATTACATTCGAAGAGGTCCGTACTTATTTTCACTCAAAGGCTGCAGATCAGTGTATACGAAATACGGTTTGTAACCAGGATTAAGACATTTTGCTCTATTCAAAGAAAGATGGAGAGGAACTAATTCTTCTAATTGTGTTATTTTAGAAATACACAGCTTATCGTCTGAATCCCTGCTGGCATTGCCCACAGTATACAACTTTCCGTACAATCATGCGCATTCTTGCATATGTACCCATTATTTACCTTCTCGCACAGAAGTATGGGGATTATAATATCCAGCAGTTATAGTCGGTATACTAGGAATTTTGTATACATTACTTCATGTTTCTGCAATGTATATATTTTCCACAGAGGGAGCAGATTAGTGTTCAGAGGACATAAAGAATAACCAAACATTAAGATCACCTTCAGCATGCTTGCCTTAGATGATATAACTAACCAAACAATATATATATATATATATATATATATATATATATATATATATATATATATATATATATATATATATATATATATAAATGTTTCTCAATTTATATTGAAATGCCTGAAGAATGATTCAAGAGCAAACACCGGGATCCCAACTGATTTTTTTTATTAGTGTCTATGATTAAATTCTTGTAAGATAGAAGTCTTTATAACCCTTAATCTCAAGCTAATCGATAGTTTCTTCCCATTGTTAAATAAAAGGCCAAGTATATCACATTTGCTAATGTAGTTCATAAAATAGGTTCTTCTTTGACCAGTTGGCCCCCGTGTATAGCTTGAAGTGCGCTGAAATATGGCTTTACACCCACAGCGTTTTCTATTTACATGGTTCTGTATTTTAGTATCATATATAGTAGCTTTTGAATAATCTTAAATACAGGCTATCTACACGTATAAGCAACTAAAATGTTACTGTCTTATTCCGCATATTCATGAATATTTGTTTTCTATTATAACCCTGTTCTATAAACAAAGAGCCAAAATTAGTCAAACAAATAAATTTAATTATCTTTTGTAATTTATTTTGACATGGTTTCCTTTATTGGTGCTTATGAAAGCAGGGCCATACATACGTGTTTGCATTTCACACGTAGCATAGGTGGTTTTACTATCAATATTATCATCTATCAATTCTATCAATAAGATTTTATCAATATTATCATCATGGGAACTAATTGCTCTGTCACATGCAGCAGATACATTCCTTTAACCAAGCATATGTCTTTACTGGGAGTCATTGCATAAACGAAACTACAGAAAAGAGTCTCTGATTTTACACCATGTGTTTGCTTTCCCACAGCGACCGCAGCGCCAAAAGAAGCTTAATTGTCCACATTAGAAATTTTCATTTTTGCAGTTTGATCTTGGAAAACATCAAACGAGCCAGGATCGATATTAATAACATCCCGGTTGGTAAATTCATTTAACTCCACTTTGGCGACAAACCTGCTTAAATCCACATCCGCTGAGTCGGATTAGATAGTGTCTGTAAATGTTAATAAACATTTCATACCATATCTAGTGTACTTCTAAGTGCTAATATAAAATTAGCTAACGTGTTGGTGCTCGTGAATTCTCTAGTGCACGCAACGCTTCAGCGGTGAGATGTACACATATTAACTCTTCCAGCCATGTTTGCAACGGCAGTATTGAATAAGACCACGGTTGTTGTCCAGCGATTCGCGTTTAATAATGTATAGCTCAAGAAATGGTGCTTTCACCTACGAGTTAAATATGAAAGATGTCTACGCCTTCTCTATGTTATTCAGTTATGAGACAATATGTTGTTTCTAACCATTTTTTTCAAGCCATTATGGTTGCTTTTCCAAAACAGCCGCTTTTGCAACCACAGGAGCCGCAACCGCTAAACATGCTGGAAGGGCTGCGTGGAATGGAACTTTTGCACATGGTATTTAATTCGTGTCACCGTAGACATGGATACCTTTAATATCACCGATGTTTTCTTTTGTTTCAGCGCATTCGATATTAATTTATTTTCATGAATCTCAGGACATCCATCATGCATCAGCTTGGGTAACGAAAAAACAATTGTACATTTACGTGGTCTTGAACATGAGTAACTTCGTATGTAATACTTACTACTGACAGTCTGTCGTTGGAGCCAAATGTTTTAATTGTTTTCTGATATGTAGTGCTTTCAGAAACGATTACTTTAAATACTTGGAAAACAAGATGCTTCTGTATTCGAAGTGTAAATAACTTACATTTGCTACTCTTTTCCAAGTTTCGGGGAGGGGGGGGGGGCTGTAACATTGCACGTATTCTTAATCAAAGCTTCTGGTTCTTGGTGAGCATTACTTCCCACGTGGCAGATTCAAGCCTCAGTTTTAGTCTCCTAATTCCATGGATCAAAGTACTGGTAGTACTGGCTTTCATGTATGATGGATGTCCTGAGATTCATGAAGATAAGTTAATATCGAAAACGTGTTAAAATTATCTGGCTTTTTATTTGTCTGACTGCCTGGTATATGTGTATTTGTCTCTCATTAACACAATTTGTCAATGATGCAGATAAATTTTTATAGGGTGAACAAGTTGTATTGCAAAAAAAAATAGAAATGAATAGTTAAGAGTAATATATATGAAACAGAAACCTTCTTTAAATAGAATGAAAAACTTATGGAAAAAGAATATAATATGTTCAAATGATCGTTTCCTTAAGGTAACGCTTTTTTCTTTGTAACCGCAAGTGTTTTACTTTTTTGTGTCCGTTAAGTCTGTATCAGTAGAACATTTACCCGATTTCATGCAATTATTTAACCAAATAAAGCGAAGCAGACAAGTATAGACATAAGTACTAAAACGTTGCGTTCGTTTTCATCGGTATTTTGACTCCAGCTCTGAAAAGGTTGAAGTCCTAGTTTGGTCTATCTGCATCTACACTTTCAAATATTGTATGTATGTTTTGACACTAAGATATTCTTGGTTGCGTGTAATTAGTCGTTGTTTTGTTAATAGTTGCAACAAATACTGATGAGGCACAATCTTATTTAGGGCAAAAAGTAGACGAAGTCCATTGCTTCGTTATTCTGAACATTAGGTCAGATTTTATGCTCTGACAGGTTTGTGACCTCAGGACCAAGATACTTTCAAATGTGATCAAAGGTATGTGTTCTCAGACAAAATCATTGTAATGGCTTCATGTGATATGTACGTACATTAACTAAAAAAAATCAATTTTGTTAAACAAATATATTACATTATACAAAGAGGTAACATTTAATTTATTTAGGTTCAATTTCAAAACGCTTACGACTGCTCCGGTGACCTAGGTAGTTAGTGCGTCGGCATACAAAAAAGCGCGGGTTCGAACTTCGGCTGAGTCATTTCAAAGACTTATACAAATGGCACTAAAAGCTGCCTCGCTAGACTATCAGCATTAATAGGTTAGTGTTAGTTCTGGACGGTCGGTGTCACGATAATGTTTATGGGTGAGACATGATGTTACTTGTCTGCGACATGATAATCTAGTGCTAGTCATCTCTATAAACTGCAACACTGAAGACATCGTAGCGTTATCACTGAACAGTCTTAAAGCTGCGTTGCACACACACAAACACACAAAACACACACACACACACACACACACACAACCCATCCAAATACAACGTTATCAGAGCCATAATGACAATAACAACCGTGTGAAGAAAAACAAACATATATACTGTAAGTTCATGACCGTGATTAAAAATGATTGCGGTATTACATCGAAGACATGTGGCAGTTACATCCTGGTCAGTTTTCGTCAAGATTTTTTGACAAAACAAATTATATAATGTAAATTTAGTTTTATCCCCCAGCTACGTAGTCTAACAGATATCAATGTCAAACTATTGCATGGCTAGTATATTTAGTGTATCTACTGAGCAATATGTTTAACAACTGATTCGAAACAAGGTCATGCTATCTAACTTCAGCGATAGATACCTTCCCAACTTAAACAAATTCTGAAACAATAAATGCCTGCAAATTAAATGAAGACCACATGAAATCATTTTGAAGAGACAAGAAAATAAATAAGGCAATATACTGTTTACATATTCACTTATTTTATGAAAATACGATTTTCAATACACTTTCATTTGGGAAATCCTAATGGCAAAAAAGAACGGCTCTGCAATATCATTTTAGTTTTCTTTAGATTTGAGTTTGTTTCATGTTGGTACTTGTTTCAGACCATGCAGAAGAAATAACTTCTTCACAGTAAAGTTTTCTAACGATATGTAACAGTCAGCATTAATTTGTAAGCTAAACTTCCAGTCAGTTTATTTCACAAAATTCACAATGCTTACTAACGTATTGGGCGATAAACTGTCTGACAGTCCACGAACATGTTTTTAGACAAGGAGTTAAAGCGATCCCAAACTAAAAAGAAACATTATATATATATACATATTGTGACATATTGATCATAGTAAATTTCACACATTATCAATATTCGACCGTCTCTAGAGAGAACTGCTTTCTTAGATTTTTGTTTGGTGTGGAATAGTGTCTTAGCCCAAGACCGATTATACTCAACCAAACAGCACTACGGACGAAAATTACAAGAAGACAATTCTGCATTTAATACTGCACATGATGTAATATTATATACTGTTGCTTCTGCATTATATGCCATCTTGACGTATCAATCCCTAACCCTCCACTTTTATATGCTACTAAAAGAAACCTCCGTATGATAAATAGAACCAAACTAATGCACGACATCCAAGATAACCTAACAACTTGCTTACCGCCTACCGCAGAACAACTCGATAACTGTCTGCGTTCATTACTTGACAAACATGCCCCAGCTACCAAGTAAAGAGTATCAATTCAAAAGTGTTCTCCATGGTATAGCAGTGTTAGGGACCAGGTTCGCACTGCTAAAAGAGACCGCGGTAAAGCTGAGAGTCTCTGGCTTTCCACCAGACTCACTATTCATAAGCAAATTTATGACGTCACTA
Organism: Sinohyriopsis cumingii; assembly: GCA_028554795.2. Classification (NCBI taxonomy): domain Eukaryota; kingdom Metazoa; phylum Mollusca; class Bivalvia; order Unionida; family Unionidae; genus Sinohyriopsis; species Sinohyriopsis cumingii. Next base: position 52,534,240 of record CM068833.1, on the reverse strand, counting down.
AGAACAATGTCACAAATATAGTCTATGCAGCAAAATCAGCCCACTACACTGCTAAGATCATGGACAGTTCCAGCTGAAAAGAGCTCTACGAGATTACTAACAATCTAATGCCAGTTGATGCCACTAAAGCACTTGACTGTTCATTAGTACTTTCAAGACTGGACTATTGTAGCTCAATTATGTCTGGTTCATCTCAATCTCTACTCCAGAAACTTCAAAAAGTTCAAAACCCAGCTACTCGGATCATACTTAGAGTACCACGATCTGAGCACACACACACACGCACACCCCGCTGCTCTGTACCCTACACTGGCTATCTATTCGATCCAGAATCAAACAAAACATTTGTTCTCTGTGCTACATTTCACTGTCGGACTCTAGTCCAACATACCTATCGGACCTCACCCATGTGTACACACCAGCAAGATACTTACGCTCCTCTTCTGCCACTCGTATACTAATTATTCCCACTATGAAAACAAAGTCATATAGACCGTGTTCTTTGCATACCAAGGCCCACTGAACGTAGACACAAAGACACAGTGATCACATTCAAGAGGGCTCTCAAAACTCACTTATTTCGACTGCAAGAACAAATTTAATACCTAATAATGTGTCCTACCTTAAATATTCTCAGCATGTTTTCTTATTTTTTAATGTTTTTCTAATTTCATGTTGCTTGTTTTTGTAATAATATTATTATGTTTCTTATCTTATAGGTGTTGTCTAAAGTTGTAAAGCGCTTAGAGCTTCTAAAGATTAGTCGTTTTACAAAGGCCTCATTATTATTATTATTACTGTCTGCCACTAGTCGTAGTGGATACTGTAACAGTTTGTCACTCCCATTGTGAAGCATAGCGATGGCCGAAAGACCTAAGGCGCTCATTTTGACAGATTATCGAGATTTCACCTTTATCCGCATAGGTTCGGTCAGCATGGGTATGTGAGAAAGCTAGTCTTTATCGTCCCGTTGGATGGTGGTGCTTCTATTATTTTTTTCAGTGCTCGTACTCCAACAGATATTCTGGCCGACATGTACACAACGTCATTTGCTGGGAAATTGCGTTAAGCCAAAGTTCAAAACAACAACTCGTAGTCAAAGGAAAATACATACTTTACTGATTGAAATCCCTGTAAACAATCAATCTTACCTAAAACATGTATTATGTGATACGCTGAAAACGTTCCTGTTTAAATGTAAAATATAAATCTTCCCATCATGCATATCGATGGCACAACCGATATTCTAAGACAACGAAACGTTTGTGACGTAAAATCCTTAAGAACCAATTAGAAGTGGTTTATTGCAAGACATATGCATGGATACGTGACTGTATACAACAGTTATGTACGTATCCGATTTTAATTAGAATTTGAGATGCATAACATTAACAAAATAAATCGCAACGATATCGACGTCACATCATTTGACGCTGTTCCGTTTAAGTCACACTAGGTTGAGTATTTGCTGATTTTGGTAGCCTTATTCTGACAGAGTACAAGCGAAACAAAAGCTTTTTATGTAAAAATAATTTGCTAACATTCTTGACAGAATGTTTACCTAATTGTTTATTAAGTGTGTCCATCAGCGGCAAGAACACTAGAAATTAATCCAAAAGTAAAAACATATAATCCGAATGAAATCTACGAAATTGTTGCTCCAGATATGAATACATTTGTTAATATAACATATTTATAGGCGGATGTTGAATTCATACATTACTTACAGGCACGATGCTCTGGGTAACGGAATTAATGGCATTTAAATAATTCTGCAGCATATGATTTTTATGGGCCTAGCTCTATGCACGAGGCCATTTTAATTCATAATGAAGCAAACGTATCATATTATATTTGCAAAGCTATTCTAAACGCTAATATTTCTTAAATCAAACATGAACTTATACTTTTAAAAACATTCCCAAATAGCCGGGGATTTTAAGCACGGAATGAAATAAAGTATAGAGTATAGACAATATTTACTCACACACGACGTTACGAATTTTATTATAGGTCTTCCCACTGTCGGAACTGCCATTGTCTCTTCTTAATAATGTCAATAATGGAATGCATTTCGAAGGAATACCGAATTTGATAAATAATAAGAAAACAAACCCGGATATTTCTTTAGATTGTGGTATGAGAGAATATTACTCGCTATTCTCTCAACAGAACCCTTCAGCGTTATCGATATTTGGAACAAATATATCGACAAAAAGAAGTTTTGTTATATTTTCGGGTTGTGTAATTAAAACATGAGAGAGAGAGAAAGAGAGAAAGAGAGAGAGAAATGAAATCGATATGTAGGGGGATTACACCATGCAAAATATATTAACAATTTAGACCTCCGCCTATGGTCTATTGTTGCAATATATTGTTTTATTGTTTGCAAATCCATGGATTTTTCAAGACGACAAAGCTACTACTAATTGTCGGCCACAGGGATCTTTATTTAGGCATGTGAGTATCTCTCTCTCTCTCTCTCTCTCTCTCTCTCTCTCTATATATATATATATATATATATATATATATATATATATATATATATATATATATATATATATATATTACGTTCAACAATTGGAAGACAAGGGCCGTTATTACTGCTATTCCAGAACAGCTGGGGTATAACCCTGAGATAAATAAACGTAATAATGAGGGCTTTATATGAGCAAACACCGGTGTGCTACATTTTTCTTTGCACTTACCAGTTCCTTCCCATAAAAGTAAGTTCCAATTTATAGTATGCATGCCTGGATGAATCGTAATATTGTCTACATGCCGCAAAATCAAAATCTTCATGACACTACACATATATCCTGTTTTCCTTTATATTGTATGTAAAAGTAAGACCAAGAAAGAGCTAATTTGCATTGCACAAGTTTAAACTTATCCTATATTTACGTACAATATACTATTCTAGGCTTAGATATAATGTATGATTTGTAGACTTTGGTGTCCCTTGCTATACAATAATGGTTTATTGTATTACTCTGATTATACCTGCTTGCACCATTAATGTATTACTTTTTGTCTGCGACGTAATTAAGTATACGTACTACTCATCCAGTTAACATGCCGTGACAGCTCTTGCGTCACAAATCCTATATCAAAGACGTATAACGTTAAGTAAGCAGACATAAGAACATCCTCTGTACATGTGGAGTCTAACGTTGTTTTTTATTATTAGGTTATGATATACAGATTGCTATTATTGCAGGCAAAGACGTCTAATATGAAAATACTAACCATCTAACCATTGCCTTTACTAGCCATCTAACCATTGCCTTTGATATCTTACGCTCTAGGCAATATCAGTATCAGTATATTGATGATCCGTACCAATCGCCCAGTCGAATTTCAGCTTGCTGACATTATATCTTATGCCTTAAAGATGAATAATTGAATTTCAACCAATTCTCAGTACATCAGCAAGTCGTTACAAACAGCAAATCTCGAAACAGTCAAACTTTTCAGAATGATGATAACTTTAGAAAATAAGAAACCGCTCCAAAAAAAAAAAAAAATTAAAATACTTGAGGATTTAACATTTGTACACTCTATGTGGATTGTTTGTAATCCGGTGAGATGTCGGCCTGCTGGATGTCAATCGAGACTATTATCATTTATAAAGGAATTACTATGCAGTAATGACACTGCGAATGTCTAGGGCTTTAACCCGGATAATTGATGACAAATGACACTAACGACCAAACTTATACATGGCCCCATCAATATGAAACTATATATTTAATTTGAAATATAATAGCAGAGACGACAATAGCAGGTCCATCTTATAATCATGGCAATAACTATGCCAAACGATGAAGTAGATGGAAGCAATCAAGGTCATTGCTGTTCAGTCACTGAAAAAAAAATTGGTTTAAATGCAGAAATAAACTCTTCACATGTCACAAGCATTCTTTAAGCTGATACAATCCATAACACATTTGTATATGACACATTCGCAATTGTATTTGCATGAGCTCATTACTTCCCGAAACAATGCGACTGTTATACTGTCATGCTTCTTCTAATTTTTAAACAAAAAGACCTGAATCTATCAAAACGATTTGATTGATTATTAAAACTACAGATATTTCATCGTAAAAATGTTTTTCATTGAGTATGTGATCAGATTATATTTCGATTGCATATTGTAAAGCTGCCAAATATTTTTTGTGCACGAGTGTTAATCTAATATATATAGTAAATATAGCTAGATGTCTACTTTTGAGATGTTAAAGACTGAATTTTACATAATATACATCAATCTTGTAAAACTAAAATTCGTGTTATCTTCAGAATAATCTAAGATGAATTTATCACTTATAAGGTTAGTTAAGAAAAGCATCTTCTACTAATACACAGCAATATTGTAAACATATCGGCTCGAGTTATCCATATAATATCCTAAGATGCATTCGAGTTATCCATATAATATCCTGAGATGCATTCGAGTTATCTATATAATACCCTAAGATGTATTCGAGTGCTCTATATAATATCCTAAGATGAATTCGAGTTATCCATATGGTATCCTAAGATGCATTCGAGTTATCCATATGGTATCCTAAGATGCATTCGAGTTATCCATATGGTATCCTAAGATGCATTCGAGTTATCCATATAATATCCTAAGATGCATTCGAGTTATCCATATAACATCGTAAGATGCATTCGAGTTATCCATTAAATATCCTAAGATGAATTCGTGTTATCTATATAATATCCTAAGATGCATTCGTGTTATCTATATAATATCCTAAGATGCATTGGAACTATCTATATCATATCCTAAGATGCATTAAAGTTATCTATATTATATCTTAAGATGCATTTGTAAGTTATAATTTTAAACATTGGCACGTATATGATGGGTGTAGTACTCCCACTTAAAACAGTAAGAATGGGAGTAGTACTTCCACTTCAATGCTGTATGAGTAGTTGTAGTACTCCAACATAAAGTCAGTAGGTATGGGCGTAGTACTTCTATTTAAAGGCTGTGGAATGGGTTCATTACTCAGGGGGTCATAATCAATAAATCAAAACAATATAACAAATTTATATCCCGTGAAAGCATGATAAATATGAAGCTTCGTAGATAATATAATTCTAAATAATGATGAATGCTGATTTCATAAATCTTAAGATATTCCATGTCATTCAAGGGACATAACTTTGCAAAATATACTCATAATCTCCTGGTCATCCGAAAAATTGTTCAGATAATGCGTTTCAGGAAATTTGGCCGAACGTAATTTTCAAAAGGCCAAATCAAATTATCTTGGTAATCGCTACAATATTCAAATATCAGCGAGATATTCGCGACGTTCGGGTGAAATAACTTTAAAATAACAGCCAATCAAATCATCGTAGAGTTCAAATGAGACAAAGTTATGGTGAAATTGTCGGATCAGTTTAGTTCAAAATAGAAAATTAAAAAATACAAGTGGAATCCGTATTCTACGCATTTTAAAGGTTTTCGCTCGGTAGTATGAGACCAAATATGGCAACCTTCACGCGCAGCTATCATGTCACTCAGCTAAGGCTTCCCTGCAGATCTGACTGGAAGAAAATATAAAATGTAAACAAGTTCATAGCCATAGGGACGCTGACTCCAATTATGATATCTATTGTATGTATGTATGTATGTATGTATGTATGTATGTATGTATGTATGTATGTATGCATGCATGAATGTACGTGTGTATGTATGTATGTTTCATATCCTGCTAGCACTGTCACAAAAACATGCCAGAGAGAGATGTAATTCCATTCACAATACAGTATAATCCTTCATTACCTAATATAGGTCGTATAATTAATAAATATTACAGTCTCCTAAATTTATCCAATAAAACTAGCGTCAAATCACTTTTCAAAATTAAACCAATTCTCGCTTATAGAAGACCCAAGAATTTGCAAGATTTTTTAATCAGAACTAAACAGACAGAAAATACAAAAATACACTTTTCGTCATCTAAATGTAATAGACGCCGGTGCTCTCAATGTGCAAACATAAGAGAAAGTATTTCTTTCACTAGTGCTAATACAAAGGATATATTTTCTCTACGCGATGACACTAACTGCATATCAACTGATGTGATTTATTTAATAACCTGTAAAAAATGTAACATGCAATATGTTGGAAAAACACTACAACAAGTTTCTAAGAGAATGAATAATCATCGCTTTGATATATAAAATATTATAGAGATCCTCAGTTTTCCTCTAATGTTTCAACACGCTTTAACACCAATATTCACTCTCTACTTGATTTTTCTTTCATGCCAATAGATATTGTGCATGGTGACATGAATAGACTCATAAAAGAAACTTATTGGATTCATAAGTTAGATACTCTGTGTTCTAATGAACTTAATATTAATGCACTATATAAAATTGTACAATCTAAATTGATATATTGTATATCCTTTATAACAATATACTTATATGTATGACTGTTTTTCTCTAGTTTATTTTATTATTTTACTAATACAAGTTTCATTAGAGACTCGTGTATCTTTTAGATCCTGTCATATATAATTGTTATGATGATGCATATCATTTATGACGTTACGTAATGACGTAATTGTTGTTTTAAAATATAAGACGTCATCCATTACTTTCAAAACATTTCGTGCCTGAAGAAGCATACAGTAAATGCGAAACTATTTGCACAGAAATTTCGACGTTTGTGTTGATTTTTATCACAATTATATATATATATATATATATATATATATATATATATATATATATATATATATATATATATATATACTATCTTCCCCGTTAGCTCATCTGTTTGCGCTGCTTTTAACTTCATTTTCATGTTATTCTCAATTTTTACCAGTTCTCCAACAGTTTGCTCCAACATTTCTGTTTGATTCGTGGCTGAACAAAGCGTCTGTTCAAGCATGTTTTCAGGTCGTGTAGTTTGAAAGCAGCAAATTTGATTAATAAAATGTGCCGGAATTATATTCTTCCCACTACACATGAAAACAATGACAACAATTTAAGTACTCACGTGTTCGAGAATTATTATTTACCATCTACATGTTCAAAACATTTATAAAGGTTCAACTACCAAAAATGCATAGTAAATCTCTACCAATCATTATCAGTAGCACCTCAGGTGTGGCCCATACGTCAATGGGATTCGATTAATCATTCAACTGGATCACCTCAGTGACGAAAGCTTTCTCGAAAACTATTACTTGTTAAGCATTTAATATTCAATTGATGTATTGGGGGAGGCAATTTGAGCCATCACTGAAATGTTCAATTACAGTTCAGGCGTAGGTATTTTACTTATATAAATATATATATATATATATATATATATATATATATATATATATATATATATATATATATATATATATATATATATATATATTTATATTTGTTTTCAAATAAACAATAAATATTTGGGGAAAATCTCAATAGCACTTAGGACGGCCAATTTTCAACTCACCTTTGGATAAATCACAATTCCACCAGTTAAATTGCCCAAGGCCTCGTATATAACAAATTCGACTTATGTCCTAAGCAAATTCCAAAATTATGTCCAAAGCGCTCGAACATATCAAGCGGTATGTGAGATTCAACAGTGCATTTCGAAACCTTGAGGGATTCTTGTATATGAAATATGTCACTGGGACACGCAATATCGTCGAGATAAACATCATTAGCAGTAATTTACTTATGTTAAAGACTCGAATTAGTTCACCATAACAATTGCAGACAAGCCAGGTAAGTAATGAGTAGTTATTCACCTCACCTATGAAAAATCCTAATCCCATCATTTAAAATTTCTTGTCAGGTTCCCTAACGACGATGAAATAACTTTAATAGTTGCCAATACTTAGGGAAACAATTAAAAACAGTTAGTTCGTACATATTAAATGCGCATGTATGTTTCCAGTGTTAACAAACACTTCCTTAGCGGTATTGTATCCTTTGAATCTAAACATATAACTACTGAGATATTCACAATATTTACACACACACACACACACACACACACATATATATATATATATATATATATATATATATATATATATATATATATATATATATATGGGGGTGTGTATGTCACGCGGACAGGTTGAAGCAGTACACATTAACTTATACATTATTTGCACTCTTATTTACGCATATATATATATATATATATATATATATATATATATATATATATATATATATATATATATATATACAGAGAGAGACAGACAGACAGGCAGACAGATATGCATATGACGTGCTAAAGCCAACTTTGTAGCATGTAACTTCAATGGTTTGGTGATTATTCCCGGAATTTTCCTGGGTTCTTCTTCCTGTACCAAAAATAATAGTTTCTATGTATAGCCTAGTGTGTACCGAACATATATTTATCCGGATAAAAAACAATAGTTTTAAGAATTACAGTACATTGCAGCACTAAACGAAGCAATGGATCAAGAAAAGTTCCGTTTTTCCTTGTCATTGCCAGGATCCTGTCGGTCATGCGTTCTCTGCCCTTTTCCGGAGAAAGAAAACGCCGAAACAAGGTCTTGCGAAAGGGATTCGATCTGCAAGGGAACTTTATTGCTAGGCATGCGGAAATCAATGCTGACCTATTTGTACACATCCTCCGTAATTCTGTTTATATATTCGACATATAAATACGAAATCATAATTTAACTTGGCATTTATATATCTATCAGATGAATAAATTCATCTCTCAATTACATATCGTTTGTAGAGATGCCTCATTTCATGAATGATATGTAAAATAGAATGACATATTTATAATCTAACAGACTATACATACTATTTGACTATACAGGACAAGATTACAAACCGTTTACATCCTGATACACGATGAAACTTTACGATCACCTAAACGTGCCGAATCACATATTCATTGATCCGTCTTATGTGTAAATATTCATCAACCTGTCTTAGTGATAACGCCGCCGACGAACTCTACTTCTGTCAAATATTCGTTGGAACCTTGTTGTCACTACAGAGACCAAATACCAGTTATGTCAAAATATATTAATAACTCTATACGTGAATGGGAATGAAAATTTGACCTAACACATTTGCAATTACGACACCTCTAACTAAAGAGTCACAGTTTGATCTAATACTTAGTGTGTAAAGAACAATTGCACCAACTACTGAGATTTTAATGACCCATTGAATTTATAATGAGGTATTCTACAATGAAGTAGTTAAAGTCTCTTCTACTCACTGATCAGTCAACAATGCTGTTACTACCCTATGGTCTTCAACTCAATAACAGAGAAAAGCAAGAACCAACAAGTTTTGTAAAATTCAATAAACGCGATATTCTCCTACAATTACATATATTAGTTAGTACATATGACAAATATTGTAATATTCTCTTAATAATACATATATGAAATTGTTCTGTTCACTTTGACAAATCCAGCTATGATCCGTTAAATCATGTTAAAAATACTATGCTCAAGTAAGAGACAAGGATCAATGAAATTGTGATATTCACAAAATATATAGATACATGAAAACATATGTTAACATTATTTATATACGTCCATCATCGGATATGAAGGTGTAATATTCAATGAACAGATAAATATAAACGAATATACTTTTTAACAATGAATATTAACTGGCATTGTTCAAAAATCATAAATATGATAAAATACACCGTCTGTCAAATGATATCAAGTTTTAATGGTCAACTTATTATATATGAGAATAGGGCGCAAACAATAAATAATTTTAAAATATACATTTCTTTCCTATGTGTAAATAGACCTGCCAGGAAACTAAATTCCAAGCTGGCAAGTTTGCTAGTGGAACCCTTGTAACCTTATACGCTAAACCGAACCACTACTAATTGTTCCACCAACTTAACTGGAACCAATTACAAATTTGTACAACCAGAGCATGCAACGTTAACTCAAATATATTTTCTTACAAACACCGCTTTGCATGTAATGCATTGGTAGATGAAAACGTCCTAACAATGCAAATATTTTCCATTCTGGAGGATATCATGAAATTATAGAATAACCATGTTATTCCCGAGTCTCCCAACAACAAAACTCACATGGGGTTATAAAAAGCTTGCACGCTTCTCATCGTTTGCTATATACGACATACGCAAGCCAAACAAACCTGTCCATTCAGATAAACATACGACTGTAATACGAAACAGATTATAATTATATTATATGTTGTATGACACTGCTGACTAACTGAAAATAAACAACTAAGTTTGAATCATATTGTGTTACAAACTATCATATAAAACACACATGACGGAGAAGATAAACGTGTAAAACTAATAAACACCTCTACAGCGGAAGGAAACAATCAAAATGACAACACATTCCTGGCGCAACCTCTGTGCAGTACAACTCTACAAGAAACAAACTAAAACGATATAAAAAGAAAGATATTCTAAATGTTCTTAAGTAGCAGAAAACTGCCACACAAAAAAACATGTCCGATGTTAATTAGTGCTGCCGCCAGTTTACACTTGACGCAGTCAGTAAAACTATGTCGCTATCATTCAAGGGAACAAATACATATTCCATAGGTAATGCCATGTTCACTAGCCAAGGTACCGATGTGATCACCCTATCTACGCCTTGGTGTATCGAGCAAATATGTATGTGCTTCGGGTCTGTGAATTTCATTGGATGCAGTGGAAATCCACGGCACCCGATCAAAAGTAAGTTGTTCAAATTTGTACACTGTTCCTGTACACAAGGGGAGCACATGACCTGAATGGACTGTTAAATAACCCATTTTCCACTGCCTGTCTTTTTTTGAACAAATACTTTTCACTCAAATACACATATAATGGCTTATCTCTGTTACATAATCATACATTTGGTGTTGAACTTATAAAGTATCTTTGTTGGTCAATTGCCTTCATTATTTTCAATCGATGCCCAACGCATCACACAATTGTTTAGCTGGCATTAGATACTAAGGGAGGCAACTCATGAAATCCAATTGATGTCGCTAGGACAGAGCACTAACTATATGTCCGATCCGCCAAGGTGTAGATAGGGTTATCAGATCTGTACCTTTGCGAGCGAACATTGGGGTAATGCTATATGCAGCACATGCATGGCATCCATAATATATTTATAAAAAAAACTACTCGGCAATTTTGTGCACGTAATTCTGCATGACGGAATAGCGTTAGAATATACAAATTTCAGCCGCTATAGCTATGGGACCATGATATTCTACCTCTGGAAACAAATGCTCAAAATTCAAATGAGCTAGAATGAGTAGGATGAAATAAGGGTATGATATATGCACAAAGACACCACATACAGCATTGACCAGTTTTGATATGACGTATGCTGATAAATTTCACTTTTAATTATATAAGATTTGGATTGTTTTATCGTTCTATGACACGTCATCGTTTATGTGTTATTTAGATACTGGGTAATTTCAGCAATAATTCCTCCACGATTAACAGTATTGGCTAAATCGGATGGATGTATTTCAGACTTTCAGACGTAAGTCCAACACCTAACCATTTAGGTTATGTGGCTCCAGCCCCAATTAGTCACTTTGTACGATTTGGAGTAGAGCATATTGCTTGTTCTAGATACGAGAGCCCTTATGGGAATTAAATACAAGGCATGACAATCGAAGTTAATTATTGCAACTTCAAATATTTCAGAAAATGTATTAACAAACTAAGTTGAAAATTATCTCTTTGTTTTAAATTTGCAAAATTCATAGTGTTTATATTGGGCCATCTACCAGCTGTGTTCATCCATGGTAAATTCATTCTTAGTCAAGCTATATATCGTATGCTGATGATAACTGAAAATTGTTTACTTTGTGTAATATAAACAGTCTAATATATTATTAGCGCTCACTATATATTTCCTTCTGCATTGTATTTGCATTGCAAATGATCTAATATTCACCTTTCGTCTATAATTGGATTTTATCGAATAACATATTTAGGTTCAGTTTGTCTCTTGCCTCGTCTTGAACTAGTAACAGGTGGAATGTAAGATTCTTGATAATGACGGCAGTAGATGGGAAGGTAAATCATTACGAAATTGAACATAAAAGTATCATAAAATGTACTATAGTGACAGGATTCACGTGACTTTGCTTATAGCTGATTTCCAGAACTGAATTAAATCCGCTTTACGAAGTCAAAAATTAAGCACACATAATTTATACATCCCGCGTCCTGTGCGTACATAATATATCCAAATTAAGCACAGCTAATTACACATCCCGAGTTCTATGCGTACAAAATATATCCAAATTAAGCACATACATTTTACACATCAGGCGTTCTGTGCGTACAAAATATATTCAAATCAAGCACACATATTTTACACATCAGGCGTTCTGTGCGTACAAAATATATTCAAATCAAACACACATATTTTACACATCCCGCGATATGTGAGTATAAAATATATCCAAAATTAAGTACACATATTTTACACATCCCGAGTTATGTGCGTACAAAATATATTCAAATCAAGCACACATATTTTATACATCCCGCGATATGTGAGTACAAAATATATCCAAATTAAGCACAGATAATTTACACATCCCGCGTTCTGTGCGTACAAAATAAATCCAAATGTATGCCTGAATATATTACGTATTGACCATTCGTACCTCACGTTATATGACAAGTCAAGCAAGTTTTATGTTTATCGGTTAAAGCCTAGATTGTTGGTATTAAAATCGTTCCTAAATTTGCAAGCAGTTCTACCTTTGTGTAGGGTGATTTTGTAGCTTTGATTTCGTTCAGCCAGTGTCAGCCTGGGTGGCCGGGCCCAATAGTTTGGGTTGATCACAAACTTATACTATTTTCGGCCAGGTTTTCTCTTGTAAATCTGCTGGTGCCAATGCTAGTTTTTGCATATGTGTTGTTTTGATTTTGTTTGTTTTGTTGGGTTTTTTTTTGTTGCTTTTTTCTTTCTTTTAAATCATTTATCGCCTTTTTGCTGTTGGCCATTGTAGTCTCGGATTTAGACCAGCGTATACTCTTTCTTATTTTTGAGGTCAAATTAACGGATTCTTTGGCTAAGCTGCATCACTGTGCGGCAAATTACGATGGTCAAGGCTTTGTAACGCCTTATCTTCTTAACGCCTTTGGGCCAGCTTAGCGGTCAACGCTTGCTTCATCATTTTTAACATTGCAGGATAAAATGTTGCTATTTAGAAAATGAAAATAATCAACTAGTTCACCAGGAACTCCTAAAACATTTTTCGTTCTCTTGCATAGTTAATTTTTTAGCATTGCAAATGTCCTAATTTTTGGCTGCAATGTTTGTATTCTTTATACTTGTTTACTAATATATCTGAAAAGTCTTGATATTTATAGACTGCCTGCTAGAGTTGATATTTGGAGCCAATATTTTCCGATTAATTAATCTTCTTTTCATTTATAATATTGCTTCCTGAAACTTTGCACTTATTATTTATTGTCTTCTAATGTTATGTCTTTAAACAAAGGTATACATCGCACATAATGTGGCAGGTATTTGATAAATGATTGGCTGATTCTTTCTGTTCTCGTATTGTTGATTTTTTAAACACCAAATATTTTCAATAAGTTTCATCAATTAATATAAATCAAACTAAAATGTAGTATTGAGACCCAAATACCACACTTTATACGTTCAGAAACGAAACTTCATTCCATCCTTTGGCATATGGTATTTTTCTCATCTAAAAGGTTATTGTAGGAAATATTTCAAAATTCGATTTTCTCAATTCACCTTCAGAAATCGTACTATTTTGCATTTACTAACTCCAAAGTTTTCAACAAAGTCTCCTATTCTTCAGAGTAAATGGAATGACAAAAAACATGCTATCGTAGCTACTCGTCCCTTTATTCCAAAGACGGGGAGAAAACTGGAATTCAATTGCAATTCCCTTGGTAACGTCTCGGGGTATATAAATGTTAAAGCGACACTTCTTTGCTGCAGCCATACCCAACTATTTTAACTATAGCGAAACTCCTTAAATTATTTTAACATATTTTCAGACTGACTCCTTCCAATAATCTAAACATTGTGCGACTTGTAATATGATATCCCACTAAACTCCTAGACATTGTAAACGCATGATATTCTCATGGTATCTATGAAAACTATTATCTACCCAAGGTTGACAAGCAATGAAATGGCAGATAAAGCAGCTAAAACTACCTTACAATAACCTATTTATGAATGGACGCTCCTATGCACTGACTTAAAACATTGTATCAATCAGCATATTGGTAATTGTTGGTGGAATATTGAAACCAAAAAATGCAGCAACAAACGTAATAACCTTAAACTCAGAATTGGAAAGTGGTATATATGTATAGAACGAATCGGAGAAACAAGGAAGTGTTGTGCCTATCAATGCCTACACACGAACAGAATAGACATGCTTACCATCTAAATGGTGAACTTCGATCGATGTTTGTACCCTGTTGGTGTATCCTGACGATGGAGCAATTTCTTATCGTGTGTATGGAGTGACACCTTGTGAGGCAGAAGTCTTTTGACATGAACTTCTTGAAGATTCTTTACGAGAACGTACTACTTGGGAAAATCTTGAACTTTTCAATTCAGTACGATTTATATAACAAAACCCATGCTTCCAGTACTTGATATGAGCTTACTTTATTTTATAAATTTGTTTATCTGCACGTTTTATATTCAATATTTTCGTCTCATATTGTAAATTAATTGATACACTTTATCGTTTAAACGTTTTGCTCAATTAAATTTTAAATGTTTAGAGATAATTATATTCTTCGCACTACAGGTGCTGTAGAGCTCTACATACATATATGCTTGCTTTCTCCAATTTGCGGTACGAATATTCGTATACAGTTGAAAACGTATATTATTTGTTTTGTCTTAGATTTCTGACCTTTCCAAGAAAAATGTATTACGTTTTACCAACAGACGAATGTGAAACACTGATTATATGTATCATTTATTTGCATAAACGTATTAACTACTGGATTGGTATAGATCATAACCGATATCATGGAAGCGTTATATTATACAGAAATATCTAGATGAGTCAGGTAAGTACACAAGGGTTACAACAGTTCAAGACATATTACTGAGATATTGCTTTGTTATATTTGCACCGAAGAAGACGTGGGCGACGAAACGTATGCTTGCCCTACTTTAGCCAACGTCTTAGATTCAGCGATGGAATTTAGCTGTTAACAAATCACATGAAACAATTCAATATAGTTGTTGTTTTTGTGGAGTTTAACGCCATTTTTAAGCACACGATAGGTTAGACGTGGCGGCCAGTATTAATGGTTGAGGCAGAACCCGGGCAAAAACCACGGAAAGAACCACCGACCCACGAGAAGCTACTGGCAAGCTTTCTCACATGCCCACATTGGCTGAATCCGAGACTCGAACCCACGCAGATAGAGGTGAAATGACAGTGATCCGTAACGTAGAGCACCATAGACCACTCGGCCACTATAGTCCCTTTTATGATTCCTTTGTCTTTTTAACTTTACACAGCCCTTGATTAGCAATCCCATATACTTAATGCATTAGCCAGAATCCGATTTTCCGCTCATTATTGGCCTTAGGGAAGGGATGGCATAATGGTGTCCCTCCAAATCAATATATGGAGTAAAGGCTCTTATTTTGCCAAAGTACCTTTCATGTTGAAGCTATAATGTGTAAAGTGCACAGCATACACCATTTTAAGTAGAAAATAGCATATAGCTTACGGCGAGATTGAGCATCAATTTACCATGTTGGTCTTGGTTGGCAATTTTTTATGCTCGAATAATTGACTTCAATCGTCATGCTTCATATTTAAACCCAATTACGCATCTGATATGTAGCACAAGCCCCTTGTTGTCTCCTCCATACCTTACAAGGCTACTAATGGCTGTAAGAGCACAGGCGTATAGATGGTTAGGTGTCGGACTGCAGACTAAAAGTGTCGGGTTCGGATTCGACCATCTGATTCAGCCCATATCGGCTACCATGATATGAACTTCATGCTGTCAAACACTAAACAAAACCAATATATATATAATGTATAGTCATATGTTCTGTGAACATGACAACTTAATAGCTGTTGATGGACGTTGAATTCTCATATATTGGTGCATTTACATGCTTTGTCAGTATCAAAATTTCATGAATCCCTGTTTAACATGTGAATATATCATATACTAAGCGGAGTCCATTAACACAAATGAAACAACTTCAACGAACGAACAAATCAATTCCTTACATGAAAAGCGAAAAGAACAGTTTCATATGTTATAAATAATATAATATTATAAACAATGTATATTATATGCAGAAGCTAATGTGTAGTGTGAACTGGACAATGGGTAGAAAAAACTTCTAAATAATTTATTATAAATACAACATGTTGAAATTGCATACATTTGTGCATGTTTTGATTAATTGTTTTGGGGTTATGCTTAATGCAACTGAAGTACTAGTTCGAACTAATTGTTTGACCATATAGGTCGTATATGCATTTATTAAAGTGTGACATACGTCATTACCATGCATGTATACGTTTGTAAATAAATATATATCTTTGCATACCGTCTCCTAATCCAACACCTAATCGGCCTTTTTCTATGACAGCACGGTACCAATGTGTCCGTGTCAATAACATAGTTCAATGACAGCGTTATCAATAATATTTCTATATTTAAGTCTAATGCATGATAATGGACTTGTGATTCCGCACGTTTAGGTGAACGGTATTTCACAATATGGCTCAAGCTGCGAAAGGTAATATCTGATTTTTGTGCATCTTGACTTGTGTATATACATAATCTGTTCGATTCTAATTAATATATCATTCATACAATGACATGTCCATACAAACAATGTGGTATCGAGAGATTCTTATATTCCGTTTGTTCGTATGTAAATGCCAAACGCAGTCATACTTTTGTGCATATGACTTGAATTTATAAATTTATTTCCGGTGGGTTAAAACTAATGACTCAACGTTGAATTCCTTTTGGCTAGTTGTCACATTCCCGTACATCGCAAGTACTTACGTTGTGCCTTGTTCCAGCCTGTACAATCTTTGGGAAGGTGGAGAGAACGCATGTCGGAATGGACCAGAGCACTTGCAAGCAGGGACACCTGTAGTGTAACTTTCGACACGTGATCTTGTCTTGCCTACAATGAATTATAATTATCGATCATATTGGTGTTCGTTTAATACCATGTTCAGCACATGATACACTATACATGACGTCAAGTAGAGTTGTTGGATGTAAAACCCAGGAAAGTATAGGAAAGAATTACCGACCCACAATATGTGCTTACAAAACAATGCAAAACAATAGTTACGAGAAGTACAACATACCCGCATCAAGGATAGATGAATAGGTAAGTCCAGGAGGATCAACAGGACAGCCCTGGTCGGGTATCAAGTAACAACCCAAGGATTATGTTGGTAGACGAACCTCAAACATATAATTGTCTGCATCTGACATTAACCATGGTGTGTTTGTAAAATTGTCACAGCATTAAATCCCGCTTGCCTAGTACTTACGTTCCTGTGCGTCGCCAGTCCATTCGTTTGTCATTAGTCCATCATCTTCTTTCTTCAGTTATGGGCACTAGTAAGCAAGGAAACATGTATATTTACGTCCGCCATGGACTCGTTCTTTCCTGCAACGTATTCTATTTCTAGGTTTTGTTGGTGTTGTTCTTATTTTTTTATTCAACGCTACTGTGTAGCACATGATATACTACATATGACCCTCTAGAATATATGGTGGTGGGTGAAACCCGGACACCTCAGAAAGAATCACCAAACCACGAGAAGCTACTGGCACGCTTACATTTTTCACATTCTCACATTATTTCAAGCTAGTCATTCTCTCTTTGTCTATCTGTATATTTGTCTGCCTCTCTCTCTCTCTCTCTCTCTCTCTCTCTCTCTCTCTATTTCTCTTTTCTCTTCTGGACCACCCAGGTTTCGTCTGTGGATATAGCGCCCACCTTGAATGCCCCAGGTTGCCGGCTCGAACCCCGACCGACTCATACCAAAGATTTATAAAATTCGTGCTAGAAGCTGCCTCGCTAGGCGCTCAGCATTAAGAGATAAGTGTTAAGACGGGTCACCCTTGTGTCGGGATTATATGACCTGGTAGGATATGGTGCCACATGTCTGCCGCATGATTCCACACTGTTAGACATCATTATAAACTGCCACACTGTAGACATCGTAGCGATATGACCGAAAACCTTTTAAAGCCACTATAAAAATCCAAAATCGCACACACACTCTATCTATCTATCTAACTATCTATCTATCTTATCTATCTATCTATCTATCTATCTATCTAACTATCTATCTATCTAATGTTAATAATGGGTGTGATAGTACATAAACCTCCCCGCGCAATGTATAATGTAGTGTCCAATTTGTAATTTCTTCAATAGATTAAACATGACAGTCCTGGTTTGGTCTGAAGTCTGCGACCCTTTTATTACAATCCCGATGCTATAACAAACTTAGCTTCAGCAACTCCCAGAAAAGTCGAGAGAAGTACGAGGTTGGCAATGGAATTTAATGGAGTACTTTCTTTGGTAATGGATGAACATGTATAAGCTACTGCATTTGTATGGGAAAACAAGAACGAGTTTTTTCTGACTAATAACGCACGAACTTGGGAATGTAATATTACTCCGAGTAAATGAGGTCATCTTTCCAAAACAAAGGCAGTAACCATTTTATTATATACACATTTTTATTTCCTATCAAAGGTCTAATAACAAAGTAATACACTACCAGAAACAAAGAAGATGAAATTATGTTGTATTTCAAAATAATTACACAACCGTACATTCATCAATACACAGTAACAATATAATGAACAAATATTACCGCCCAGACATCTTTGAACTTTGTCTCGCACTAGACAGTAGTTTAAAACATATTCTCATTTTGGTCTACTTAAAACTGAAATTTGGACTCATATTTTGAATGAATACGAATTGAAACAAAAATCTCAAGTTGATTTGGAAATGGGTGGGTTTTGATTTGCTGTTGATCAAATCCAATTATTTTCTGCTTATGATAGAATAGATTGACTGGGTGAATTCAGTGCAGTAAGAAGAATGTGATTTCAGTTGAAATGTAAACAAAATTACAGTAAGAATTCGGAATGTATCAGAGTTTCTAAGACATGGGCTATGTCACTCGGAGTTGCAGAAATAGGAAAGTACATTTTGAGGAATTAAAAGATACATATATGTATGTATATTGATTACCATACTTACCTTTAGCTAACTAAGATATGTTTATGCCCTGTTACTTCCAGGCCTGATGGTGGAGGAACCCAAGATATGGCCGGTATCATACAGTGTGTGTCTTCTATCGCTAGCCTAACATTATATCAAAATAGTTAAAAGGGGTAAATCACAAAGCGGATGTTTTGTGAGAGTATGTTTAGCCAGCGGAAATAATATTCTTGTCGTCTTGGCTTATTGTTTCTGATGCTCTTATTGTCCAACATCATTCTTTTATCGAATTTAGTGTCTTGACTGACTTGTAAAATCGTATTTCGCTGATAAATACGCGATAGCCTTTGGTCTCAATATGCTTTTCTAGGATATTTGCACAGACACTATTGAGCACTGCCAAGCGATACGAATCTCTTAAACAACTCTTTAAATTAACAGAATGATATTATAAAGTATGCATCCCTCGCTTTTGTCGTTGACAATGAGAATACCACATTCGTTCAATTGCAAAGTTTCATTTGTGACTCAGTGAACTCTTCCATATTGATAACTTTATCATCTCTACTTTCAAATGGACGAAATTGCTTGTTTAATACATTTAAAGACGAATCTAATCAGCCAAACCGTATACGTGTATAAAGATGTTCAATATCGAATCAACTCCAAAATTATCACGATCAAAAGCTGAGAAACAAATGTGAGTATAATAGATGCAATTATTGTCCATTTCACATGCATTGGATTTCTATTTTCGTGAATAGCTATTACAAAAAGATGCAATAACAATATTAGAATTTAATGATTGCACCTATTTTCTAGAGAAGGAATACCTTTATATATTTTATACAATAACAGTATATCTGCGATGTCCATTATACTGAAGTTGAAGTGTTACTTCTCTTAAACCAGTTAGCGTACATAATGTTATTATTAGAAGTTTGTCCTGAAAATAGCTATTTTTGAAACTTCACTCAAAAGAAACTCTACCTATAATAGCAAACGTATGTATTTTAGGTATTACTTAATTCCATAAGCAAATTATACATTCTGCAGTACAAGTCGTGTTTCAAAGGTCACCTATCTGCAACAAGAAGGCAAAATATTGAAATAAAACTACAGACAGCATCTCCGTAAGCACTGAATAAAACTTACGTTTCTCGTCATTGACGTAGTTATCATATCAACAGGAAACTAAACACTTATATATCATGTGACCCATTCCTTGTACGCAAATTAACATATGCAGGCGAGCTAGAAAATTATTAACACAGGTTAGGCATTCTTAGTTATATGATTCTTTGAATTAATGTTATACACGTGTTAAGAGAGGTATATTTAAAGGTTTGATAAAAGAATTGATAAATCGTTTGAAACTTTCATCCTTAATTCAACTAAACTGAATATAACTGAAGAAAGAGGAATTCCTTAGTGATGCCTTTCAGAAAGTGTGTTCTATTCATCCATGAAAATGAAAATGTCTATATTTAATTATGTATAATTATCCAATAAACATTTGCTTTATTCCAGAAATCGGATTTCTTTGGGCATTTTGCGTATCCTGCTTATTGATTAATGCAGGTGAGATATATAAAGAGAAATGAAGGTAGGTACGTATGTTAATTAACAGGAAGATAGGTAAATGTATGAACATATTATAACCAGTAAATAATACTATAAAACGGACTTTTAAATTCTTGTTAAATGTGTTAACTTTACAAGCAAATCTTCGTGTGCTATGTTTTCCACATCGTAAATTTAAGATAGTAAGATTTGTTCAGTGATCCGATTGGTTGAATAACCTCCTCAGATAAATACTCTGTTCAGTTGTCACAATAACAGATCCATTTAGTTAATGTATTGGTTGCTGTTCCCACCCATTATTCTTTACATAAAAGCGAAAGTCACGAGGACATATTTTCAGTTTTTATATAAACTATCTGGAACTACTAAGACTAGTAGAATTGTTATTTCAGTGTCTGTAGAAAGGACACTTTTAAGTTTTAATATGTATGGGTGAATTGTTTAAGGAACTCCAGAATTTATGCAATTTGTTCTCTTGTTAATTTGGGCTATACGAGCATTGTACATGAAACAGAATGGCCACATAAACCGGGCAGAAACGTCTTAAAATTCTCAAGTTAGGAAAACATGTAAGGGCAAGCTATCGCAAATTTGTGTGAGTTAGCACAAATGATCAATTCACCTATTTATTGGTGACTACTTCCATAATTCAGTAGTCGATTGTAAATATTTTTAAGCAATACAGATTTCTACACCAAGAGAGCATTACTCGCAGAAATCAAGAGAAATTGCAAGTTTTACATTGTAATTATTATCATATAATATGAAGTAGAAAAATTTTTTTTTCCTCTTTATATCATCAACCAAAATTATAAATCCTATTCTTGAGGATATCTCTGATGCATGAGGTCAGTCTGAGAATGTTCGTTGCCAGCTAAAGCCACGTAGTTTTGTAAACTGTGCAGTAACTGCAATTAAGTTTATTTTTACGACCTCCACTGCGATTTTACATTAATAGAAACTAATGTGATACTATTTTAAGGCATAATTGTTTTCTTCTAATTTTGGATTCATCCTTTAACAGATGAGCGTGGAAAAAGATTCTTGTTATTCCAAGGTCCAAGTGGAGAGCAGGTATGTCATATCTTTGACGGCTACGTAAATCCTTTTTCATATATACCTAAAACAAAATCTAATTAAAAATCATCAAATATTTCCCAACAAATCCAAAACTTTGGACAACGATACCGTCACTTGCTGCTTCCATATTACCGTTTCCTTATTACCATACCATCGAAGGAGGCAGGAACTACTTTTTTCGATGTATCTTGGTTACAACTTAACAAGGGCGAACATCTACTCCATAGTATCATTTGACATAGCAATGGAAATGAGTTGAATTTTCATTTACAAATCTGTATCTAAAGTTCAAACAATTGGTTTTTTTATATATAATTCCAATGACAATATCTGTTTAAACAATAACTGTCAATCACATGGAAAGCCCACACTGGAGCCTCTCACAATGCCCTGGCAGAAACAGTTGAAGCTTCCGGCCGATTATCTCATTTCGCGAGGGAGATTAGTTAAAGCCTTTATGTCATTTGGAAAGCATTTTGCCTCGTTTATCTAAGACAGTCACGATTAACTTTATCTAACAGCCAAAATTGTAACAGTCCCATCGAAATTGCCAGATGTCACTCTGATCACGACCAAAATATGCTGCGAGAGAATCTAAAATTTGCACTTTTGGAGAGTAACATTCGGGATTTTCATGCTCCAACATTTTGGATATGTAACCTGAGTACCACCTAAACGTCTCCAGGTGAACTTTTCACCTCAGACACCCTTTGCTTACCAAAACGATTAGTACCTACACTCTCACTACTCTTAATATACCGCACCTGAACCTGATACTGCTGAAGAAAGAATGACTCTCATTACCCGCTCATTTATCAACTTAACTTTGGTCTAAATAGGCGACTTCTTCGTAGGCAGTTTTTTTTTACAAAGTGTGTCCATACATGCAACGTTGGAAGTTAGATACCCCAACAATAATTGCCAAGCGTTCTGTCGCAGAGATCGGGTTATTCCGCTATGCAGTCGACAATTTTCTACTACCATATGCAACCGGAAGTAGGTTTCCACTATACTCTGGTAATAGCACTGCACCTAAACCTCTGTCTAAAGCGTCAGTACGTCAGATAAAGTCCATTGTCACGTGCGAAGTACTGGACTCCACTTAATTATGATCTTCAAAGACAACGTCGACGAAGGTTTCTTCCCTCGTCAACAGACAAATAGGAAGTACCCCCGCCTCTCCTCCGTTGTCGTGCGTTCTGTGTGTGTGCGTTGGATGTTTAGAGTAGCTTTAACAATTTTTCAGTCATATCATACGATGTCTCCAGTGTGACAGCTTATTGTGATGTCTAGCATTGGGGCATCATGCCACAGACATGTAGCCTAATGTCCCACCCAGTCACATTATCCTGACACCAGGCCAACCAGCCCTAAGACTAACCTCTTAATGTTGAGCGCCAAGCGAAGTAACTGTTAGCACCATTTTTGTAAGTCTTTGGTATGACGCGGCCGGGGATCGAACCTATGACCTCTCGCATCTGAGGCGGACACTCTAACCACTAGACCACTGGAGCTGTTTTGTTTCTCTTTCGCGATAACGCTAAATTAAATTGATAGGGTAGAATTTCCCTTTGTCTCCTACCCGGATAGGGCAGCTCTGTCCACCTTCTTCTCCGTTATAACGAGAGCGCCAACTCCTCCAAGAGACATGAAGTTTGTTCTACTAAAACGGCAGCAACAGTAACACGTGTCACCCACCTCGAACTGTCGCATTTAAACTACGTGTCCTTGTCGGTTAATATCTCTTCATGAACACACCGTCTAGACAAAACTCCCTGAAATGTCTCAGGCACCGTAACTGAGTCAATGTTTTCTTCCGGGTTTTGCTTCATATGCCTTGTCTCCACGGAGCTCACGTGCACAGGTGTACAGGTCACGGGTTAGGCTGTGGCAAAGCATAAATGCACCTTATGGCCACGTAGTGATACAACTCCGAAAAACATGCTGACTAGATTCGCTATTTCACATACGGCGAATTTAAAACAATGTTCAGCACCGGAAGTAAATCTTTTGATCCTGTTATCAAACTGGACTTGCACCGTTTTGCCTGTGTAATCTCCAAGGATGACATTTAACGTATCTACCACTGTGTTCGTCAACTCTCATGTATTCCACTTCTTAACAGAGCGCTGAGTTGCCGCATTAATCGTTCTCGGACAATACGTTATACAATCCTTACCAGTGCGGCTTTATTTGTTGCAGACATAGCATAGGTAATCACCTCTGCGTCCGAGGTACCCTTTATATTCCCCTCGGTCCTCCACATCCACCGGGAATGATCAAGGCTGGGATTACTAGACCCGAGCCCCCCATTGTTCTGACCACTCTGTTTAAGGTGCCCTTTGATGGCCTTCAGGAGTTTGTTGTTATCAGGTTAAACCATTGCACCACACGTATTTAGACGCGAGTTCGTGTTTCATAAATCTCGGCCATCGCACTGCCATCACACTGTTATCTTCTTACCTCGAGAACTCATGCTCCACTAAGGAAACGATGAGTCTTTCCGATATAAACTTAAAAAGTGCTTGTTAAAAATTTATTTGTGTATACCCTCCTACGCTAGCTTCGTACCCGTCATTTTTATCCACTTCTCAAAATGTACCCGTTCGCGTGCATGAAATTGCACGTGCCTTCCTGTAATTTGTTTTGGCGATCCTTGAAGTGTTTTCTGAAACTGTCAGCGGACAACTTATGGTATCGTAGCAGCGCTCTTTTTATGGCGTCTTAGTCCTCACGTCATTCAGCGTCATATTTTGGTAGACGTATTTATAGGTCCATGCAAGAATGCGAGAATGCTGGGAAGTTAATAGCTCATTGCTCTTTGGGTATCTGATAAACCAGTGCCAATTTGCGTCCACATTTTGTCAATCACTTCTTCTTTGTCGTTGCACATGGGCATGGTAATCTGTATTGCGCGTCTGTCTTCAGATTGCCTACGTGTGGGTCCGTCACCCGTCCTTGACTTGACCTCCATGCTCAACATCTCAAATGCTAACCCATGTTAGTGTTCCCGTGCTATTTCTCTGCATGCAGTCTGGCTAACTGGAGCACTTTCTCCTTTTCTATACCCACTGCTCAGCTTTCCAGTTTTCTCTCGACTGCTTGTCGGGCTCTTTATTTTTCTCGCTCCGCTGCATTTTGTGCTTTCTCCCATTTTGGTGTTTGTCTTTCTCTTTCTCTTTTACTCGATCCGCCACTTGTTGAGCCTTGTCTTCTCTAATACTTCGCTCCGCATTTTCAGCTAAATTGGCCCTTTCGTAACCTAGCTAGTAACCTAACTAGTCCTTAACAATCGACTTAAATGTTTCAAATAAATGGATGTCTACATCTGGTCCAATTGAATGGTGTCACACGAACTAAGTTCTCTACCTACCCTAGTCGTACTGACCTACGCAGTATAGACCCCAAAATATTTACCTACTCATGTATTGCCGTTCCTAAGGACTCACACCATACTATCCCTATCACAAACAATCAATACACGGGAAGTGCACAACCAGAATTTCTCCCGAAAATTCAGCTTAAAGTTAACACACTAAAACAGGCACAGTTACTATTGACTTCTTACCTATCTAACGCGATTTTCAAGAAACTACTAAGGTTATTATTCCCCCCCCCCCAATTTAACAAATTCAGAATATGACCTTTTCTCTGCAACGTTCACAAAATAGTAAAGACACGTATGAATCCCTCAAATGGTATATTTGTTAATACTGCAACATTACAAGAGGCTAGAACACGGGTAAACTGCTACAGGACATGTTTTTCTTTTATCTTTGCCGCTTTTGTACCAATAAAATATAAGCCTAATTTTCTTATTTTAAGCCCTCTTAATTGAATCCCTAAAGTAAATTAAAACTAATTATGTGAGACCTGTAATTCAAGCGGCTAATGACTTCGCAAGTAGGCACACTAATACGTCTACTAAACATTAAATTCATATCCAGTATTACATTTTCTACAATGTTTTTCTTTACTTAGGTGTCAACAATTGAATGCTTAATAGACTTCAGTTGATGATATCATACATGAACTGGAGTTATCACCGAAACCATGACAACGTACATATACAGAATTAATGAAAATCTGAGCATATAATAAAAATGACAAAAATTTCCAAATGAAACCTATTATACAGATTAGCGATAATTTACTACATTTTCAGAATGATATGGATCAGAGTTTGCATACCATGAAGGTGAACAGAGCTTGCAAACGCTTAACCGGTCACGTTGGTTCCCGAGTAACTATTACCCGGATGCATCGAGATGTTTGTAACATAGCTGTTTCAAATCTCAAAGCGATTTGTTGTTGTTGTTGTTGTTGTAGGGTTTAACGCCATTTTTCAGCACACGATACGATATACATGGCGGCCAGTATTAATGGTGGAGGAAGAACCCGGGAAACCACGGAAAGAACCACCGACCCTCGAGAAGCTACTGGCAAGCTTTCTCACATAACCACATTGGCCGAATCCGAGACTCGAACCTACGCAGACAGAGGTGAGATGGCAATGATCCGTAACGGAGAGCGCTTTAGACCACTCGGCCGCTCAGGACCCCGATCTCAAAGCAATACAGACACAATAGCTAATTGTGTGTAGGTTGTATTTGGAATTTTGACGGATCTAACATCTGAATAGCAGTCGTTTAGACATGACGGGCACGTACATTCTGCATTAATATTCATTTTGGGAGTGCATACTATTTACAAAAACAACATCTAAATGATGCCCAAAAAGGTCGTTCGTAGAGTTAATAGGAAGGGTGTCTATATCAAATAAGTATGGGTTTTCAGCGATTATTGCAGTATGAAAGTGCTTCTATTTTAACTTTGGTTTTATGGAACAACTTTACATGCTTTTTTATAGTGTTAGTTTAAAAGAAAACAAGAGAAGATGAAATTGCCGTTATATACATTTGGCAGTTCCTCATTTATAATTCATGCAACAAAGTTCGTAAGAAATCATAATACATTCAATTATCGTACAATTTAACTTCTACATCTAGGCACTGCGTTGAAAGATTGGTATTGGATGCAATAAAATCAACACGGGAAAGTAAATCGTTGTTGGGAACGGTGTGCTCAATAATTATTCAAGGTTAATGAAAGTTTGTCTCTTGACCATATACTTATTTCAACTACACACGTAGATAGATAGATAGATAGATAGATAGATAGATAGATAGATAGATATATGTGTTCTACATACAACACAAAAATCGTACACGTAAACACATGTCTCGGTAAAATCAAAATAAAGTGACTTGTCTATGATTATTTGAAGATTCGAAATGTAATTCCTCTCAGCATCGCGAGTTTCATCCTGCATGTAACTCAACAAATGTTCAGGTCTATGTCATTATATGTAATTAAAAATACATAATACATATAAAATATATCGCATGAATCAAATTAGTTACATTTAATGATCCTGACTGGAAAGGTTACTGGGTTACAAAGAGAATAAATTCACGATGATGTTCGCAAGGAACTGAAAAACTCAATCCTAGGTATTAATGTGGTCTCGTCTTATACTCATAATCCACATATATAATGACAGAGGATGGAAAAGTAACAAACTTTTGTGATTCGACTGACACTCAGAATCGACTTAAGAGCCGTCAAATTATTATTATTATTATTATTATTATTATTATTATATATATATATATATATATATATATATATATATATATATATATATATATATATATATATATATATATATATATATATACCACATCCATTAAAAATAACATGGCCTTTGAAGTGTTGGTATAAAGCAACTTGATATACCATTAGTACTGATATATCAAATTGTGATTTGCCCATGGCGTACGAATACGCATAATGAAGATGTTTTTATACTCTTTAAACATGGATATGAATTTCTTGTAATATTACACTTAAAAGGACAAAATAAGAAGATAATGATTTTCTTGTAAAATATTCTTTTTATAGAAACTAACATTTTTATACAACAAAACAACAATACTCAATTCAGGAAATAAATATTATTGAGCTCCACCCTGTGTCGTCTGCTGTCATCTCTGTCAACACTGCCTTTTCCAGTCTCTCCCTCTGGCAAAAATCAAACACTGCAACTCTGTGGAGAAAAAAAACAATGACATGAGATAAGGAGCAAGATGATGAATCAACATTTAATCAACTAAACTGTGAGTTAATTGAAGAGTTTGATAGAGACATGGCTGAGACATTTGTAAATGAAAATGATCAATGTGTTAGGGAAGACAGAATTGTACACCATGAGCCTGATGATATACTGAAATTTATAGAAAGTAAGAAGAATGCAAACACTTTAAAATGACACGTTTTGATGTAAGGCTAGTGACATAATTTTTGCAGTAAAAAATGAATTCAGAAATTTAGACAAGATACACCCATCGATACTGGATCAGTACCTGGCTTGTTTTATACTGTGTTAGGAGAAAAGATGGATCTGAGTTTGAACCGAACAGCTTAAGAAGCATCATCAGCTCCATTGATCGCTTCCTTAAAATCAAGAAATATGCAAGTACAATCATGAGATGAATTTACACAATTGTTGCATTAACAAGGGAGGCTCTTTGGGCTAAGCAAAAGATTTAAAATCTAAAGGAAAAGGAAATAAACCCAATCGGAGTCAACCGATCACAGATGAAGAAATAAATGCCTTGTATAGTAGAAAACCTAATGGGGATGGAAACACCTGAATCCATTGTTAACACATTGTGGTTTAACAACTCTGTGCATTTTGGTTTGAGGGGAGTGACTGAACATTACAATCTGAAATGGAGGTATGTTACACTAAAAAAAGATGTGAATGGTCTAGCGTATCTTGAACTCAATGAAAGGCAGACAAAAACAAGAACAGGGGACAATGTCAAGGACATCCAAAGATGTATGAAAACAAAAACAAGAAAGAGAGAGATCCACTTGCTATCTACAAACGGTATGCTGATCTAAGACCAGCAGACTTTTGTCAACGTGAAGATCCTTTCTATTGTGCGCCCAACACTATGCCAGTCTCAGCGAAAAACCCAAAACGGTTTAGGAAACAAGTCGTTAGAATTAACAAACTTGGATGCATCATGAAAAAAATGGAAGAGAAAGTAAATATTACAGAAAAAAGAAATTAACAAACACAAGTATCCGCAAGTACTTGATTCAGAAGTTAAGAGACAAAAACATTCCCCCAACTGATATCATGCAAATTTCTGGCCACAAAACCGTGCAGTCTATAAACAGCTACTAGATATTAGTGAAAAACAACAACAGACTTACTCCAATTACCTGAGCAACACCGGCCACCCAAGTAATGATGTCAACACCCACCCCAACAACAAAGAAATATCCAACTATAGGAGAACTATTGAAAGTGACACTGACAATCAGTAGGAATAGCGAAATGTGGACATAAACGATATCAATGAAATGTGGTTAAGGTTAAATTGTTTAATTACCTATTGTTCCTTCATTATTTTGATGTTTCTGGCTCGAATCGTACTGTTGCCATATATGCAAGTGGCCGCCCAGTTACTGTTGATGACAACAAACGCTGCAAATTCAATGTTTGCATGCACATTATTAAAAATATTTTGAATGTTACCTATCGGACTTGTGTTTTCATTTCATTAATAGTGTTAAAGGAAACATATATAAATTAATATGAATGAAGCGTACAGGAAATTATGAATAACTACAGGACTTCTTTTTTGAGCGTACATTCATGCGAGGGGTTGTGAAGAGTTCACTCCCCTTAAGTGCACTGTTTGTGGCCGTCAGTTTTATCTCCCATATAAAATGAAAACTTTGATGTGGTATTAATAAAATATATGTATAGTATGTACGCTGTATCAATGATATACCGCTCGTTGTATAAATTTTTCCTTTAAAGGAAACTCGGTCAAGCCTCGTTTCCTTTTAATGAAAAATGTATACATCTCGTGGTATATCATTGTTACAGTGTACATACTATACATATATATTATATTATATATATATATATATATATATATATATATATATATATATATATATATATATATATATATATATATATATATAGCGTCTGTGTGTATGTGTGTTTGTGTGTATCAGACACGTTTAACACCTGTTTTACTGCTAGAAACAGCAATGTTATTCTGTTATGAGAATTCGTATCAAAGATTATAAAATAAATTAATTGCAAGTGAATGACCAAAAAGTACGTGACAGGGATGATTACAGGGTAACTTTCACTGCATATTGTGCACTAATGGAGTTGATATAAAAAAACAAAATATATTAATAGTGCAAGCCGTATAGGGACTTGAGTATATTCTCTTCTAACTGATTTTTAGTATATTGCCTAATAAATTAAGATTTTTGAGATGTAACCGTGATATAACTTAGAGGAAACCTTCCCGTTAACATTATATTTAATACATTACTTGTAATCAATAATCCATCAAACCTCAGCGACATTTCTCTTATAGAGCTCCTTGCTTTGGAAAATGATGGTCAATGCCATTCCTTTGACTACGGTAAGTTTATCAGCCATCTTTCTCTATCTCTCTCTATCTGTCTGTCTGTCTCTCGTTCTCCTTCTCTCTCTCTCACGCAAACATAGACACATTTTAATTCATTATATTTTAATATGGCTTTGCAAGTAAAGATATTGTTGTAACTGAGATAACACTGGACAACAAATTTTTACAAAAGTCATGTTACTGAAATAAAATTAGTCAATTCTTATCAATTTTTATGTGCTGAACACGAATATGACAGTCAAATTGCAAAATTGGCTCTAGTTTTTTTGTAATCTGCAAGAAATTAATGTTTACATAACGAAATGCATTCCAATAGTAAAAGGTCAACTGTAATAGCCTACCTATAAAAAATCAAGTCATTGACTACATCTTAGATTTCTTCGCCTGTCTCTTGTACAGCTGTTCGGGAGCATCTCTGAGGAGTGTCCAGCAGTAGTCAGCCAGCATTGTAGTTGACCATTTTCCCTGGTATCTTTGTTCCATTGTTGCGATATCTTGATGAAAACGTTCGCCGTGTTCATCACTAACAATACCACAGTTGCTAGGAAAGAAATCCAAATGGGAATGAAGGAAGTGAATCTTTAGAGACATATTGCAGCCAAGTTTCTTATACTTCATCAACATGTCTTCTACTAGTTCCTTATAGTTTTCTGCCCTAACATTTCCGAGGAAGTTTGTAGAAACTAGGCGAAAAGCATTCCATGCTTGTTTCGCGTCACCTTCCAGCAAGTTGTTGAACCGGTCATCTTTGAAAAGCTCTCGAATCTGAGGACCCACAAAAACTCCCTCTTTAATCTTTGCTTCGCTGAGTCGAGGGAATTTTTCATGCAGGTATCGGAATGCTGGCAAAGTCCGGTCAATGGCTTTCACGAAGTTCTTCATCAAACCTAGTTTGATGTGAAGGGGTGGTAGCAAGATTTTCTGAGCCTCAACCAGAGCTGGGTGTTGGATATTCTTCTCTCCAATGGCTACATTCTGCCTGTGAGTCCATTCCTTCCTCATGTAGTGCATTTCCCTTGCTCGGCTATCCCACTCGCATAAGAAACACATGTATTTTGTATATCCTTGCTGCAGTCCCATTAAAAGGGCAACTACCTTCAAATCACCACAGAGGTGCCAGCTGTACTTGTTATACTCAATGGAATTCAGTAGCTGCCTTAAGTTATCGTATGTCTCTTTCATGTGGACAGCATACGCTACTGGAATAGATGGAAGAATGTTTCCATTGTGCAAAAGCACAGCCTTGAGACTCAGTTTCGAAGAGTCCACAAATAGTCTCCATTCTTGTGGGTCATGAGTGATTTTTAAAGCATTCATGAGGCCCTCAATATCGGAACAGAATATCAGATTACTTTCCTTTCTGAAGAAAGGCTCCAATTGCTGGTGGCGCTTTCGATATGCAGTAATTGTGACATCTTCTTCTAGAAGATTCCATTGTTGGAGTCTTGATCCTAGCAATTCTGCCTTGTTCTTTGATAAGTCCAAATCACGAATCAGGTCATTTAGTTCTTCCTGTGTTATTCTGTGTGGGGTTGATGATGCACCACAGTGAAAATCTGGATCACTGCATGCTGATGGACCAGGAGAAGAACAGGTCGACTCACCTTTGTCTTCGTCAGATGAATCAAGAGAATATTCTGCTGGAGGTTCTGGAATAGGAAGTCCCTCACCATGTGGAACTGGTCTCAATGAGACGGAATGTTTGGGTAGACTATTCTCGACTTCTTTCGCTTCGTTATTCCGCCGGAAAGAGGAGGAACCAAGCAGAAGTAACAGTCATTTAGGTGGTTGCTTGGCTCTCTCCACACCATTGGGACTGCAAACGGCATTGATGACCTTTTGCAATTCAACCACTGTGAAAGCTGTGTTGTACATGTAGCACAGCATATATGCGGAGCCCAAGGCTTGTCTTGGTCACCAACCTTGCATCCGAAGTAAAGATGATATGCCTTCTTCACTTGAGAATTGATACTTTTCTTCTGGTTGGCAAATGTCACTTCCCCACAAATATAGCAAAAATTGTCCGCGGCATTAACACACTTTCGAGGCATTACTGTTCTTTATTGTACGTAAATGGATAAAATAATAAGTTTTATGTAACAGTAGCTTGAACTGTCTCGCACAACGTCTAAAATATTTTAAATGCTGAACCTATCTGATTGGGCTTTATATAGTACACTGCTTACGTCAGCTTCAGCAGCCGCCTGGCATTAGTATAATAGGCCTACACATGTATAGTACACTGCTGACGTCAACTTACTTCAGCAGCCACATGGCATTAGTATTGCATTGCATCAGAAATGATGCAATCAACTGTGGATGATGTGAGCATGATGGTATTATGCAATGTTACATCATTATTCCGGATGTTGCTGCAGTCCTACTGGAGAAATTTACACAGTGAAACATAGAAAATGAGGTATATGAATATCTTCAAAACGAGAGCCAATACAAATTTTTCACGGTTATATTCGTGTTCGGCACACCAAAATACTACAGATTAGGGCCTTTTCAAGTCAGTAATGATTTCACTGTTGACCAGTGTAATCATACTGTATCTACATTTCATTACTGTTTCTAGTGAAAGTGGATAGTGTATTTTGGTTTAAGATAATGTTTTAAAATATGATTCAATGTTGTTATCATATTATTTGTCCTAAAATGTATTGCAACGTCATACATTTCGATTTTGTACGATTTGCAGTGATTTTTAAACTACGTGGTTTGTATGCACATCAACATCTTGGACCACGCTGCATGCATGATGTTATTGTGAAAATGAAACGTACGTATTTTTTCTCTCCCTTTATATGTAATACTATCATCATCATTATCATCATCACCATCATCATCATCATCATCATCATCATCATCGCTTACTTTGCAGGTGTACTAAATATAGTTCTGAAGCCATTCTTTTACATGAAACATAATAAAGGCTTTTTGACTGTACCAGTCCCTGAAACGTTAGAACATTTTACCTGCTACAGATTTTGTAAAATGATATAGAGAAAAACTATGCAGATTTATTTGCATGTGTCGCTTGAAAGCCATGCAGTAATTCGCATCAGCCCATAGGTCAGCATTATGTGACACTTGAAATCCAAAGGTGAAATCGAATGCTAAAGCCATGTTTAACATTGTGGTTAAATGGTAAGATTGTTAGAGGCAGCTGACTTCAAATGTGGTTACATGGTAACATTATTCGAGCTGACCTTAAAATTTTGCAGTTGAGAACTAATGGTAAATTGGAGCACAACGAACCATCCTATATGAGTAGTATTCCTAGGTTTAAATGTGGAATGGCAGTTACAAGCCATGCTGGAAATCCTATAGTAACTTGGGAATTGGTATAAGTGGTTTCCATGTTACAATCCAACACACACATCCCTACTGTTTAACGAAAAGGGTACGCAGGAGTTTTTATCGACTAACATTACTGACATACGTACAAACATACTATCCAGCACAAAGGAAATGACTGTTGACACACTATACATGCATACAAGAATATCACATAAAGATAGGCGTGTTTATAGACGTACGCTGTCCATACAAACATGATATCACAATGGTTGGACTGTTTACAATACACTGATCTTGCAAACATGCAAAGAGAAGTATAAGTGAAATGTAATTTTACAATATTTAGATAATATTACCCTCATGCATTTTCCCTACTGTCAAGCAGCTTCTCTTATATTACAAGCCACATCACAGACACACAGAATTCAATCGCAAACCCTTGCTACCAATGAAAACGCGTTTTTGTACTCGAAATTAATACTTATGTGCAATAAACATACTATCACTCGAAAGGGGTGTACTAAAACACAGAAGGGTACGAAAGAAACACTCACATAAACATATATACTATCATACAAAACTATGAGAGTGTATATACACGATATATGCCCAAACAAACATAATATGCTATCACACAAGGGTAGGAGTGTTTCTAACAAGACTTGCTTACATACAAACATATATAACGTAAAGGGTATAGCGTTTATACGCGCATTATATATTTAGATGATGTATCCATGTTGGGATTGGATTTAGCGAGGATTTCGAAAGGAATTACGTGGATAAGATGTGTATTTCTAATGTAATTGATCGACCAATTAATTTGAAAACATAGCCATACTCAGGAAATTCAGCAATTCTTTGGACAATTTTGATGCGCACCGAGTTCTTCAATAACTGACATAAATAAATGACACCGCCCTCAAACGGTAAACGGTACTAATCAGAACATTTGCATTCTTACACTTTAAATCATATCAGAAGAATTACTGGAAAAGATAATGATTATAATAACCACGTTCTTATACGAATTCTGCCTGACAAGAATAATATTCTTTAATTAAAAGAACTCCACCATTACTGTTCCTTTAATTCATGCAAAGCATAATTGAATTAAATTTGTCTGTTTAAGTTTAAAGCATGACCAACTTGAAGCAGTATATTGTTCATCTGATACTATTGTGTTATGTGACATAGGTCTGACTCTCTGTAAAATATGGAATAATTTCCGAAACACCCAATATATACAAACTATATCACATCAAACGGATTGCATATAAGGGAGATAATTTTACATTTCACATAGCGCTGTAGTGTAGAGGAAACTGATTCCCTTAAAGTGGATAAACTCCTGACAAAACTAGCTGCAGCGTATTACACAACCATAATTCTGGGCTTAAGCACCCTTCTTGTAGTCAAATTAATGTTGAGATAACCCGGAGTAAATGGGTTCAAAAGTGTAGGCACCTTTTATGAGGGGCAATTGATAAACCGAACAAAGTAGATTTAAGAAGCCACGGCGAAAAATTAACCATTATCCGTGATGGCTTTACTCGATAACAAAACCCGAGTATAGAATATTTATATGTCATGCATAAACATTTTACTGCTCACAATTTTGTGACATTACGTGCAAACCACACAGGCATACTATCATTCAAGGTGAAAAGGGATATCAATTAATGGGATGCGATAGATGCACACTCTCACACACAAGATATATTTTAGTTGTATGGCCTCTACAACAAACATAAGGTTTATTATTTTAAATAATATTCTGCACTCCACATTATACCACACTGCATATGTTTAAATGCTTACTGTCTTCCACTTTTGAATGTCTTCACTGGAATGGATTCTTTCTTTTCTACTCTTTCTTCTTTTCTTGGATTTCTCATCGGCTATTCTTCCATGTCTGCTTCTGAAAGATCCTTCTCTTGGTTTTATTTCCTTGATACACTCTGAAAGATGTCTTTTTCTCCTGACATTGATAACAAATATCTTTACTTTTGTCTCTCTTTTCTCGTGTTTTAGAGGTTCTTAGAGGTTCATTTTCTACTGTAAAATGTCCCATTTTGTTTGACAGATAAAGCAGGTATCATGACCTTTAACAATAACTGTATTTCATAAATAGTCCGTTAGGAGTGACCAACAACCTTGTATTTACCATCCAGCGATAAGTTATTAACACTCACCATATCATATACTTATTATCTAATACGCTTTTAGAGAGACCAAAACCCAGTTTTTCCTATCGAATAATCCATTAATTACGATTCAACAAAAATTTATTGAAATATACAAAATATATACTAACTACCACACAAATATACTGTCATACAAGACGTTATGTTATAAAATAATCAGGATAAAACCAGCTGCAAACATAATAGCGAACAAGCAGTTATAGGAATGCTTATAAACACCATACCGAAAATCATTATTTTATACCATCACAAACGATGATAAGGACTGTTACGATTTATAGTCTAGTATTATATGAAAGGCATAGACATATACATGGATTGTCACATCCTCTTTAAACAATGGAAAGGAAATACTGCTCACGTGACTGAAGAATCAAAAGAAGAAGAAAAAAATTATTTCCAGTATAATTACCCGTCTTCTGTGCTAGGGCTAAGTGTTTTTATATTGTGCGTAAGCAAACTGGATTGTCCTGAAAGGCATCAAGGAGCAACAAAAAAAACTATTAAAGAGAGAAGAGTTAGTGAAGGTAAAATAAACTAGAAGATATGAACAAATAAATTGTTAAAGGATCGTTTACGTGCCGACTGTACAACCATATAGATTGTTTCACGGCACATTTACCTCAAGCCATATTTTTGGAGCACGAAGCTTATGGGGACGTACCTCTGATATAAATTATTAATCCTACTCAAGTGAAAAGAAAAGCGTTACATATGGTTGAAGATCAAACCACGATCCACGTCGAAATTTTCAACGAACAAGCTCATGAACATTTTGATATTGTTTATAACGAATCCAAAATAACATCACCATTGAAGTCCAAGTTTAACGTCTATCCTATGAGAATTCGTGCAGGATTTTAGTTTAATTCTCAACATCTTATCGAAGCGAATTCAGCTAATTTCAACGATTAGTTTGGCAAAGCATTGGAGTGTACTGATAAAATTCAATACAAAAGCACACCTTTTTAAAATGTATTATTATGATGGCAAAGGCTGTCTATCAGGTAATCTCCCAGTGTATTTTCTATTCTGGGTGTAAATATGAACACTGTATCACATTAAGACACATTCACAACAACGATCGTTTATATAAGTACTCTAGTTTCCCTATTCAAGTTTATGAAGTTGACGTGTGTATATTCTGATATATTCGTAGAAAACACAGCTATTCCTTTGTTGAGTGTAATTCCTTTCAATATGAATCTTCCCAAGCATGTAAAGACCATTCGGAAACTTGTATCATGTTCGTCGATTTTTGCATCGTCTGTATCTCAATGTCACTAAAGTTTATTTTGAAAGTATCAATATGAGTTTAAAAATATAATCTGGACGAAGAATTGTACAGTCGGCAGCAAAAATCAATGCGAATCTACATTTTCGAAAACGGTTATCCAATCGGATTGCTAGACAACAGATTACTAGTTTAGGACATAAGTTCAAGTCCGATTTTCATATCGTAGCTTCAATCTTGAAATCTTCTAGAGGATTTCGTGTTGTATATTACGCAGTTCTGACGTAAGGACACTAATTTCTCCAGCAAGTACGCGTCGGCCAGCAAAGTCCTAAAAATCATGAAAGATATTTTGCTTCAAACTGGAAATGAATCATTGGCATTGGCACGAAAAGGCATTCGCGTAAATTCGCTTCACAATTCAGGCGAAGGCATTAATTCCACCACTTGGCCACAGCAAGGACAATGCTGAAGATGTAAAAACCCTGTCAGTCCTCATATTCAGAGAAAGGATAAAACTGAATAACAACTTTAAGACAATTGAATCTTTTTGATTGCAACCTAAGAAGAATTATTTACAGAGATTTATGAGAATGTTCCAAGTCAGAACTCGAATTGTCTGCAGTGTCACCAACGATGATGACGATCCAAGAATCCCAAAGGCTAGATTGGTATGATGTATCGTCTTTGACCACCTCAGTGTCAATAGAAACTTAAGTAATAAGAAAAACAGGAGAGTACACTAATTTGTTTACCTTTTACTTTTGCATAAAGTTATCAAACTGGAAAATACCAATCCAAGGGAAGATGTTAGAGAAGATCCCGTAATCACTTTCATGTATTCGTTGTTCAAAGAAATGGATTTGCACTTTAATAGCAACGCCAAATAATACAGATCCGGATGCATCCGTGTTATTGAAACCTGATACACTGGATATCCCAAAAAACACAGCGGTGACAGAAGCTCCCAATACCTTCATATATTGGATTTAATGACCGTCGAAAGGATGCTTAAGACT
Organism: Sinohyriopsis cumingii; assembly: GCA_028554795.2. Lineage (NCBI taxonomy): Eukaryota > Metazoa > Mollusca > Bivalvia > Unionida > Unionidae > Sinohyriopsis > Sinohyriopsis cumingii. Next base: position 52,496,002 of record CM068833.1, on the reverse strand, counting down.
GAATCCAAGTAGTAACGTGTGCCCATTTATGGCAAACGCTAAAGAGCTCAAAACCGTTATCACAGAAGCCAGACTTCACCAGCTTCTTGTGGACCTTTCAACTAAAATAAAAAACATCAATCGAATGAATCGAACTCTGAGCAGAACGAGTGAAAGAGAAAACTTCTCCATTGTCCCTGTTTTCCAAGACCAACTACCTAAACATTTGCTTACTGGCGGCGTCTTGAACGTAGCTTTGGAAATCCTTTTGAGTGCTAACACTTCAACCTATGCACGAGATATGTTATTCAAAATGGCTAAATATAGTGTACCAGACTATTTCAACTTAACTTTGCATATAAACAAATTATGAAGGTATTACTCAACAATGTTTGATGCCACAGGACAGTTAGGTGCCAACAGAAATCACGATCTTTCGAACGATCATTATGCAGGAAGATATGCATTGTGAAGTTTTGATTTGATTCCAAACCAAAGCGGTGACTAGGGACATTACCACACTATACATTGGGCCAACATCGCAAGGAACTCATTTGCAGTAGTCAGCCACATACAGTGAGCGTCATCTTGTATGAAGGATTTTACAACATTCTAGATACCATGTGCTAATGAGAAGTGACCCAGTCTTTCAAAAAAGAAATAACAGAACGCAAAAAGCCTGTTGAGATGAGGAATTTTTATCCAGAACATGAAAACAAATTTGCAGGTGGCTCGAACAAGAACAACATTTAAGCTCCTGTTTAGCACAAATCTAAATTGAAAGGATCACAAATCTACCCAGATAATATTGTTTTCATTGTTCAATTGATCATCTAGTCAGAAACAAAACGAAAATTGTATACATGGGTCCTAATTTCAGATGAGAATATTTTGAGAAAGTACTATAATGAATTGACCATTTCTAACCTACATTACCTGGAGGTTAAACGAATTCCGATATAACAGAGTATACAGAATATTCATTGTTCATCTATTTACTTAACGTTTCAATGACAAATTAACAATCACCTCGTGATTCTATTACATATGAAAAAGGGAAAACTGAATACATGGGAAACCATTATTTAATAGAGATGAAAATAAAAATAATTAATACTTTTGAGCATCATTACCTTTGGATCACAGTTTCGAAACAGCTTCTTGGAATCCTGTGGTGTTCGCTCAAGATGAACCTTATAGATCGAAAACCTAAAGATGTCATCAACGCAGACAAAATTCATCGTCCACTAGGTAGCCGTCTAGTTTCTTAACGATTACTGTGTAACATAGTTTAAATCTTATTGATGACCACCTCTGGAAGTCGACATTATTTACCATATGAGAAAATAGCTGGCCTTGAGAACATTATTTCTATCTCTTCTCGTTATCCCAAAAATGAATTGTGCATGATGGCAACATGAAGGCATATTTGGAAACCAAATTTGATTCCAGAACGTTATCAACCTTATAAACACGTCCCTGTCTAAAATGAGTACATTTATATTCTTGTTCGATTTATATAAGTTTTTTTTTTTTTAAATTACTAATATTATTAAACAAGTTTATTTGTTGCAAAAATGGTGAAGTAGTTTGTCGTAAACAAATTGTGTTTAAATGGTTGTTCTCGTTGTCGATTTGGGCTTTACAACTGCTTACATTCACGTTCACGTACGAAATCGAAGGGATATTTTCGTCCACGTTCTTCTGCTATATAATTCGTTGTGGCGGTCAATATTGCCTGGTATATTGCATATCATAGGTACCTGTCACTACACACAGCGTGTTGATTATATATAATGTGAGAAGATGGATATTCGGTGCTAGATGGTAGTCAGTACACACTTCATGTTTGATATCGTAAGTGGGATGCTATATGAATTGATGTTGGTCACTGCACACGGGACAGAATTTGTATGGAGCTGGTAACAACACATGTATGGTTGATGGTATAATGCTGTTGTTGTTGTTATAGTGTTTAACGCAATTTTTCAGCAAACAATAGGCTATACATGGCGGCCAGTATTAATGGTGGAGGAAGAACCCGGAGAAACACCGGAATAGAACCACCGACCCACGAGACGCTACTGGCAAGCTTTCTCACATACCGACATTGGCTGAATCTGAGACTGGAACCCACGCAGGCAGATGTGAGATGGCAGTGATCCGTAACGTAGAGCGCTTTAGACTACTCGGCCACTCGGGGCTCCGATGGTATAATGTGCGGTGTTGATTGTTGGTCACGTCACACTGTGTATTGATGGTATAATGTGGAGTTCTAGATATAAATCCAAATATCTTAACATATATTTCCCCAAGAAGCGACATGAAATCAACATTTTCCTTGCGTGTGAGGGTGTATGGATATGTCATCCCCCTTCAAGTGGCGGGTACAACTACTGGTATTCAATTATACATCATTTTGTTTCATTTGCAGTGTCTGCATGTGTATTTATTATCACTTGTTCACACGAATTTCGGGAATTTTGATGCAGTCCATCAGCTACTAATTAGTCAGCAGTGTTGATCTGCTTACTTGTCGCGCACATACCTGGTGAAATTACATTAAATTTAGATTTCAGATGTGCTTGTAAAATGCCTATGCCACCAAGGTAGTCGATAAAAAACACACCTAATATTCCTCAAACATCAATATAAGCATACTAAAAATTCTAGTAAATGTCATCTGAGTACGACTTTGAGTTCCTACGCATCAATACTAGCAAAATATCATTTATATAATTACAGTTATTATCATTAGCATCAGTTCATCCTGCTGCTATTCCACCGTAGTTGTTTTTGCTTTTTGCCTAAATGCATGTTTAATTTATTTTTAGCACATTACTCTTTGCATCAGAACACATCAGAGGGATGTCACTGTAGCGGCTATGTTGCTTACCATCCTGAAAAGTATCATAGTATGTTGATTAGAAATATTTTCTAACTTTTCTTCAAATAGTGCAATAATCCATCTTACACTTTTGTAATGGAAGATATATATATATATATATATATATATATATATATATATATATATATATATATATATATATATATATATATATATATATATATATACGTGTCTGTGTATGTGTGTGTGTATAGGGCTATAAGTGATCATTGTTATTATGAGTAATCCCATAAGCAATGTTGTAATTTAATATTTCAAATAATGGACACAAAACCACAAAGAAAATAGCGTGATATAGTGTAAAATCAGATAACAACAAACAATCCACTGAAATTCAGCAAAATAAATTAAGTATGTGTGATATAACTTAACTCAGAGAAATAATGGGATCCTTAACCAGACGGTGATATTGGAGGATGTGGTTTATAGCGAGAGTGTAACAGTTGCGAATCACTTTCAATAATAAATTGAACAAACTTAAGTCCTGATTTATCATATTTACAACTATTACGAAGACCCTTTCTATTCATGTACCGCTGGTCTTGATACCTGTAACACTTTCACATGCTTCCACCTCGAGCTCTTGCAAGGATTAGCAATACCCTGTTTGAAGTGAGCCTCCCACACAGAGATTTTAAAGCTTTTGTAAAACAGATATTCCACTAATATTGTACTTTGCTAACTTTGTAAAATTATATATGAAATATTTGTTTTCATTTCATTGTTTCATAAATTATTGTAGGCGATTTTTTGTCTGACTTATATTCATCACTCTTATTTCGATTTACGTCAATCGAATCGTATCTCATTGGAAGTCTGTGTAAAACACGGGCAAAATATTTTCATTCTGAAAGAAACATTTGTTTGAATTGAATAAAATTAAACCAAACTATATATGGCTAAAACAAGGGGTTTTGCTGTCCCAAACCCTTAATTTGAATAATTTGCACATTTTTATGGTTCCATTATAGAGAGAAAAGCTGATAAATGTTTTTAAAGAGAACCAGCATTATATGAAAATTGAAGATGAATACATACATACATACATACATACATACATACATACATACAAAGAAAATACATTTTTATTTCAGGTCGGTGGACGTGTAAAAATCAAAATCATGACTTTGATGGTACTTTCTGTCTCTCTCAAACTATCTACATCTATCTGTCTCTCATTTTAAAATCGTGATAATAGCCCTTCACAACAGTTAATAAGATAATATTATTTAGATGTTTTCATTTTAGTAAGGTGACATGGTAAAAAGGTGTTATATTTCTCTACTCGCCGATTTGGACAGTAAGGCAAAGGACACATACTGTTCACTTCTTCCGTCAGCTTCGTATATATTCTAACATTAATATTTATTATTTTTTAAAACCATGTTTGGTACGAAGCTTCATCTCATTATTAGCTATAACGCATTCAAGGATGAGTACATTATGTGCAAATATCACAGCCTATGAACACTAGCATCCACGTAGTTTCGCTGATTTCACAGACAATTTATATGCGGAATCTAAACAAGAGTTTAGATGTCAACAAATTTTCAGTTGATCGTAAGATTATGTGCATATATTACAACATTGTTTTGCCCCTTGTTTAGCTTGAATTATTTAAAGATTTGTGAAAACCAGCATTCGCTTGTTTCATTTACAATTATATTAGCTATGAGGCTTCATATTAAGATCTCTTTGTTATAGAGGGAGGATGTTTTGAGACAACCTAATTGTTCGCGCCAACTAGTTGCTAATGGTATAAATTTTAACGGGAAAGCATTTATTTTCATTTCAGATGATTTGAAAGGAAGTGCAATTACTTTTTCTTTAGTATGCAGATCAGACTGAAAAATAAGAAAACCAATTTCTCACATATGCAATATGTTGACCATCATAAAGATTACTCTTCATGGTATCTCGCAGCAGGAGATGTAACCTCAATAGAATTTGAATACTAAATTGTATAGTTTCATTATAGTTTCTAAAGTGCTGTGTCTTTTTAAAGAAAACAAAATCACCTTGATAGATCGAGGTTCTTAATTTACAGAATTCAGATTAAGTCAGTTGCCACAAAAGACATTATTAAGTTTATGACAATCTTTATGTCAATGCAGAGCACGCTTCGACCACATGAAGCTTGTATTCCTGATGAACCCGCTACCTTCCTGTATCCACTACTAGGAATAGTGTTTGATCCGAAATAGAAAAATGCAAAACAAGATTTCGCAATTGAGTTAAGAACCAGTAATTCGATCTGTGTTGTCCAAAGATATTGATCAAGGGGGGAAGCGTACAATAGTTATAAACTAAAGAGCGAGTGATGTACTCTTTCAACATATACCCTTGTGTAGCCCTATTCTGCTCATCGTGTAATTCAACGCATTGATATGTCATTTCTGTAAACCCTGAATCAAGTGGAGTTTTGCATCTAAAATCCATTTTATATAACGAAAGGACAAAAGTCCATTAATTTAAGGAAAGTGATATTTATAAAGTGTACAAAAATATTCCACATTTCTATTCTAAATGTATATGAAAATACGATTTATACATGTCAAAACGAAGTGCCACTACATGAACTTCTTTAACTTGTAACTTAAATATTTATCTTTGAGAATCATGAAAACAAATAAATTATTTAAAAGATAGAAACAGTTACCTTAGAACAATACTTCATCATTCGAGGTTCAAACGTTTCAAGAAGTTGCACCACACCTACTCTATCGTCTGTTATCCATCTTGCCGCTTGAACGGATTCCCAAGCAATTCCCTGGATTATAGTCTGTTTCTAAGGTCTCTTATATTTTTTTCCATAAACGAAATGTTGTAAACATATGACATCTTATTCATTCTTGTTTCTCTTATTTTAATAAAAGGTTTATCTTTAGTACACAGATCTCCTCTAAATCTTACACCATCCATTATATTTCCATTCTATCATTTCCTATATTATTTGGAGACTCTTTATGCGGCTCCGTATCACTATATCGTGTAGTTTATCCACTTCATCATTTAGTAACATTTGGGCAGTTCAATGTTTGATTATTCACTTAAGAAAAAAAAACTCTGACAGCACAGTCACTCTGTTAAACACGCTTTTTTTACCCAAATAAACCATGCATTCAGCTTTTATCAATTTTCAGTGTTTACGTCATCATTTAGTGTCTTTTAATGTCTTCCTATATTCAGACCGTATAAAGGAGAACATCAGTTATAATAATTGGTTTTATGCTTCTTTTCGAATATAATAAATTATGTTGAGAACTCAGACATTTTATGACAAAACACCGGATTTAGCAAAGTATTTTAAAGATGTGCCACCAAAAGTGGTAAACAAAGGTGAATAAATAAGCATCCATAAATTTAGCATTGTCCGTGAACTGAAATTTATAATAATTAATACAAAATTGTGTGTTTTAACAACTGGGATTCAATGATTCTCCCTGCTTGCTATGAACATATTTGAATTACTTTTACTCTTGTAAGACAATTGCATCTGTGTATCATTATTTGATAATTCTGTTGTTGTTGTTGTTGTATGGTTTTACGCCAATTTTCAGCACAAGATATGATATGCACGACGGCATTTGTAAATGCTGAGGAAGAAACCAGGAAAACACCGGGAAGAACCACCGACCCACGAGAAGCTACTATCTAGCTTTTTCACATACACACATTAGCCGAATCCGAGACATGAACCCACGCAGACTGAGATGGAAGTAATCCTTAACGGTGAGCGCTTTAGATCACTAGGCCACTCGTGGCCCCAACATGACAGTGATAAACATAAGCATGCGAAGATACGCAAAAATAGGAATCGAGTGAAAACATGTATATCTGTTATTTGTGTTGCCATATTAAACTAATAATAAATTAATGGTTCTTAGGAAAAGTTTATTTCAATAGTAATGTTTTGAAAAGCAGTATGCATCAATGACAGCTATGTCAGGGATAAAGGTGATTGATAATATGTATAGTCCGAATAAATATCGGTTTTGTTCATGTCAGCTGACACAGATTGCCTGTTACATACTTTATTAAATAATTATTATATAAATATTTAATTTTATATTATCATGCGTTTTTTATTTATATATTTATTCGGGTATGTGGTGACCTTGAAATAATTAATCATTCTGCAAAGTCTGATAATTTCGAGACAGTCATCTTTAACGAACATGTTATTCCTGAGAATTTCTGACCACAAAATTAAGATACCTATCTCCAATGCCTGTGAAATAATACATATGTTTGATTAACGTGCTTATTTAAAAGAAGACATTGCAAAAACAACAATATATTGATATGTCAGGAAAACACACGAGATAGCAGTAAAACCAGACACGAAGACCCTAAATATTAAAATGTTACAATTCTCTCTCGAATGGTGGTCACCACCATGGCTTATACAAAACGATTAAGATAGTGTTCGTCCCGAGCCAATATGACGATTGCCTATGGCTTTTATTAGGTGTCAGGTGCTCGACGTTAACGTCCGTTTCGTGCACTGATCGATCACTCACTTACATGCGCGCTCACTCTTAACAAACACGCACCTGGGTCAAATATACGAGCGAGGATGAAACAAACTCTAATAATGTAGCAGTCTCATATTAGATGTCTTACCATAGCAATAGTTTCCCTATATGTCAAAACATATTTGTTTTTGAAGGGATTAACGCCATTTTTCAGCACTAGATAGGCTATACATGGCGGCCAGTATAAATGGTGGAAGAACCCGGGAAAAGCCCGGAAAGAACCACCGATCTAAATGAATCTAATGGCAGGGTTTTACACATAACCACATCGGCCGTACCCGAGAATCAAACTCACGCAGACTCAGGTGGGATGGCAGTGATCAGTAACGGTGAGTACCTTAGAACACTCGGGGCCCCATAAAAACAGAAAAAGTCACAAGGGAAGCATAGCAAACATGTATAGATGTTACCGTGGCTGCAGAACATTTCCAAGGTATATTTGCCTTAACTTACTCTATCAAAGTCTCATTTAGGTCATTCGCTCAGTCGCGACTACTTAACTTATAATAGTTCTCATATTATAATACATGGTGCTACCTCAATCACATCTATCTAAAGGACAAGCTATACATGCACTCACATGCTTCAGAAATGAATCTACTAAATTGTACGTAGACGCTTTGATCAACGGGACAACAATTAAACCATTCCTTCATAGCATGAACACAAAACCTCTTTTAATCACGAACCATATTTAAGCCATGAAGATTCCATTATTTGGAACCCCAGTGTAAGCCCTGCATAAGTAGAAACTATTTATAGAAGAAGAATCAGTGCGAAAGTCACACAAAATTATTTCTTCATGTACAAAATAAAGACATATAATTCATGTGTTAACTTCAGTACTGTATGCTGAGCTGTTCGGCAGTGACCGGAAAACCGGGCCCTGTCTTCTACATAATAAAGGTAATATATATATATATATATATATATATATATATATATATATATATATATATATATATATATATATATATATATATATATATATATATATATATATATATATATATATATATATATATATATATATATAATGACCATGCAAAAATAGAGATCCCAAAATGGAAACGCAATTTCAATTCAAATTAGCATAATATCAGATCCAATTTATTAAAGAGTTTTACTCACTACGCGATCAAAATTTAAGTATTTGCCCCTTCTCTATCAAAATGTATAGAATCTCGGTGAAATATTGTCTTGACATGCTCATGGCCTCGTATTTAAAAAATAAAGCGAAAATACGATATACAAACAGAACTCACTTATACAAAAAGATTATCAATATTTGAACCAAAGGTTTGGTGAATTTTCTTCGCAATATATATGTCTCACTTCCGGATTGATTCATAGAATCCTGGGCATTTCCGGATATACTTTCAATTCAATAATGTACACAATCCATATGTCAAATATTTTAGGATAATAACATTTTGGGATGAAGAACCTTTCATAAATTCTTGTGTTGATTAAGAAATAAACTAACAAAATCAACAAATTCCCAACTTTATGTGAAGGAAGCGGTACAATATGAAATGACGCCGATATTGTTCAGTTAACTTCGCCAAGGGTATGCACCTTACATTATAACTATAGTCTTACATCTGTATATAAATTATTGCCATCTAACATGTTATCTTATATATATATATATATATATATATATATATATATATATATATATATATATATATATATATATATATATATATATATATATATATATATATATATATATATACCATACAGAACCAAATGTCCTATCTCTAGATTCTTTAGAAGAAACCTTCATAATAGTGGGCAGAATTAATATTTTAATACAAATAATACTATGATACAGGTCAGATAATGTTTAATTCGTATTCTACAGAGATTCAAACCCAGGTATGTGGGTAAACGGCACCCATCGCCTTGTCTGCACATTCGAGCCCATACTCCCTCAGGACTGAGCACACATCACCTAAAATGATGTTACTCAATCGGTGGTATATGCACTCGTGTGTAGCAGACAATCTCGCATCACGGCTATTAATTAATTCTCATGTATCTACAGTCATTCCAGATTCCTATGAAAGATATCAAGGTATATATAATTAATTTAGAGAATTATAAATATATAACAGACAGAAAGAAAACTGTTATCACAGATTATGTAGAAGAATGCTTGATAATAGTGGGCACAATTCATATTTTAATACAAATAATACTATCTTATTGGTTAGACATTTTTTAATTCGTACTCTACGGATATTCCAACCCAGGTCCACGGGTACAAAACACCCATCGCCTTGCCTGAGTATATATATATATATATATATATATATATATATATATATATATATATATATATATATATATATATATATATATATATATATATATTGTTTTTCTTGTATCAGTTATCTATACATATATCGTGGGATCAACTCATTTTCCTTTCTTCGGTTCAAGAAGGTGTTTGTTTTCTTGAAGCCAATACAACTCATGCAGTACAATTTGCCCTACTATTTAAATACATGAGCGTAGGACTTATTTTCAGCATCTGAAGAATAAAAGTATTTAGTATAAAACATCACACATTGTCTAGCCCTGACTCGCTGATTACAGGGATCTCTTTCAAATCAACGTTCAGTTCCTTTTTGAATTCAAGTTCCTAAAACTGACTACGGAAATTAAATATGTTCCAGCACGTTGCGACGTTTAATGACGTTACATGACGTGGGGTACTAAATTTGTGTTTGCTTTCTTTCTTCAGAACTGTTCTACCATAATCTTCTTTGGCTTTTATATAACGAATTTGTATTTAGCTCAGGAAAAAGTCACCACCAGACAAAACAAAAGAAAGCAATTACACCGAGAGAAGCAAATTACATAATAATGTATTTAATGTGTAAAATAATATAACAACACGTTTATGATAAATATATTACGAATAAACTTGCATCATTTTGTATTAATATTGTTACATATAGTATTATGTTTCTTGATAGCTTGGGTTAGCTTGGGCTCCATGCAAAGCTATGAAACAAGGGTATGTCAGTGGGAGATCATCAACCATTACAGCAGTAAGTAATGGACAGCAAGGTTAATTTACAAACGATGTATGTATACCATTTATAACTGATCGTTACACAATTTTATTAAACATACATGTTATACCAATCTGAAAAATGTATTAACATGAAAAGAAACAATTAAAACTTCATTCGCACAGCCTTTATTTCTTTCATTAGATATTGCAAAGTATCAAAGGATTATAATTTCATTAAAACGTGTATTAGTGAGAAAGAATAAGTGTCCTTTTTCATTTATTTTAAAATGATTCACTGTAATTTTCATCTAATTGGTGTGTTATTTAAAGCTGTAGAATTTGTTGAAGACGAGGGAGGTTGTATCTATCCTTGAAATTAAATAGCAGGACTTTATTTCATAATATTTATACGTAGCAGAGATCCGTAATATATAATAGGCGAAAATACTTTGACATTGGTAGTTGAAAAACTGAGAAGCTACTAATAAAGCTAGGTTTACATTATATAATGAATCTTTTTCAGCAATTTTTGATGCAAATGGATCAAGATGCAACTGTATGCACGGTATGGTGTATTTAACAGCATTTTTACACATATTAGGCAATATATACCCATACAAACATCATGTGACGCATGCTTTACTTACCCACTGCGTTTCCTTAATTGTTTTGGACAAACATATGTTATCGTTCTGACGAATCTCTAGTTCCATAAACACCATCATCATTATTATTTAGCACAATAACATTTCACAGTCATCTTTGCAAGTATCGTAATGATTGTTAATGAATATCATTAACTTTACTTCGCTTTTGTTTTTATACCATTGCAATAGTTGCTATTCTCGTTGTAACCATAGTATTGGTGTTGTAATCGTTGTTACATTGTTACATTTACTGTAGTTGTCGATCTTGGAGACCATGTTTTAATAGATAGAACCTTGAACCTATGTGATATCCAACATGCGATGGCTGGATTCAGAACCACATGCCAATGAACAACGCTGTTGACCACTAAGAATGACGTTTACACTCTTCTAGAAAAATGTGCTCTCTCTAGAGCACATTATATGTGTTGTGCTTTTGCAAACTGCGTAATCAAACAGTAAAGAGATAACCTTAAATTACAGTTAAAAGACAGTACGTAAAATAACACACTCCATGGTCACCAAACTGATCACAATGTTAAACTTTGATTATAAACATCAATATACAAAGTCATACTTAGGATTTCTCAAATTCTTTCAAATTGTATAACAATATAGAAATACAAACAATATGATATTGCTGAATTATTTAAGATTCTAATCTCGGTGGGATAAAAAGTTAGAAACCATTACTTAATCTTAAACGTAAACAGGAGGTCAGACATTATGTTCTGTAAGTGTTGTGACTACAGACACAGGACACCTTCGAATGTGTTGAACAACACGTCGTCTTTATGATAATGTATTTGATTCGATTGTTATTGCTGTTGTAGTTGTCCATCTTAAAGCTCATGTTTTAATAGATAGAACATTTAACCTATGTGGTATCCAACATGCGATGGTTGGATGCAAAACCACCTGCTAATGAACGATTGTGTTGACCACTACCCATGCCGTTTACACTATTCTAGAATTAATGTCTTCTCTGTAGAGCACATTATATGAATACTGCGTAGCTGAACAGTAAAGCATAACCATAAATTACAGTTAATAGACAGTACGTAAAATAACGGACTCCATGGTCACCAAAGTGATAACAAAGTTAAACTTTGATTATAAACATCAATATACAAAGTCATACTTAGAATTTCTCAAATTCTTACAATTTTTATACCAATATATAGATGAAAACAATGGGATATTGTTGAATTATTTAAGATTCTAATCTCACAGGAATAAAAGGTTATAAACTATATGGGTTCAGACATTATGCTCCGTAAGTGTTGCGACTACAGAGACAGGACTTCTTCGAATATGTTGAACAGCACGTCGTCTTTGTGATAATTTACCATATTCAAGCAACATCATTCCACTGCCTTCATGTGATATGCATGAAGCACTAACTCATATAACATTATTTTGGTAAAGATATGTGTTCAATTATACGAAGAGGTATTATTGAATGTTTTATGTTCAATTACAGAAAACATGCATGTTAACGCGACGCCATCGCATTCAGTTTTGACGACAACCATCACCTTATCACACACAAATGGTATTTGTATTTTATTGACTTATATTTGATTTAATACATATTTAATTCAATTTCGTTGTTTGCAAGTTTTATTTTTTTTAAAAATGTTTCATTACATGATATTGTAATGTAAATTCATTCACTAGAGATGATACTTGTTTCAGAAAATAGGTTGACCTTGACTGTTAGTTTATAAACACCAGGTGTTGATCTAAATCCTTTCATGTGGCAACCACGTAATCAAATTATATCTGTCTTTTAAAATGATTGGTTGAGGTCGAGGTCATTGTTGTTGTTGTTATCGGGTTAAACGCCATTTTCCAGCACACGATAGGCTATACATGGTGGCCAGGATTAATGGTGGAGGAAGAACCAGGGAAAACCCCGGAAAGAATCACCGACTAATGAGAAGTTACAGGCAAGTTTTCAGACATATCCACATTACCCGAATCAGATACTCGAACCAACGCAGAGGTGAGATGGCAGTGATCAGTAACGGAGAGCGCTTTAGACCATCGGCCACTCGGGGTTGTCGAACTCATGATGGGATTTTGTGTTTAAGATGTAAACAATTGTTTTAATAATTTTATTTTTTAGAGTAAAGTAATTGGTTTTCGACAGGGTAACACTGGGTGTAGGTGACCTTTAACAAGTTACTGGTTCCTATGAGCTTCGAGAACATGATCACGTGACCCCCTGTTTACGTTTAGAAGACGTTATACCCTATTGTTTAGATAATTATTATCAGTAGAAGCTGCGCCGTTACACTGGAAGTTGTATGTTGTACTTTTGGAGTTATTTCAAATAACATAGTTTAGAATAACGTCAAATTACTTGGATTCAAAAGGAATAATTCTGCCATGTTTCTGGAAAATACGTGTGCTTATGTAAAGTTGTTGAACAATGACAGTTTCTGTATATACAATTATTCAGCTATCTAAAACCGGAGTGATAATTCTAGTTTCTAAAAGGAAGTGTAGACTTCAACACTACATATTGCAGAATACATCATCGTCTTCCATCTTGGATTCTTCGTCGGCATTCGAACTTGAAATCAGTAGAACATTATGTTATTAGGACGACTAAAATTATTATTGAATTATTCCTGGATTATTGTTGGATTTGATTCTATTAAACCGTAAGTTCATATATTTTATATATAAAAAAAAAAAAATGTACAGTATGTTTCCAGAGAAATATTATTTGATATATTTTTCAAAGCATGTTGATTTCACTCTTTCTTTTCTCACTATTTATTCGAGCCTAAACACGTAACACAACATAATTAACAACCATGAAAGAATCGACCTTATCGACATTTATAACAACTATCAACCTAACAATACCAGAGAGTGTACAAACTATAACTGGTGCGTAAAATTGAAAATAACATAGCAATATGAAATATCTTAGTGTTACAACACTAATAAAAAATTCGATAGAGGCAAATATTAGGCTACACTAGAGATTTGCCATTTCCACGGCTGGAGTCAAGCAACAAATTTAGTATTTGATTGATTTAGTGTACGCTTGATTTATTCACACTGTTTATCCAAATAAATTATGATTATGAATTGAGGTATATGTTCCACAGATGGAGACCGTAACGAGCATAAAAAGATAAAGTCCTGGCGGTTACAAAGAACAAAGCGAAACTATACTCAAATGTTGGGACTAGTAAACAGTTCCCATCAACAAGTGTTTCTTTATGTTTAAAAAGACTTTTAATATCATATCTACTAAAAGGAACACTTAATTATCCTATCTCTTCCAATGCGACTTCATACGATACAGGCCCTGCACCATTGCTGATTTGTATTATAGAGACAGACGAGGAAACATATATATGTGAGTCAGACATAAAATCTGAAACAATTCTCTAACTTTAGTACTTACACAATATCAATTTATTTTCATAAGTATCGGTCCTCCACACATGCCACAAAGTGACTACTATCAGTATATTGATGCATGGTGTTCAGCAGTCAAACCCTAATGCGGGAAACTGTCATCTGGAAACTAATGATCACCAAGCATCTGAAGCTTTGGTTATGAATATGTGCAATATTGCAGGCCCTCCAGAAACTTGGACAAGAGGAAAAAATGTAAGTTATTCGTACATCTAATATAAAAGCAGCTTGCACAATTAAGTATTCTTCACCTATGAAAGAAAGCGCTATAATTCGTAATAAATGGCGCAGAACAAATTACTTTTAAACGATTGTTCCAATATCTGTGTTTTATTACCCTAGTATGTTAAAAGATGACGTGTTTTGTTGGTAAATATAGTTGGAATTGTGACAGTTCCTCTGTGATTCTGGATCCTCCTACCACCACAACAACACCAATAAACCGAATGGCTTTAATCAAATTAATAAACTTTCATTAAATAAGCTGTTTATTCCCATATCAAACTTTCGATATGAATGAAAATAAATCACAGAATTCCACAAATAAGAGCCATCTGACCACTGTCAGATAAAATATTGTTTATAAACCTGCTCATCTTCAAAGTGACATGAATTTACCATTTTATTTTCATTACCCAAGGTGATGTCAGTATGTGCGAGCATTCCTCTATACACTCCTGTCGCCACATTCTTTGATGGGAAATATCACAGCCAAGGAGGAAATGCCGGAATATTCATTGGTTGTCTACTGGATGGTTTCAAGGTGACCAAGTGTTTTCTGCATGATTTGAAATGTGTCAGCGTTACAGCGTTAGGCAATTTAGGCAAACAACACATTCGTTATGCAGTATAATATCGAAACGGTTATGGAAACGATATCCATTCATCTGAGCTCAGTTCAACACATTGCTTTTGATATAATTGCTATAGCATGTGTCATACCGTTGCCCGTTCTAATTTAAATTTCCAATGTTCAAATAGTTTGCTTGTGAAGGAGA
This sequence comes from Sinohyriopsis cumingii, assembly GCA_028554795.2. Classification (NCBI taxonomy): domain Eukaryota; kingdom Metazoa; phylum Mollusca; class Bivalvia; order Unionida; family Unionidae; genus Sinohyriopsis; species Sinohyriopsis cumingii. Next base: position 52,480,457 of record CM068833.1, on the reverse strand, counting down.
CTTTCCTTCAAAACTTATATTTCCATGCTTCTGTAAGTTAAAGGTGTTTGTGATCAAACAGACTAAATACATTATGTGTTAGCACTGAATTATTTGGTCCTAGACAGCAAAACAAGAAAAGATTTTATTAAGTCTTTATTCGAACCTTCTTTAGCTCTTAAGTCTGTTCCATGTACAAAATGTTTGATTCTTGCAGATTGGTATATTTGACGATGCTTGGGAATTTTATGTATAATTATGCTGGCCTTTGAGGGAACAGTTTTATCCACTGGCAATCTGCAACCATGAACTCGTTCTGGCATTCAATTCCACTATGTATAAGTTATGTAGGAACCGGAAACAATCATATTCTCTAACTATTCTATTTCCATTGCATATTCTCCATGATTAATAGTGTTTATTCTGAGCATATATAGTATTTGCCCCTCTGCATCATACGTGTCCAATAGCTTATATTTACGTATCACGGTATTTTTGGTCAAAACAAATGAGCATACATTATTGATGATAACTCGGGTGAAAAACATTCAAAACGAAAAAAATGCTGAATTATTCTTTATTTCATAGAAACGTGCAATATCCAAACATTACATTATAACACAGAGTCATACATACGACATCATCAGGATTTTGAACTCTGCATTTTAGATCATAGTTCAGGAGTGCGACAAGAACATAACAGTGATGCACCTTACGACTGGACACCAGCCAGATCCGGTTAATTATTTTATTATTATGTAAACAGTGTTTAATAAACTTGCATTCACCAAAGTATCCAAAAGTACATAATTGTTGTCTCTGATATTGCATGTGTTGCTATTTTTGCATGAACTGATAGGGAAATGTTTTATTTGTTTTGTTTTTGTATAAGTATTCTTCCTGGGCAAAGACTTTTTTTACAGCAGAATTTATAATTAATACGTTTGTATGTATAGGTTTTACCGGCATGGGATAATCCTTGTTATAATGTAACAAGCAAATGCTTGTTTGAAAATGAATTGCAAAGACGAGGATCTTGCTAAAACTTATTTGGAAGACAATCCTCTCGAACCAAAAACAAATATCGACCATGCGACAACATATAAACTGTAAACATAATGTAAACAAAGTCTGTAAGCATACACGCAGAAAACAGCAAAAATTGAAATGAAGCCATAATATTCTAAAATTGCAAAAGAAAATTATCATTAGGAACAGAATCACAGACCGCCTCTTATTGTTTGTTACATACAAAAGACCAAATGATAACATCTAATATTTTTTACCATTGCCTTTGTCTCCTCACTATAAATTTCTCTGCCGAATTACGAAGAATACACAACACATCCTCTCTCTTCTTCTCTATGAAACAATCTATAAAGAAGTCATTCAACCACTTTCCTTTTATGGATTTTGGCATACATGTAGTTAAGTGCATGATTTATATTTAATTTGTTTATTTTTAAAATCTGTTTCGAGTGGTAAATGGGTCACTGTTCCGATTTTCATGGGTCCTGTGACCACGTCTGATGCCAAATGTACACAATTAAGAGAAACATTAACAATGCCTATCTATTCCTTGAATCAGCACACTTCCATTAGAATACTTCTTAGATATAAAGAAAGTAACTGATAATAAACGATTATAAGAAGATCATGTTTTTTTTAATGTTTAAATAGGAATAAAAATCACCAATAAGTAATATAGAACTATCCAGCATGAAATGGTTCATAATTGTCCATAATAATATCAGATCTGAGTTCTTTGACCAAACAAATGGGCTGCATTCAAATCATGACTGTCACTTTGATCTGCTAGAAATAAGGGACTTTGAAATAGCTTTGTTTTGATTATGTTGCCTTTCTTTAATCTGCAATAATCATAACTAACATGCACTTTCTTCTGCCAATAAATGCACATAGAAAGAGATCAGGATGTCTCATCAATCTTATCACCATGTTGTTTCATAAACGTTATGTCAGACTTAGAAGTGATCATATGAGATTGGTGTTTTTTCTTTACCAAGAAAACTGCCGCGAGGAAGACCTATTGACAAATCAAACAATGTGAGCCAATGAAAAATGATCAGCCTTCCGAGCATCATTTTTAAAATCTTCGACCTTTTGCACATCTAGGTGCACATCAAGGTGGGATTGACCATCACTATAGACTAAATCTTTAAACTCATCAATTAAAATGAGTTGTGTGAGGTTATCGTAGTCTGGAGAAAACCTTCTGGGCTGAGCAACACGTAAAAAATATTTTGTCTTTTCCTCATGCAAATTCGATATGGTTCTGTTCAGTTTGTTCAAATGCCTCAGGTGCCATGTCATAACCTTTTCAAGATGCATTTCTTAAAAAAATTCATAATCGGCACTCTGATGGACTGACAGTTACGTGCAGACTTCATGAGTTTTGTGGGTAAGTACACTTTGTAAAAATAGTAAAATGCTTTATTGGCCATTTCAAAACTTTCAACCCGTTTTACAAAATGTTGACAAATATAGGTCTGTTTCATTTTCTTTAAGTGTGCTTACTAAATTAATATTATGGTAACATCAAACAAGTAATCCATCACTCGTTTAATGAAAGAGGATGCTTGGTTGAACTCTTGAACTATATTCGGTGAGGTCTGTACTTATTTTCATTTGAACGTTGCAGATCAGTGTATTATACTTACGATTTGTAGCGATGAAAAAGACCTTGTGCTCTGTTCAAGGAAAGATTGAGAGGAAACAATTCTTCTTCTACTTGTTCTATTTTAGAAATATACAGCTTGTCGTCTGAATCCTTGCCGGCGTTGCCCACAGTACATAACTTGCAGTAGAATCATACGCATTCTTGCATATGTACCCATTATTAACTTTCTCGCTTATCAGTATGGGGATTATAATATCCCAGAGTTATAGTAGGTATACTTTTAATTTAGATAAGTTATTTGATTTTTCTGCAATTTATATTTTTTCCACAAACTGAGCAGATAACTGTTCAGATGACGTAAAGAATAAACAACAAACATTAAGTTCAACTTCAGCATGCTAGCTTTAGATGATATGACTAACCAAACAATGTTTATATATATATATATATATATATATATATATATATATATATATATATATATATATATATATATATATATGCGTGTGTGTGTGTGTGTGTGTGTGTGTTTCTCCATTTACATTGAAAAGCCTGAAGAGGGAGTAAACACCGAGATCCCACCTGATTTTTTAATAGAGTCTGAGTTAATTCTTAAACAACGAAGTATTTATAACCGTTAATCTCAAGCTGATTCATAGTTTCTTCCCATTGTTGAACAAAAGGCCAAGTATATCAAATTTGTCAATTTAGTTAAAAAAATCAGAGATAATTTTACCCCGACATTTTCCACTTGCTCCAGATATGTAAAACAGTGTGTATTGTTTACAAATAAACATTTTCCTAACACTATTATTATTATTATTATTTATATTATTGTTATTATTATTATTATTATTATTATTATCATTATTATACTATTTTCATACAGTTCTAAAAAAACCTAGGTCTTTTTAAAGGTTTTTAATTGGTAATTTTTTTCTCCACTGCTATATGAAATTGTCTTAATTTTCATGGGAGATTGTTGTTGGTAATTTCAACTTAGTTGTTCATCCCGTATATAAATAATTCTTTAGGTTAAAATGAAAATTAAGCGCCTCATAAACCATTAATAACTTCATCATCTTGTGGTTTGCTACTATTGTGATAATATGTTGATGATGATTTCTTTTGATTTTCCTAATTGCACACTGTCTGTCTGTTTTCCTTTGTGTACGTGTGTATCTCTCTCTCTCTCTCTCTCTCTCTCTCTCTCTCTCTCTCTATATATATATATATATATATATATATATATATATATATATATATATATATATATATATATATATATATATATAGAAAGAAAGGGATCAGGGATCGATATATATACAGTGATTGTTACATAGGTAAAAGGTTGGATGTATTACTGAATGGATGGGTGGCTTCACGGGTGGGTAGATATATAGATAGATTAGAATAGATAGAATATACTAGATATAAAATAATAGAAAAAGAAATATATATATATATATATATATATATATATATATATATATATATATATATATATATATATATATATATATATATATATATATATATATATATATATTAGATAGAATAGGATATAATAAAATAGAAAAGAATAGATAGAATAGAATAGACATACAAGAATAGTATAGATATAATATAATAGAATAGGATAGATAGCATATAATAGATAAAAGAGAATAGATTGAATAGATTGAGTAGAATATAATATATTAGATAGAATATAAAAGATAGAATGTAATAGATAGAATATAATATACAGAATATAATATATATACTATAATAGATATAATAGAATAAATAAAATATAATAGAATCGATAGATAGATAGGTAACGATATTGCGAGATTTTTTCAATATTGGAAATGCACATGTGCAATTTTTATTTTTTCAAACTTGATTAACTGTTTGTGTAAACTAATTTTAAAAATATAAATCGTATTTAAATATGTAATTTGCAATCTAAAGGTCTAAAGCACTCGCCTTTAACGATGACTTCAATTTTACCTGAATCACCTATGTCCACCTTTATTCAAGTCTCGGGCTTGGACAATATGACTGTGTGAGAAATCTTGCCAGTGGGTCGATGATTCTTACCGCAGTTTTCCAGGGGTCCTCTTTCCCAAGTTATATTTAATTTGACATGGTTTATTGTATTACTTCCCCCATATGTTTTTTACCGTTTATTTGAAAATACTAATCTTGATAGTTTGGTTCGTTTGATATAATCTTAAAATTAGATCTGTAATACCTTTTTTCTATATAATCCTGAAAATATGTTTTATTACGTTTTCAATGAAATCTTGATATCATATCTTTTATCACGTTTAGAAATGTAAATGTAAATAGCAACTTTTTTTACTTTCTAAACTATAGGAAAATCAATTTGTGTTATATTTCAAATAGTATCTTTAATTTACTTCTTTTTGCACATTTTGAAATACAGAAATAATATTATTACGTTCCAAGTAACATATCAAATAACAATTTAGAATAAACATCTTAAAAGATAAGAAACAAATCAATATTTTTTAAAATCATAATACCGATTGACATTGTGAAAGATCATCAAGAAAAAATAAAACAGAACAACTATTTTGAATAAGTTATACATAAAAATATATCTTGAAGAAATACACATCTTGAAAAAATAATTTTAATTAAATATTTGACAAAACAATACAACACTAACATATTACAAAGACATCTTTCAAAAACTATAAAGCTAACGTCTGAAAAAATATATTCAACACATATAGAGACTAAAACCGTTCATCAACTGTCCAACACCTTTGTATAATGCCACTAACACGCAATGTGTAGTTATCAATGATGAACATATACTATCCAAAAGGACGTGGCTAATGAACATAATAAACATAGTATCAAATTATGACATCCAAACTTCGTATGTAGTGACCTACAGCAGTAAATTACATTAGATAGATCTAATTGTTCCTTCAATTTAAATGCAGATATTTTACCAGCATCTGCTGAGTCACTGGTCGCTATCAATATAACTCTGACAACAAATCCGATAGGTGTTCCTATGATAATTGATGTTGTCAAAATTCAGCAGCACCAGCGTCAACATTAGTGAATGTGGTTCTTCTCGCAGGACCGTGCGTGTGTGTTTGTATTTCACAAGTAGCGTATATCTTTCTTTGCTGATTTCATCTGGCGGCTGTTGTTCCGCACTGATTTCACATCGGTAGTTTTATGCTCTATAATGGTTTTTCTGTCAATATTATCAGTATGGGTACTAATTAATCGACAGTGTGGCCTTATTCACCTGTAGCATGTAAACACATTTAACCATCCACATGTCTTTACTGGTAGTCTTTGCATAAACCAAACTACAGAAAAGAGTCTCTGATTTTACACCAGGTGTTTGCTTTGCGACAGCGACCGCAGCGTCAAAACAATTTTCAATGTCCACCTTAGACATTTTAATCTTTTGCCAGTTTGATCTTGGAAAATATCAGACGAGCCGGATCAATATTAATAACATTCCGGCAGGTAAATTCATTTTACCCCACTTTGGCGACAAACCTGCTTAAATCCACGTCAACGCTCCGTCGGATTCGGTAGCGTCTATACATGTTAATATGTATTTCATACCCAGTCTCATGTACTAAGTGTTATTATAAAATCAACAAAAGTGTTGGTGCTCATGAATTTTCTAGTGCACGCAACGCTTCAGCTTTTAGATGTCCACATATTAACTAATCCAACCATGTTTGCAACAGCAGTGTTTAATAAGACCATGGTTGTTGTCCAGCGGTTCGTGTTTAATAATGAATAGCTCAAGAAATGGTGCTTTCACGTACGAGTTAAATATGAACGATGTCTACGCATTCTCTATTTTATTCGTTTATGAGACACTATTTAGTCTCTGTACACTTTTTCAAAGCAATTATGGATACTTTTCCAAAAGAGCGGATTTTGCAACCACAGGAGCCGCAGCCGCAACAATGCTGCAAGTGCTGTGTGGAATGGAATTTTTGCACCGGGTATTTTATTCGTGTCGCCTTAGAAATGGATAACGTTAATGTCATGGACGTTTTCTTTTCTTTCGCCGCATAAAGTTAAGTTTAATTTTCGTCCTCCACATAGGGATAATTCAAAATCACTTTGTCTACGAAAGCTTCTGTTTAACCCCGCAATCATTTCAAATTGCGCCCCTTAATTTTTCAATTTGCTTTCGGTTAAGGTTAACCTCAACTTTACGATAGGACATTTACATTTCAAAACATAATAGGATCAATTAATAGTTTCAGAACACTTTACACTGGTGTGTTAATAGCCCTCATTCGGCCACCTAAGCCATCCAACAGCAGAATCTTATGAGAGCAAATCACAGCGATGCCTCTGTAACTGCTACCATCATCAGATGGATTAGCAACAAGTGTACGGAAATCTATTTCCACCAAGAACTGTTTCAACATGTCAAAGTATATCGAAGACAAACAATAATTAGGTACAAGCCAATAACTCTACACACCTGTGTCAACATTTTGGACTCAGTGTTTGATAGGTAACAGCTTTTGTCATGCACTTGCTACAGAATTGTTGAAGACCAGCGCAATTTCATCGATCGGTTTATGATGACCGCTTCACCCCACATAGCATTATTTCCAGCACAGAAACGAATGAGATTGGTTATAAATGAAACAAACCAATTCCTTCCGCTTCCAAAATAAATATCATACCGTGAAAATAAATAAGAAATTATTTTCCTAGAGCAATAATTTTAACGGATCAAAAGGAGCTATAGCATCTCTATATTAGTATATTTTATTCCATGCAATAGTATGCATAATATTAATTTGGTTTTTTACTATTTTACAAGTCATATAATAAATAGCGGAAAGTCCAACGTGATCATATTGTCACACATATATTAGGTGTGCTGACATGGAAGCACTACTTTGCTTGTAAGTGTCTGCTTTTAAAGTACCTTCGCATTGATTCAAAGTAGTGGCACTTAAAAGTTTAAAACCATAATCACGTCTTTCCTAATTTAAAAAATTGAGCATAAAAGTGGAAATAAGAGTGGAACTGTTTCGACCCGACAAAGAATGGGTAGATATCAGTCCAAGGCCGTTTAACCTGGATCTGTTGTACGCAGTAAAATGCGCCCCGCTGTAACAATAGTGAATTCCAAATCATACATTTTCTACTCAATTCCAAGTATGGAGATGGGTGGGCTGTACCATTGCACATATTCATGAACAAAGCTTCTGGTGCTTGGTGATCATCAGTTCCCACCTGAAAGTTTCAAGCGTCTTGATTAGTCTGCTGAATTCCATGGATCAATGTGCTGAATGTTCTGGCTTTCATGCATTTTGGGAGTCATGGGATTCAGGTAAATAAATTAGTATCGAAAAGGTGTTAACATTATTTGGTTTTCATATGTGTCTTTGTCTCTCTTTAACACAAATTGTCAATGATGCATGTACATTTTGCTATGACAAGATGCATTGCAAGAGAAAATATATGAAAAGTTAATGTTAGTATATATAAAACAGAAAATCTTTTTAAATGAAATGAAAAACGTTTGGAAAAAGAATGTATCATGTACAAATGTTCGTTTCATAAGGTGACGCATTTTAATGGTGACCGCAAATGCTTTACCTTTTTGTATCCGTTAGGTCTCTATCTGTATAACCTTTACCAGATCTATAGATGCAAATATTTTACCAAATAGCTCGAAGAATACAAGGATAGTCTAAAGTACTAAAACGTTGCTTTCGTTTAAGTCGGTATTTTGACTCCATATCTGAAAAGGTTGAAGTTCTAGTTTACCTTATCTTCAGCTACACTTTCAAATATTGTATGCATGTTTTGACACTAAGATATTCTTGGCTGCCTGTACTTAGGCGTTGTTGTGTTAATAGTTGTAACAAATACTGATGAGGCACAGTCTCATTTAGGGCAAAAAAGTAGAGGAGGTCCATTGTTTCTTTAGTCTGAACATTAGGTCAGATTTTATGCTCTGAAAGGTTTATGACAACATGACCAATATACTTTCGAGTGTGATCAAAGGTAAGTGTTCTCAGACAAAATAATTGTAATGGCTTATATATGTATAAAATCTAAAAATACACTGCTTAGCTAAACATATATACAAAGACGTAACATTTAATTTCTTTAGGTTCAATTTCGAAACGCACGCGACCGCTCAGGTGACCTACGTAGTGCGTCGGTAAGTGGAAGGACACGGGTTCAAAACTCAGCTGAGTTATTCCAAAGACTTATAAATATGGCACTAAGAGCTGCATCGATGGACGATCAGCATTAATAGGTTAATGTTAGGTCTGGAAGGCCTGGTCTCACGATAATGTTTCTGGGTGAGACATGATGTTGCATGTCTACGGAATGATATTCCAGTGCTAGTCATCTCTATAAACTGCAACGATCAAAGACATCGTAGGGTTATGACTGAACATTCTTAAAGCTGCGTTGCATACACAAACAAAGACAAACCCCATGCAAGAACAACGTTCTTTCAATGCGATAAGGACAGTGTAAACAACAATAAGAAGATTAACGATTGGTTCATAAATCTGTTTAGGACAATAATTTAAATCAATCATGCGAGATTGTAAGTGAGATTCTAAGTTAGACAGTTCCTCCTTAGAGACAAGCTCTACAAGATTCAAACGTCAGAATACCAGATACATTGAGTTTCTAAATCAATGAATATTAAACGTATGGCCTTTTCAACTAGTGCCTGAACTAACTTCAAGAACACCAAGGACTTCAATTGTTAGAACGAGAATAGCAAACTACTACCGTAAGAAGAAACACACACACACACGTATATATATATATATATATATATATATATATATATATATATATATATATATATATATATATATATATATATATATATATATATATATATATATATATATACACACATATTATGTGAAGTTCATGACAGTAATTAAAAGTTATTACGATACTGCATCGAAGACAGTGATATGTTGCTGTCCTTTATCATGATGCATCTCGACATTTTGCAATAAAAACGTGTATCCAAATCAACTAAATCAGCACATTGGGTACATCCGTATGCTTTACATTATATAGTTTCACAAAGCTTACCTATGTGGCAGTTACACTGTGGTCCGTTTGCGTCAAAGGTTCCTGACAAAATAAATAATATATTGTAAACCTAGCTATATCCGCAGCTAAGTAGTCTAAGAGATGCCATATTCAAGCTGTTACATGGCTAGCATAGTTTGGTGTATCTACTTAGCAATATTTAACAACTGATTCAAAACAAAGTCCTGATATGTAACTTCAAAGATAGCTACCTCCCCAACATAAACAAATTCTGAAACAATAAAATGCATGCAATACAAATGAAGACCGATTTAAATTTATTTGAAGAGAAACGAGAATAAATATGGAAATTTACATTTTAAATATACACTTAATTTATGAAAATACAATTTTCAATGCACTTTCATTTTGGAAATCCTAATGGCAGAAAAGAACGGCTCTGCAATATCATTTTAGTTTTCTTTAGATTTGAGTTTGTTTCATTTCTGTACTTTTTCGTAACCTGCAGAAGAAATGACTTCTTCAAAGCAAAGATTTTTAACGATATGCAACATCCAGCATTTATTTTACAAAATGGACAAAGTAATGAGCGATAAACTCTGCCTGACACTCCAGTAACATGTTTGTAGAAGGATTTCAAGCGATCCCAAAGCTAAAACGAAACAATATATATATATATATATATATATATATATATATATATATATATATATATATATATATATATATATATATATATATATATATATATATATATATATATATATATATATATATATATATATATATTGTTTGTCTAAATATCAAGCTGTATTCACAAATTCACAAAATGGTTATCATAAATTTCAGACATTAACAATATTCAACATCCACTTGAGAGAACTGCTTTCTTAGATTTTTGTTTGGTGTCGAATAATGTCTTAGCCCAAGACCGATTATACTCAGTCAAACAGCTATACAGACGAAAACTGCAAAAAGACAATTTTGCATTTAGTACTGCACACGATGTAACATTGTATGTCAGCCACTAGTCGCAGTGCATATTGTAACATTTTTCCACTCCCATTGTGAAGTATAGCGGTGGTCGACTGATCTAATGCGCTCGCCTTGACATATTACCGAGATGTCACCTTTATTCGCATAGATTCGGCCAGCATGGGTATGTGAAAAGCTGGTCTTTTGCGTCCCGTTGGATGGTGGTGTTGTTGTTGTTTTTTCAGGGCTCTTACTCTACCATATATGCTGGCCGACATGTACACCAAATAATTTGCTGAGAAATGGCGTTAAGCCAAAGCTCAAACCAACAAGCCAATGTTCAAAGGAAAATACATACTTTACTGATTGAAATCCCTGTAAATAATCAATCTTAACTAGAACATGTATTATGTGATATACTGAAAATGTTCCTTTTTAGATGTAAAATATAAATCTTCCCATCATGCATATCGATGGCACAGCCGATATTCTAACATGAGTTAGTTCCACTGGCGACAAGACAAGGAAACGTTTCTGACGTAAAATCCTTAAGAACCAATTAGAAGTGGTTTATTGCAAGACATATGCATGGATAAGTGACTGTATACAACAGTTATGTACGTATCCGATTTTAATTAGAATATGAGATACATACCATTGACAAAATAAATATCAACGATACGTCATTTCACGCTGTTCCGTTTAAGACACACTAGGCTGAGTTTTCGCTGATTTGGGTAGTATAAGAAGAAACAAAACCTTTTTATGTAAAAATAATTTAGCTAACGCTCTTGATAGAAATTTTACCTAATTTTTAGGAAGTGTGTCCATCAGCGGCAACAAATCTAGGAGTCAATCCAAAAGTGAAAACATATAATTGGAATGAAATCTACGAAATTGTTGTTCCAAATATTGATACATTTGTTAATATGACAGTTTTATAAGCGGATGTTGAATTCATACCTTACAAGCACGATGATCTGGGCAAAGGAATTAATGGTATTTAAATGATTCTGAAGCGTGTGATTTGTATGGGCCTAGCTCGATGCACTAGGCCATATTAATTGACAAAACAAAGTACCATATGCTATTTGTAAAGCTATTATAAACACTGATATCTCTTATATCAAAGATGAACTTACAATTTTAATAACATTCCCAAATAGCCAGAAAGTTTAAGCACGAAATGGAATGAAGTATAGAGTATATACAATATTTACTCACACACGACGTTACGAATTTAAATTTAGGTCTTCCCACTCTCGGAACTGCCTTTATCTCTTCTTAATAATGTCAATAATGGAATGCATTTGGAAGCAATACTGGGTTTGTTAAATAATAAAAAAACAGACCAGTCTGTTTCTTTAGATTTTAGTATGAATAAATATTACTCGCTAGTCTTTCAACACAGCCCTTCAGCGTTTCGATATTTAGCACCAATATATCGACAAAACGAGTTCTGTTATATTTTCGGGTTGCGTAATTTAACCATGAGAGAGAGAGAGAGAGAGAGAGAGAGAGAGAGAGAGAGAGAGGGAGAGAGAGAAGAAATTGATGTGGTGGATGGATTACACCATGCAAAATATATTAATATTTTAGACTTCTGCCAATGTTATATTGTTGTAATATAGTATTTGCAAATCCATGGATCTTTCAAGATGACGATGCTAACACGATTGTTTGAAGGCCCACCCGATGAAGCATGGAAAAAAAACATGTCCCCACTTTAAAATGACCCCATACGCCTATATTGGGTGCAAAAGAAAACGTACAAAACTAACATTTATGTTGAGAATAAGTAACATTTATTCATATGATGACGTAACAGTTGCCATTTTCGCCGCCCATTTCATTGCATTCAGAATGTTAAGAGAGTAGTCTGTGATGACTCCATAAAATCTGAGACGAAAAAGGCAAATACGTTAATATTGATTGTCATGTGAGTAAAATTATTTGTCATGTTTACTTTAGATAGAAAAAGGGTCGGCCACTCTGGGATCTTTATTTAGGCATGTATATCCCTTTCTCTCTCTCTCTCTCTCTCTCTATCTATCTATCTATCTATCTATATATATATATATATATATATATATATATATATATATATATATATATATATATATATATATATATATATATATATATATATATATATATATTCCTAAACAGCTGGGCGTATCAACCTGAGATAAATAACCGTAATGTTCAAAGCTTTATATGGACAGATATTGGTGTGCGACATTTTAATTTGCGCTTACCAGTTCCTTCTCTTAAAAGAACGTTCCGATTTATATTATGTAGGACTGGATAAATCGTAAAATGTCTTAGGTGACTCGTAATCGAAATCGTCATGACGCTGCTCATAAATCCTGTGTTTTTTTATATTGTATGTAAAAGTAAGAGCATGAAATAGCTAATTTGCATTATACAAGTTTCAACTTATGCCATATTTCCGGACAATATACTGTTCTAGGCTTAGATATAATGTATGATTTGAATACATAGGTGTACCATGCTATCCAAGAATGGTTTATTCCTTGACTCCGATTATACCGGCTTGTTAGTCTATTACTTTTGTCAGTGAAGTAATTAACAATATGTGATGTTTGTCCAGTTAACATGCTGTGACAGCGCTTGCGTTACAGGTACTACAGTTAGGTAAGCAGGTCCGCATGGAAAATGATCTAACGCGACCCGAACGAAAAACTGCGAGCTAAGGAAACTACTGTTACTTTAAACGTTTTCGTTATCCATAAGAACATCCTCTGTACATGGGGAGTCTAGCGTTGTTATTGACTCTTAGGTTATGATATACAGATTGCTATTATTGCAGGCAGCGATGTCTAATATGAGAATACTTATCAACTAATAGTTGTCTTTGATATACTACGCCCTAGGTTATATCAATATCAGTATCAGTATATTGATGATCCGTACAAATCACTCTTAGTCGCATTTCAGCTTGCTGACGTTATATATTATGCCTAAAGATCAATAATTTAATTTCAAACAATTGTCAATTCATCAGCGAGTCGTTGCAAACGGAAAATATTGAAAAAGTCAGATGTTTCAGTGTGATGATAACTTTAGAAAACAAAGTACATTCTCCAGTAAAAATTCCAATACAAAACCCTCAAGAGATTTAAAAAAAAAAAAGAAATCTCACAAATAAAGGAAATTTAACGTATGAACACTATATGTGGATTGTTTAGTAATCCAATGAGATATCGGGCTGCTGAACGTCAACCGATCAACCGAGACTTATTTGATTTATAAAGGAATTATAATATGTAGGAATGACAAAGGGAATGTATGGAGCTTTAATCCGGATAATCCGGATAATTGATGACAAATGACACTAACGATACAGCGCCTCATCAATATGAAACTAGCTATTTAATTGTAAATCTAATAGCAGAGACGTCAATAGCAGATCCATCTTATAATCATGGCAATAACTATGCAAAACGATTAAATGGATGGAAACAATCAAGGTCTTTGCCGTTATGTTACATACCAAAATTTGGTTAAATGCAGAAATATATTCTTCACATGGCCCAAGCATGCTTTAAGCTTACACAGGCTATCACGCTTCTGCAATGGTATTTGCCTGAACTCATTCACTTTCGAAACAACGCGAATGTTATAATGTCATGCTTATTCTAATTTTTAAACAAAAGGACCTGGAGCTATAAAACCATTTAATACAATATTAAAACGATAAATATTTCATCGTAACAATGCATTTTCATTGCGCACTCGGTCAGATTAAATTTCGGTTGCATATTGTAAAGCTGCAAAATGTTTTTTGCACGTGTGTTACTCCAATCTGTATAGTAAAGATGGCTATAAGTCTATTTTGGGGAAGTTGAAGACTGAAATTTGAATACATCAATCTTGTAAAATTAAAAATCGTGTTATCTTCAGAATAATCTAAGATGAATTTATAACTTATAAGGTTAGTTAAGAAAACCATCAACATTTTCTTTGCCTCCCAACAACTTCTGCTAATACTCGTCAATATTGTAAATATACGGCTCGAGTTATCTAGCTAATATACTAAGATGCATTTATACTGTATAATTTTAAAAAGAAATTGGACAACTATGATCATTGTCACATAACACCATTCTACTAAAATACAGTAGGAATTGGCGTAGTAGTCCCACTTAAATTCTGTAGCAATGGGTTTAGTACTTCCACTTAAAGGTTGTAGGAATGGGTGTACTACTATTACATTTGGTATGTACGAATGAGTGTAGTACTTCCACTTAAAGCCTGTAGATAGGTGTAGAACTCATACTTAATGAATGTAGGAATGGCTTTAGTACTTCTATATTTGGTCTGTAGGAATGAGAGTAATACTTCGACTTAAAGGCTGTAGATGGGTGTAGTGCTCGCACTTAAAGTCTGTAGGAATGGGCGTAGTACTTCCATTTAAAGGATGTGGACAGAGTTTATTACTCAGGGGTTCATAATCAATACATCAAAACAATATAACCAATTCATATCACGTGAAATCATGACAAACATGAAGCATCATAGATATTATAATTCTAAATAATTATGAATGCTTATTTCAAACGCCTAAAGATTTTCCATGCCATTCAAGGGATATAAGGTTGCAAAATATGCTCACAATCTCCTGGTCATCCTAAAAATTGTCCGATAATGCGTTTCGTAAACTTTGGCCAATCATGGTATTCAAAAGGCTAAATCAAATTATCTAGTTATTGGCTACACTATTAAAATATCAGCAAGATATTCGCGACACTCGGAAGGAAATATCTCTAAAATAGCAAGCAAAGCAAAGCGTCATAGAGTTCATATGAGAAAAAGTTACGGTGAAATTACCGGATCAGTTTAAGTTCAAATCAAAATAGAAAATTAGTACATACGCGTAAAAGAGTACTCATATCCCAGTGGAATGATTGATTGATTGATTGATTTTTTAACGGCGCATCAGCACTGTTAGGCTATTTAGCGCCAAACAAAATGTTATTTGTATAATATTTTTAAAAAATTATAAAAGGTCCTGTATCGACCAGCGATATAAAGAAGATATGGTTGAAATTAAAAACGGTAAGATGGTAACGGTGAAAATAAAGCTTCACGATCAACGGGAGATGTAAATGTTCCATGTTATTGAAAAAAGATGAAAAGGTATTAAAATGGGACGGTATATATATTGCATAAAATTGCACAAGGTGATAGCATAAAAGTCAGAGTTTAGAGTAAATATTTACGGTTTTCAGGAACTCTATAATACGAGTGATGTTTATAGTATCAAAAAGTTCTTTCGTGTCATGCACAATGTAATAACGATCGCGCGTAGGTTGCAGGTCAAAGCACTCTATCATAAAGTGCTTGACAGTGAATGGTTCATTGCAGGAAACGCACTCTGGTGGGTCTTCACCTTTTAGTATGTGGGTGTGGGTGATATAAGTATGACCGATTCGGATTCTTGCAATGACTACCTCCTCCCTACGCATGGTTCTGTAGGAAGGAGTCCATTCTCCTAGAGTTGGCTTGATTGCATGAAGTTTGTTATTCACGGCATCATTCCATGATGCCTGCCACTTCTGACGAAAGAACTTTCTGATACTAGGTTTAAAATCAGTATACGGTATTTTAAAATCAGATGGTTCTAGAGTAAGGGTCATTTTAGCAGCGCGATCTGCTTTTTCGTTACCTTTAATACCAATATGGCTAGGTAACCAACAGTATATTATATCGTGGGAGACACTCATCTCGGTATTTTTGACGAGTTTGTTTTTCAATAGTGGATTCTCCAGTTTTCTATTGTGTAGTGACTGAAGTACTGATAGAGAGTCGGAGAAGATGATACTGTTCAAAATATTTTTGCTTGCTATATGTTGCAAAGCAAAGTCTATTGCTCTGATCTCGGCTGAAAAAATTAATGTCCCACTTGGTAAGCGTACTTGCGTTGTGTGATTTCCACAAACAAAGGCTGCAGCAGCCTTTTCCTCATCCTTTCAGCCGTCGGTATAAATTCTTGTATAGTTTCTATATTCGGTGAGAAGTTCTTGATAACAGTTGTGGAAGACGGAAGGGTTTGTCTCCGATTTTTTCCACCGTCTAGCGTAAAAAGAACGTTTGGTTGTTTAAGTAGCCAGGGTGGTGTTTCGGAGATGGACGTTTTCTGAATTGTAGAAAGATCAATTTTTGTGCTGTCAAGGCTGGATGATATTCTAATGCCAAAGGAAGGTATGGCGTTTGGTTTATTTTCATATAAGGTTTTGTATTTGGGTTGAAAAACAGCCGAAAAAGCAGGGTTGAGAGGGTTTGATTTTAATTTGAGAGCATACTGTGCGGAAAGCATTTCTCTACGATGCGATAACGGTGGTTCATTCGCTTCAACTAGCAGGCTTTCACACGGGGATGTTTTAAATGCTCCCAGAGCCAGTCTTATTCCCTGATGATGAATTGGATCAAGCATTTTAAGATACGATTTTCTGGCTGAACCATACACAACGCAACGATAGTCCAGTTTGGAGCTAATAAACATTCTATATAAATTTAGGATGACTTTTCTATCAGCACCCCAGTCAGTCTGCGCTACTACTTTAAGCAGGTTAAGTGCTTTTAAGCATTTAGCTTTTAAGTTCTTTAGGTGTGGAATAAAGGTCAGTTTTCTGTCAAAGATTATACCTAACAATTTTGTTTCCTCAACTGGAATAGGTGTTCCATCCAGCGTGAGGTTCGGTTCATCGTGATGTTTTCGTAACTGAGAGAAATGCATGCATACCGTTTTTGATTTCGAGAATTTGAAACCGTTTGCATTGGCCCAATTTTCAATTTTGTTTATATTTTGCTGCAGTTGTCTTTCAATTGTATGCATGTGCTTTGATCGATAACATATTAGAAAATCATCAACGTATAACGAGCAATCCACACCAGGAGTCAAACACTTGGTGATGCTATTAATTGTGATGTTAAAGAGCCTCACAGATAAAATACTGCTCTGGGGCACACCCATCTCTTGCTCGTGCAGATCTGAGAGGGTAGAGCCCACTCGTACTTTGAAATCTCTGTCGGAGAGAAAGTTGGATATGAAAGAGAGCAGACGGCCTTTTAGACCTAGATCGTTCAGGTCATTTAGTATCCCGTACTTCCATGTCGTGTCATAGGCCTTTTCTAAATCAAAGAAAACCGCTACTAAATGTTATTTCTTAATAAATGCATCGCGAATAAATGTTTCCAGTCTAACCAGATGATCATTGGTGCTACGGCCATATCGAAAGCCACTTTGGAAAGGAGATATTAAATTGTTAGTTTCCAAATACCAGACAAGCCGAGAATTGATCATTCGTTCCATTGTTTTGCACACACAGCTTGTGAGTGCAAATGGTCGATAGCTGTTGGGGTCTTCGCTATCTTTACCGGGTTTGGAGACTGGTATTACAGTTGCTTCTTTCCAGATTTTTGGTACATTACCAGTAATCCATAAATCATTGAAGAGTTTCAAAAGAGATGTTAATGACGATTCTGGAAGGTGTTTCAAAAACTGGTAATGTTCAGTGTCAGGTGTCAGAGAGGGTTTTGTTTTCTCTTTCCGTTTTTTTTGCGTAGGGTCCCAAACTTTCTTAACAGAGGAACGAGAGTTTAAAGAAGAAACATATTTCTTCCATGATGCTCTTTTACTTTCTTTGATTGTGCGGCGAGCTTTGGCCCGGACAATGCGATATATACAAATCCCAGTGGAATCCGTATTCTAAGCAATGCAAGGGTTTTCGCTCGGTAGCATGAGACGAAATATGGCGACGTTGACGAGCATCCACCATCTCACTGAGCTAAGGCTTCCCTGCAAATTCGATTGGAAGAAAATATAAAATATATACACGTTCATAAGTGTTGGGACGCTGACTCCTATTCTGATTTCTAACACTGTAAGAAATTGTAAGAACCAACTTATCACTGAGCTCATCCAAAATCGAACTGAGGCTTCCCTGTTAATTTAATTTGGTTTACATGGAAGAAACAATTGAGCGATTCGTGTTTACCATACAGTTGGATGTGTATTCAATGTAGATCAAGCTGAATAAAGTTTTCGAGGATGACTACAATCTGGCTATAATCGGCATAAGCTGTGCTCTTGTTGATATGAACTGTCTGTGCATCATAGAATAAATTCAAACATTATACATGAAGCTGCACAATATATTCGTTCAGAAAGAAGGAAAACAGGTTGATGATAGAGTGTGCATAGATTGTGGCATATGCGCATATTATGTTCATTGTTAAACTCCTGGAAAATGTTCTTCAGACGAAGCAGCAAACTTGATTTAAATTGAAAAAGTAAATTTCGAAACAATAGTTCTCCTTTTCATGATTTTAACTTTATAAATCAGAAATAAAAAATATTATCCTATTAGTCACCGCTGTTTACAATAATTTAAGAAAGGGAAAGAGAAGCATGTAAATAGTATGGGAGAGACTGAGAGAGAGAGATAGAGTACTATCGAAAATGTGACTCGTTTTCGACACGTAGAACCATCTGCAATGAAAATTTGCTATTTTTTATTTCAAACCATAGATTTGAATACCAAAGTTTAGCAAAATATGTATATATATATACTCATGGTAAATTTTCTTGTCAATATACAAATGATAATTATGTTAAACATTTTACATCTAATGATATGAGCATATCATAGGAGTTATGAAAATGTCCGGTATCGGCTATTTGAACATCATGTATGCATGTATGCCTGTATGTATGTATGTATGTATATATGTATGTATGTATGTATATATGTATGTATGTGTGTGTGTGTGTGTGTGTGTGTATGCATGTATGTATGTATATATACATGCATGCATTTATATACGTATATACGTTCGTTTGTGTGTATGTATGTATGTATGAATTTTTCATATACTGCTAGCACTGTCATAAAACATTTGTACATTTTTCGCAATTATTATTAAACCTCGTGCAAATGTGCAAGTAACTGAATGTGCAAGTAATTTAAATTAATGATACCAGACAGCTAACGATGCTTTTATTCATAAAAAGGTCGAATTAATTCAATTAAACTTTATTCAGTTGTATTCTTCTTTATGAACAAAAATCCAATGCAGGAAGTTTCATACGGCAGATAATGTGAGTGATACAAGACAAAGACTGTTGGATACAAATCTGAGAAGTATAAAATGGAAATATATTTCGATAATATAATATGCATATGTGAATGTGAATGTTGTGTGAAAAATAATCTTCAAGGCAAGACTTTTTTAACATATTTATGCAAAGTTAAGAACTGACACTACTATTCTAGTATCTATTTTACAAACGCTGTAAGAAATATGTAGAGAACTAAACTCATAAAGGATGATGGATTGTCCTTGGGAGAGAACGAGGTGGAAGTCAATGCAAAGTGATATTATTATCACGATGAGCGAAACGTTGAAACAATGGATCTTGCTAATAGTCAACTTTATTTACTTTTGAACTAAGTCATTATTCTGTTTGATTTATCAATACAACTGTCTATATTATTCATACATACCTCCAATACCCCTCTTTCTCCGTCTTGGTCAATTTCTTTTATCAGTTTTAGGGATGATAGGTCCAGACAGAGAGTGTCGCAGATTAGAAACCGAGTGGGTCTTTGGACTAAATGAATAAGACAAACACAGTGCGAGAAAGATGGAAATTTATGAATGAATTAATAAAGAAAAATATATGATATAAAAATACAATGATTCTCTCACGCTCTCAACATACGATTGACTCAAATCACTCTACAAAAGATTCACACATCAAAAATAAACCAAATATATTAAATCAATATGAAGATAGATCCAAGAAATCTCATGGACTGCAGATACGCTTCAAACAGTATTTTACACTACAAGAGAGATTCACATAATCTCGAATATGAACTCCTATTAAGATTTAAAATAATCTTATGAACGCAACGAAGATTCAAAATAATCGTATGAACACAACTAAGATTCAAAAAAATCTAATGAAGATAAAAATGCAATTGGAACAACAATTTAACCAAACGTACGCTTCTAGACCCCTTGTACAGTCGAACGATTCCTTGGGTTGGCCCACACTTTTATCGGCTGCTCGCACCCTTTATGGATCCACCACATGTACAGTCATACGTATACACACGTACAGACAGCATACAGCACCCTTTTGAATTTGTTACGTCTACCTCCTTGGCACAGTCATACGTATATACATAAATACGTATCGACAGCACGCAGCCTTAAATACTCTGGAAACTCCAGACAGCTCTAAACAACTTTAGACAGCTCTAGTCATATTCACAGTCACAATGACAGAGATATTCACAATCACACCGACAGAAACAATCACAGCGACAGACACAATCACAGAGACAGACACAATCAGCTACAATAAAACCAGATTGGTCATAATAATAGTTTCTGTATAATCTCTGGATATATGATAATTCTGTAACCTCTATGCATTATTAAGCTATAAGACATTACAAAACAAATAAGCTTCGCATATCAAATGAAATGTCAATTTAACACTTACCCTTATGGCTGGAGAACAATGCAGAGCGTACACTCCTTGACGTGATCCAAAACGACCAGTGTCGGTTTCAGAAATTGGTCTTACTTAAATCCATAGTAGAGTGAGCAAAAGTCAGGGTAAAATACCCGTGCATATCATATTATTAATGTTCCTTCGCCACAAGTAATTTCTGGCGAGGTACATGTTACCTCGAAAAACACGTATTCGCCCTAGATAACGTTGTACGCAACGAGAAATAGCCAAATAGTTCTAAGGCAAAACCAAGTTATTTCTTTGCCTAATTATGTGACAGAGAGTACTACAATAAAGAAACAGTAAGAGAGGATAATCTGAACCAATGCGAGAACGAGAGCATAGAGACACGTGGTCTTTAACTATATTCATTTTTTTCAGTTGTATAGCCCTGTTAGCTTTTCGGTTTATACAAATAATGGACTTATATTATATTATGCTATAAACAGTTCATATAGTCGCAGTCGCGATATGCGGAAAAAGACGTAAATTTCTTTAACGATATACTGGATATGTCCCGACATGATTTTGAATTTTGTGTCAATGGGGCTGCACTACCATGGAAAGTTACACATACCATTATGACAATTCAGAAACTAGACGATTACTCTGGTTAAGCTTAGCTCATGGTTATAATTTAAACTGAATTTATTTTTCCCTCTCATTACAGGTATTTGTCTTGTAATTACAGCTAGATACTGATATATACGAAGGGATGATTCAATTCATATAAAACATTAGTATGAATGTGATATATAGGAAACATTTGGAAACTTTATTCTATATGCTTCTTCGACATTGAAACTGACATACACTTAAACGAGATATATAATAATGTATAGAGTCCTAAAACTGTATTTAGCAGTTATTGTGTATTCAATATGTATCTCTCTATCTATCAATCTCTGTCTGCATACAATTCTACTAAACATTATATTCCGTATAACGCTGTCAGTTTCTGTTTACATTTATTATTGTCAGACTCTGAATCCCTTATAACTCTATTTATGAGTTTGGCTGTTTACAGGTACTATTATTAATTTATGTATGCCGTATAACTATCCGTCAAATTTGTCTGTTACCAGGTACTATTACTAACCTCTGAACTCGGATAACTCTGCCTGTCACTTTTTATGCTACACGTACGTTTGCTTACCTCTGTATTCCGCGTAACGTTCGTAGTTCTATGAAATGAGATCAAACTTATCGTTAGCGTTTTCGCACGTTAATCGAAAACTAATGTAGCATAATCTTTTCAGTTACAATGCAAAAACAACGTAATAATGTTTCAGCTATTTGCTGTTAGTGTGGAATCCTAGTTAGAGATCTTGTTTATATATCATCTCTAATACAGTTGGGGATTACAAATATTCATTAGAAATCTCAGATGAAAAATTGTTTCTGTTTGGAACTGAGTTCCGATTGTCATATTTTTTAACTGTAAGTCTTTCTTTTTTCCTTAGATAGAGTTATTGCAATTTCAGTTCCAGACTTCACTTTAAAATGAAAACTCTTACGGTATTGCAAATGAAATCCCAAAATAAACTTAGATTTAGTGACATAATTACTAATAATTTTAAGTTTTGAATAAAATTTTATTTAAAATTTAAATTAAGTCGAACACACAAAGTGCTGATGTCTCTTTGGTGATCTGTATAATGATGATGTGCAAACAGTCTTTTGCTGGATTACAATAATACGATTTGAGAATATATTATTTTGTTTGCATTTCACTATAAATCCAACTCTGTTTCCAAGAATCTTAACATAATAATTTTGCATTGCCAGAGAAAATAATAACTGAATTTAATAATTTGAACAAACGAAATTATTAATTTCCAGCAAAATGAACTTCTGGTAACAACGATACTACAAACTGATTCTGTTAGATCCTAAATCACAACGAATAATCCTTCCAATGGCAAGATTATATAATCTCCCACTTGATCTCAGGTCACCATTAACATTTTCGAAATAAACTGAAAATTACCTAATATAAAATAACCTCTTAGAAGGTTCCAATTCTTTACCAAAACAAAATGGTTAGCTATATTTGGTAATATGTTACTAAAATTATAATATAAGATGTGTAGTAAACGCCAGGAAGACAGAGATTCATAAGGAATTCCCAAAGTTCAAGACACAGATTGAGATAAACATGTTTACTACAAAACCACAATCAATTAATCACGCCGGGTAGGAAATAAATTTATGTTTGGACAAGGTCAAGTCCAACATGCAACGTTACATTAAAATAGTATATAATCAGATATAAAAAATGAACATTAACTGACAAATGGGGTAACTTAAATATACATTACATTATAGATTTAGAAAGTATTCCATAAATGTATATAACTTGGCCAATAGAGGAAAAATTCCCACTTCCACATGCTACTTTATCTGTACGTATACATTTCAGATATTATATCCGTTGAAAATTAAACACGAATCGAACGATCAGCATTTGGATGTGATTGGAACGTTTATGACGTATACGTCTGAAACAGCAATTGTACAAACGTTTACATGCATCGGGTAACGATTTTTCTCGAAAAAGCTCGTATCAGTTTTTAAGCAGAGTGCACTTTAATTGTATGCAAAACTCGTCTTTCATCATTTTGAGAATGTAGCCGTTGTTACTAGTTGTAAAGTCGACTTCATTTGCAGTTCTCGTTTTTTTAAATTTCCTTTTTGTTTGTCCTAACTTTTGTATCTGCACTTTGGGGAGGCGTTTGTTATAATTTCAGTTCATATATGTTATAGGTAATACCAATCAACAACAAACATATAGATATAGATATTGTCCCCAAGTAATGATGTTACCGTTAGCTCATCATTTGCACTGCTTTTAACTTGTTTTCCATGTTCTTCTCAATTTTAGCCAGTTCTCCAACAGTTTGCACCAACATTACTGTTTGCTTCGTGGCTCAACAAACTGCCTGTTCAAGCATCTTTACGTGGCATGTAGTTTCAAAGCAGCAAATTGGATTAATAAAATGTGCCGGAATTATATTCTTACCAATACACTGGAAAACAATGACAACAATTTAAGTACGCTCTGATTTGGAAATTATCATTTACCATCTACATACTGAAAACACTTATAAAGTTTCAACTACCAAAAATGCATTGTAAATCTAAACCAATCATTGTCGGTAGCACGTCATGTGTGGTCCATACAACAATGGGATTCGATTAATCATTCAAGTGGATGACCTTAATGACGAAAGCTTTCTCGAAAGCTATTACTTGTTAAGCATTTAATGTCCAATTGATGTGTTGCGGGAGGCAATTTGGGCCATCACTGAAATGTTCAATTACAGTTCAGGCGTAGTTATTTGGTTTCAAATATATATATATATATATATATATATATATATATATATATATATATATATATATATATATATATATATATATATATATATATATATATATTTGGGAGGTATCTCAATAGCACTTACGACGGCCAATTTACACCTCACCTTTGGATAAATCCCAATTACACCAGTTAAATTGCCTAAGACCTCGTATATAACAAATTCGACTTCAGTCCTAAGCACATTTTAAAACTATGTTTAAAGCGCTCTAACTTATCAAGCGGTATGTGAGATTAGCGATATTGTATCTAATCATATAACTACTGAGATATACACGATATTTACACACACACAAACTGTGTGTGTGTGTGTGTGTGTCACGCGAACAGGTTGAAGAAGTACACATTAACGTATACATTATTGCACCATTTTTTACGCATATACATATATATATAGACACAAATATGACGTGTTAAAGCCAACGTTGTATCATGTAACTTCAATGGATTGGTGATTATTCCCGGGATTTTCGGGGTTCTTCTTCTTCCATCAAATATAATAGTTTTCATGCATGGCCTAGTGTGTGCCGAATATATATATATATATATATATATATATATATATATATATATATATATATATATATATATATATATATATATATATATATATATATATATATATATATATATATATATATATATATATATATATATATATATATATATATATATATATATATATATATATATATATATATATATATATATATATATATCCGGATTAAAAACAATAGGTTTAAGAATTACAACACATTGCAGCACTAAACGAGGCAATGGATCAAGAAAAGTTACTTTTTACCTTGCTTGTTGTTGCCGGGATCCTGTCGGTCATGCGTTCTCTGCCCTTTTCCGGAGAAAGAAAACGCTGAAACAAGGTCTTGCGAAAGGGACTCGATCTTCAAGGGAACTTTACTACTAGGCATGCGGAAATCAAGGTTGACCTATTTGTATACATTTAAATACGAAATTATAATTTAAATTGGCATTTATATATCCCTCAGAGGAATACATTCATCTCTCAATCCCACACCGTTTGTAGAGATACCTCATTTCATGAAAGATATGTAAAATATAATGACATATATGTCATCTCACAGATTATACATACTATTTGGCTATACAAGACAAGATGTACAAACGTTTTACATCCTAAACCACGATGAAACTTTACGATCACCTAAACGTGCCGAATCACATTTTCATTCATCTGTCTTAAATGTAAATATCCATCGACCTGTCTAAGTGATAACGCCGCCAAAGAACTCTACTTCTGTCAAATATTCGTTGCAACCTTGCTGTCATATGATAGGCAGCCTGAGTTTCGGATCACTGAAGAGACCAAATACCAGTTATGTCAAAATATATTAATAAATGTATACGTGAATGGGAATGAAAATGTCCTACACTAATAATTGCATTTACGACACCTCTAACTAAAGAGTCACATTTTGATCTAATAATTAGTGTGTAAAGAACAATTGCAGCAACTACTGAGAATTTAACGACACGTTGAATTTATTAGATAATGTATAATGAAGTAGTTAAAGTCTCTTCTGTTCACTGATCAGTCAACAATGCTGTTACTACCAGATGGTCTTCATCTAAATAACAGACAAAAGCAAGAACCAACACGTTTTGAAAAACACAATAAATATGATATTCTCTATAAAGTGACCATTCAAAGGAATAAAGGAACATGATGTTGTTAATTAAATCCCAAATAGCACTAAAAGTTAAGTATCAAGTTCAATAGTAAAGTATATTCAAAATAAAATCCAGTTATGTTCCGAATGAAATACAACCTTGAATGTGATTATGTGCCGTTATTCTCGAATATGCTAAAATGCCAGCAGTCTTGATATATCACAATGAAAATATATATTTGCCTTGAAGTACCGCACAATGATTAACAAAGAGCTGTTTGTCTTAAATCAATGAGCATGTTGTAATTGCAAAAAATACTAAATACATCCTCTAGAAAAATAAAAAAGCACAAACAAACACCAGATTACAATAGTTGGATGTTAAAGTAGGGATGAAAACATTGTTTACAGCTTTAAGCTCGTGTAGAAACCTAAGAAACAATGTTAAGAGCATTGACTCTTAAAAAAGTAACAGAAAGGAATAAAGACAACAAGCTTAGTAAAATTTAACAAATAATTTATTTCCCTACTCTACAAAGTGAAAAATGAGAACAAAAAGGTATTGCGAATTAAATCCGTAAATATTCCAAGAATTAAAGACACAAGTCCTAGTAGTAAAACATCCCGAATAAAACTCAGTTCAAGTCCCGAAGAGATTCAAAATTGAGGGCGATCACGTGTCTGTTAAAGTTTGCGAAGTACTGATGTGTCAACAGTATCTTGTTTGGGTAACACAAAAGTTAGTCCAGGTTTGAATTCAGTATAAATTATAATGAATGTCTTTATCCAAGATTGTTATCAGATCACTTTTGTATTTCCAGAGCAAATAATCAATTGAACTTAACGAAAATAAAATTCAGCCTAAACTGGTCACAACATAAGACAACTTAATGTGCTAGATGTTAAAGCACGGCTGGTAAAATCACCACATTCACAAAATAATATAGTTCTTTGCTCGACCTCAGGTCATAATTTGCATTTTCTATAAATAACACTTACCTATCGGAAAAAAACTTTTAGAACGATCTAATGACCTTATTTATTTAGAACACAATAGCCTAGAAAATTCACTTAGAAATCCCTCAAGACCCTGACCCTGATCAGCATATTTACTCCTTTTTGAACTGAAAAATAATCATGTTAATAAGCTCATAAACGTAGAGACTAATAAATGCTATTATTATTATTTACATAAATGAAATATTAAAAAAAGTAAAAAGTCAATCGGGTCAAGTAGAGCTTGATTCAATTTTGGACAAGGTCAAGTCCAGCAAAAAATGTTACATTACAAGAACATGTAATTAGATAAAGAAAAATTTAATACTCACAGGGACAAATTTAAATTAACTATACATAACAACAATAAGAGAACCAAGATATTAATGACTTTTCCGTCCAATTAGTAAAAACGTTTTGCAAGAAAACTGAACCCTGAACTCAGATCCGAAGAAAAACGTTTAATTCCAGGTAATAATGACCCTACAATATAGTCTAAAATCATAGAGAAGAATTTGGTATGTAATATGTTGTGTACAAAATAAAATAAACATGATTCAGGTAGTCTCAAACACCACCCACAATACAAATTAAATATGCATAATACATATAAGTTAGTACATATGTCAAATATCGTAATATTCTCTTAATAATACATATATATAATTGTTATATTCACTTTGACACATACAGTTATGATCCGTTAAATCATGTTAAGAATAGGAAGCTCAAGTATGAGACAAGGATCAATGAAATTGTGATATTCACAAAATATATAGATACATGAATGCATATGTTGACATTATTTATATACCATCCATCAATTCACTGAACATAAACGAATATACTTTTTGACAATGAATATTAATTGGCATTGTTCAAAAATCATAACTATGATCAAATACACCGTCCGTCAAACGATATGAAGTTTTAATGGTCAACATATTATATATGAATGATACATTTTTTTCCTATATGTGAAAAGACCTGCCAGGAAACTAAATTTCAAGCTGATAAGTTGGTAGTGGAACCCTTGTAACCTTATACGCTAAACCGAACCAACAACTGGAACCAATTACTAATTCACCCAACCATAGCATGCAACGTTAACTCAAATATATTTTATTACAAACACCGCTGTGCATGTATTACATCGGTCGACAAAAACGTCCTAACTGAATATAACAAATATTTTCCATTGTGGAGGATATCATGAAATTGTAGAATAACCATGTTATACCTGAGTCTACTAACAACAAAACTCACATCGGGTTATAAAAGGCTTGCACGCTTCTCATCGTTTGCTATATACGACATACGCAAGCCAAACAAACCTGTCCATTCAGATAAACATACGACAGTAATATGAAACAGATTATGTTAATAGTATATGTTGTATTACATTGCTGACTAACTGAAAATAAACAACTAATTTTGAATCATAGTTTGTAACAAACTATCATATAAAACACACATGACAGAGAAGATGAACGTGTACAGCTAGTACACACCTCTACAGCGGAAGGATACAATCAGAAAGACAAAACATTCCTGGCACAACCTCTGTGCAGTACAACTATACAAGAAACAAACTAAAACGATATAAAAAGAAAGATATTCTAAATGTTCTTAAGTAACAGAAAACTGCCACACCAAAAAAACCACGTCGGATGTTAATTAGTGCTGCCGCCAGTTTACACTTGACGCAGGTCAGTAAAACTATGTCGCTATCATTCAAGGAAACAAAGACATATTCCATAGGTAATGCCATCCTCACTAGTCACGGTACCGATGTGATCACCCGTGCTACGCCTTGGTGTATCAAGCAAATATTTATGTGCTTCGGGTCTGTGAATTTCATTGGATGCAGCGGAAAGCCACGGCACCCAATCAAAAGTAAGTTGCTCAAATTTGTATACATTTCCTATAGAAAAAGGGAGCATATGACATGAATGGACTGTTAAATAAGCCATTTTCCACTGCCTGTCCTTGTTTGAACAAATATTTTTCACTCAAATACACATGTAATGGCTTATCTATGTTACATAGTCATACATTTGCTGTTGAACTTATAAAGTATCTTTGTTAGGTCAGTTGCCTCCACTATTTTCATCCGATACCCAACGCATCACCCTATTGTTTAGTTGGCATTATATACTAAGGGAGGCAACTCATGAAATCCAATTGATGTTGCTAGGACAGAGCACTAATTATATGTCCGATCTGCCAAGGTGTAGATAGGGTTATCATATCGATATCTTTGCGAGCAAAGATGGAGTAATGCTATATGCAGCACATGCATGGCATCCATAATATATTTATAGTAAAACTACTAGGCAATTTTGTGCACGTAATTCTGTAAGACGTAATAGCGTTAGAATATACAAATTTCAGCCGCTATAGCTATGGCACTATGATATTCTACCTCTGGAAACAAATGCTCAAAATTAAAATGAGCTAGAATGAGTAGGATGAAATAAGGGTATGATATATGCACAATGTCACCACATACAGCATTAACCAGTTTCGATATGACGTATGCTGATAAATTCCACTTTTAATTATAAAAGATTTGGATTGTTTTATCGTTCTATGACACGTCATCGTATATGTGTTATTTAGATACTGGGCAATTTGAATAATAATTCCTCCACGATTAACAATATTGGCTAAATCGGATGGATGTATTTCAGACGTTCAGACGTAAGTCCAACACCTACTCATTGAGGCTCTGTGGCTCCAGCCCCAATTAGTCACCTTGTACGATATGAAGTAGAGCACATTGCGTGTTCTAGATACGAGAGCCCTTATGGGAATTAAATAAATAGCATGACAATCGAAGTTAATTATTGCAACTTCAAATATTTCAGAAAATGTATCAACAAACTAAGTTGAAAATTATTTCTTTGTTTTAAATTTGCAAACTTCACAGTGTTTATATTGGGCCATGTACCAGCTGTGTTCATCCTTGGTAAATTAATTCTTAGTCAAGCTATATATCGTATGCTGATGATAACCGAAAATTGTTTACTTTGTGTAAAATAAACAGTCTAATATATTATTAGTACTCACTATATATTTCCTTCTGCATTGTATGTGCATTGCAAATGATCTAATATTCACCTTTCGTCTATAATTTGATTTTATCGCATAACATATTTAGGTTCAGTTTGTCTCTTGCCTGGTCTTGAGCTAGTAATTAGTGGAACGTCAGATTCTTGATAATGACGGAAGTAGATGGGTAGGTAAATCGTTACGAAATTGAACATAAAAGTATCATAGAATGTACTATAGTGACAGGATTCAGGTGACTTTGCTTACAGCTGAATTACAGAACTGAATTAAATCCGCTTTGCGAAGTCAAAACTTAAGCACACATAATTTACACATCCCGCGTTCTGTGCGTACAAAATATATCCAAATTAAGCACACACATATTACACATCCCGCGCTCTCTGGGTATAAAATATATCCAAATCAAGCACACATAATTTACACATCCCGCGTTCTGTGCGTACAAAATAAATCCAAATGTATGCCTGAATATATTACGTATTGACCATTCGTACCTCACGTTATATGACAAGTCAAGCAAGTTTTATGATATTTCTCAGATAATGCCTAGATTTTTGGTAATAAAATCGTTCCTAAATTTGCAAGCAGTTCTACCTTTGTGTGAGGTGATTTTGTAGCTTTGATTTCGTTCAACCAGTGTCAACCTGGATGGCTGGGCCCAATAGTTTGGGTTGATCACAAACTTATACTATTTTGGGCCAGGTTTTCTCTTGTAAATCTGCTGATGCCAATGCTAGTTTTTGCATATGTGTTGTTTTGATTTTTTATTATTTTTTTATAATTTTTTTTTGGCTTTTTTCTTTCTTCTAAATCAGTTATCGCTTTTTTTGCTGTTGGCCATTGTAGCCTTGGATTTGGACCAGCGTATATTCTTTCTTATTTCTGAGGTTAAATTAGTGGATCCATTTGCTAAGTTGCATCACTGTGCGGCAAATTACGATGGTCAAGGCTTTGTAACGCCTTAAATTCTTAACGCCTTGGGGTCAGCTTAGAGGTCAATGCTTGCTTCATCATTTTAAACATTGCAGGATAAAACGATGCTATCTAGGAAATGAAAATAATCACACTAGTTCACCAGGAACTCCTATAATAAAAATTCTCTTGCATATTTAATTTTAAACATTGCATAATGTCCTAATTGTTGGCTGCTATATTTGTATTCTTCATACTTGTTTACTAATGTATCTGAAAATTCTTGATATTTATAGACTACCAGCTAGAGTTGACATTTGGTGCATAAATGTTCCGATTAATTGTTCTTCTTTGCATTCATAATATTGCTTCCTGAAACTTTGCAGTTATTATTTATTGTCTTTTAATGTTGTGTTTAAACCAAGGTATACATCGCACATAATGTGGCAGGTGTTTGCTAAAGGACTGGCTGATTCTTTCTCTTTCTCGTATAGTTGATTTTCTAAACACCAAATATTTTCAGTAAGTTTCATCAATTAATATAAATCAAACTAAAATGTAGTATTGAAACCCAAATACCACACTTTATACGTTCAGAAAAGAACCTTCATTCCATCCTTTGGCATATGGTATTTTTCTCATCTAAAAGGTTATTGTAGGAAATATTTCAAAATTCGATTTTCTCAATTCACCTTCAAAAATCGTACTATTTTGCATTTACTAACTACAAAGTTTTCAACAAAGTCTCCTATTCTTCAGAGTAAATGGAATGAAAACAAAGCATCCTATCGTAGCTACTCGTCCCTTTATTCAAAAGACCGGGAGAAAACTGGAATTCAATTGCAATTCCCTTGGTAACGTCTCGGGCTATATAAAAGATAGAGCGACACTTCTTTGCTGCAGCCATACCCAACTATCTTAACTATAACGAAACTCCTTAAACTATTTTAGCATTGTGAGACTAATAATATGATGTCGCGCTAAATTCCTAGACATTACAAACGCATGATGTTCTCGTGTCATCTATGAAAGCTATTATCGACCGCTGGCTGACAAGCAATGAAATGGTAGATAAAGCAGCTAAAACTACCTTACAGTAATCTATTTCCGAATGGACGCTCCTATATACTGACTTAAAACATTGTATCAATCAGCATATTGGTAATTTTTGGTGGAATATTAAAAACAAAAACACCAGAAACAAAACGTAATAACGTTAAACTCATAACTGGACTGTGGTATCTCTCTGTAGAACGTTTCGGAGAAACATGTAAATGTTGTGCCTATCAATGTTGACACACAAACGCAATTGCCACATGCTTACCATCTGAATGGTTAACTTCGATCGATGTTTGTACCCTGTCGGTGTATTCTGAGGATGGAGAACTTTCTCATCGTGTGTGGAGTGCCACCTTGTGAGGCAGAAGTATTTTGACATGAACTACTTGAGGGTTATTTACGAGGACGTACTACTTGGAAAAATGATGAACTTTTAAATTCAATACGATTTATAAAACAGAAACCAACCAGGTTTCCAGTACTTGATATGAGCTACTTTTATATAACTTTATATGTACTTTATAAACTTCTTTATCTGTACATTTTATAAGATATATTTTTGTATAATGTTGTAATTTAATTGATAGACTTTATCGTTTAAAAGTTTTGCGCAATTAAATTTTAAATGTTTAGAGATAATTATATTCTTCGCACTACAGGTGCTGTAAAGCTCTACACACATACATGCATGCTTTCTCTAATTTGTGGTAAGAATAATCGTATACAGTTGGAAAGGTAAACTATTTGTTTCCTCTTAGATTTCTGACCTTTCCAAGAAAAATGTATTACCTTTCACCACCAGGAGAATGTGAAACATTGCTTATATGTATCATTTATTTGTATAAATGTATTAAATACTGGATTGGAATGGATCATAACCGATATCATGGAAGCGTTATATTATCCAGAAACATCTAGATGACTCAGGTAAGTACACAAGGGTTTCAACAGTTCAAGACAAAATACTGAGATATTGATTTCTTATCTTTGTACCGAAGAAGACGTGGGCGACGACACCGATGTTTGCCCTACTTTGCCAACGTCTTACATTCAGCGATGGAATTTAGCTGTTAACAAATCACATGAAACAATTCAATATAGTTGTTGTGGTGGTTGTTGTTGAGTTTAACGACATTTTCAGCACATGATAGGGTATACATGGCGGCCATTATTAATGGTGGAGAAAGAACCCGGGAAAACCCCAGAAAAAAAAACCGACCCAAGATAAGCTACTGGCAAGCTTTCACACATACCCACATTGGCTGAATCTGAGACTCGATCCCAGCAGACAGAGGTCAAATGGCAGTGATCCGTAACGGAGAGCACCTTAGACCACTCGGCCACTGGGGGAGTTCACTATAGTACATTTTATGATTATTTTGTCTGTTTAATTTTACACAGCCCTTGATTAGCATTCCCATATACTTAATGCATTAGCAAGAATCCTATTGTCCGCTCATTATTGGTCTTAGAGAAGTGATGGTATAATGGTGTCCCTCCAAATCAATGTATGGAGAGAGGCTCCTATTGTGCCAATGTAGCTTCCATGTTGAAGCTATAATGTGTAAAGTGCACAGCATACACCATTTTAAGTAGAAAACAGCATACAGCTTACGGCGATATTGAGCATCAATTTACCGTGTTGGTCTTGGTTGGCAATATTTTAGGCTCGAATAATTGACTTCAACCCTCATGCTTCGTATTTAAACCCAGTTACGCCTCTGAAATGTGGCACAAGCCCCATGTTGTCTCCGCCATACCGTACAAGGTTACTAATGGCTGTAAGAGCATAATCGTATAGATGGGTGTCGGACTGAAGACTAAAAGCGTCGGGTTCCGATTCGACCATCTGATTCAGCCCATACCGCCTACCATGATTTGAACTTCATGCTGTCAAACACTAAACAAAACCAAAATATATATCAATATGTAGTCTTAAGTTCTGTGAACATGACAACCTAATATCCGTTTCTTGACGTTGAATTTTCATATATAGGTGCATTTACATGCTTTGTGAGTATCAAAATGTCATGAATCCCTGTGTAACATGTGAATATATCATATACTGAGTCCATCAACACAAACGAAACAACTTCATCGAACGAACAAATCAATTCCTTACATAAAAAGCGTAAAGAACAGATTCATATGTTATAATAATATAATGCTATAAACAATATATATTATATGCAGAAGCTAATGTGTAGTGTTAACTAGGCAATGAGTAGAAATACTTCTAAATAATTCAATATAAATTCAACATGTTGAAATTTCATACACTTATGCATGTTTTGATTAATTGTTTTGGGGTTATGCTTAATGCAAATGAAGTACTAGTGCGAACTAGTTTGGCCATATAGGTCGTAATTGCATTTATTAAAGTGTGACATACGTCGTTACCATGCACTTTACGGTTGCAAATAAATATATCTTTGCATACTGTCTCCTAATCCAACACCTACTCGGCCTATCCTGTGACAGCACGGTTTCAGTGAGTCGGTGTCATTAACAGAGTTCAATGACAGCGTTATCAGTAATATTTCTATATTTAAATCCAATGCATGATAATGGATTTGTGATTCCGCACGTTTAGATAAACGGTGTTTCACAATATGGCTCAAACTGCGAAAGGTAATATCTGATTTTTGTGCATCTTGACTTGTGTATACGCATAATCGTTTCTATTCTAATTACTATATCATTCATACAATGACATATCCATACAAACAACGTGGTATCGAGAGATTCTTATATTCCGCTTGTTGGTATGTAAATGCCAAACGTAGTCATACTTTTGTGCATATGACTTGTATTTATAAATATATTTCCGGTGGGTTAGAAATAATGGCTCAACGTTGAATTCCTTTTGCCTAGTAGTTACATTCCCGTACATCGCAAGTATTTATGTTGTGCCTTGCTCTATCCTGTACAATCTTTGGGAAGGTGGAGAGAACGCATGTCGGAATGGACCAGAGCACTTGCAAGCAGGGACACCTGTAGTGTAATTTGCGCCACGTGCTCTTGTCTTGCCTACAATGACTTATAATTATCGATCTTGTTGGTGTTAGTTTAATGACATTTTCAGCACAAGATACACTATACATGACGTCTAGTAGAGTTGATGGAGGTAGAACCCAGGATAGCACAGGAAAGAATTACCGACCCACAATATGTCCTTACAAAAAATGCAAAACAATAGTTACGAGAATAGTACAACCTACCCGCATCAATAATAGATCAATAGGTAAGTCCAATGGGATAAACATGACAGCCCTGGTCGGGTATCAAGTCACAAACATAGAATTATGTTGGTATACAAACCTCAAACATATAATTGTATGCGTCTGACATTATTCATTGTGTGTTTGTAAAATTGTCACAGCATTGAATCCCGCTTGCCTAGTACTTACGATCCTGAGCATCGCCAGTCCTTTCGTTTGTCATTAGTCCATCATCTTCTTTCTTCAGTTAAGGGCACTAGTAAGCAAGAAGATATGTACCTTTACGAGCGACATGGACTCGTTATTTCTTGCAACGAATTCTAATTCTAGGTTTTGTTGGAGTTGTTCTTATTTTGTTTTTAACGCTACTTTGTAGCACATGATAGTCTACATATGACCCTCTAGAATATATGGTGGTGGGTGAAACCCGGAAACCCCAGAAAGAATCTCCAAACCACGAGGAGCTACTGGCACGCTTACATTTTTCACATACTCACATAAGCTCACGCCAGTCATTCTCTCTCTCTCTGTATATTTGTCTGTCTTTCTATGAATATCCTGGACCACTCCGGTTTCGCCTGTGCCTATAGCGTCAAACTTGAATGCTTCAGGTTGCCGGTTCGAAATCCGACCGACTCATACCAAAGATTTATAAATTCGTACTAGAAGATACATCGCTAGGCGCTCAGCATTAAGAGGTAAGTGTTAAGACAGGTCACCCTTGTGTCGGGATTATGTGACCTGGTAGGATATGGTCCCACATGTCTGCCGCATGATTCCACATTGTTAGACGACATTATAAACTGCCACACTGTAGACATCGTAGCGATATGACCGAAAACCTTTTAAAGCTACTATACAAATCCATAATCACACACACTCTATATATCTATCAATATAATCTATCTATCTATCTATTCATCCATCCATCCAGCCATCCATATATATATATATATATATATATATATATATATATATATATATATATATATATATATATATATATATATATATATATATATATATATATATATATATATATATATATATATATATATATATATATATATAATGTCAATAATGGATGTAATAGTACATTAACCTCCCCGCTCAATGTATAATGCAATTTCCAATTTGTAATTTCTTCAGTAGAATTAACAGGACAGTCCTGGTTTGGTCTGAAGTCTGAGACACTTATTTTACAATTCCGATGCTATAACACACTTAGCTTTAGCATCTCCCAGAAAAGTCGAGAGAAGTAAGAGGTTAGCAATGGAATTTAATGGAGTACTTTATTTGGTAATGGATGAACATTTAGAAGCAACTGTATTTGTATGGGAAAACATGAACGAGTTTATTCTGAGTAATACCACAAGACCTTGGGAATGCAATATTATTCCGAGTACAAGAGCTCATCTTTCCAAAACAATGGCAGTAACCTTTTTATTATATACACATTTTTGTTTCCTACCAAAGGTCTAATAACAAAGGAATACACTACCAGAAACAAAATAGCTGAAATTATGTTGTATTTCAAAATAATTATACAACCGTACATTCATCAATACACAATAACAATATAAATGAACAAATATCACCAACCAGACATCTTTGAACTTTGTCACACACTAGTTTAAAACATATTCTCCTTAAAACTGAAATTTGGAGTCATATTTGGCATGAATCAGCATTGATACAAAATATTTCAAGTTGATTTGGAAGTGGGTGGGTTTTGATTTGCTGTTGATTAAACCCAATGATTTTCTGCTTATGATAGCGTAGATTGATTGGGTAAATTCAGTGCAGTAAGAAGAATGCGATTTCCGTTGAAATGTAGACAAAAATTACAGTAAGAATTCGGAATGTATCAGAGTTTCAATGACATGGACTATGTCACTCGGATTTGCAGAAATGGGAAAGTACATTTTGAGGAAATAAAAGATGCATACATGTAAGTATATTGATTAACATTCTTAATTTTAGCTAAGTAAGATATGTTTATGCCCTGACCCTTTCATGCTTGCTGGTGAAGGAACTCCAGATATAACCGGTATCATACAGCGGGTGTCTTCTATCACTGCCTACCATTGTATCAAAATAGTTAAACGGTGTAAATCACAAAGCGATGGTGTGTAACAGTATGTTTAGCTAGCGGAAATAAGTTTTTTGTCGTCCTGGCTTATTGTTTCTGATGCTCTTAGCTTCCAACATCATTTTTGTCTCGAATTTAGTGTCTTGACTGACTTGTAAAATCGTGTTTCTCCGATAAATACACGATAGCCTTTGGTCTCAACATGCTTTTCTAGGATATTTATACAGACCCTAGTGAGCACTGATCATAGTCTAACAGTCTTATTGCCAAGCGATACGAATATGGCTCTTAACGAACTCTTTAAATTATCAGAATGGTATTATAAATTACTGCTTCCCTCGCTTGTGTCGTTGACAATGAGAATATCACATTCGTTCAATTGCTTGTTTCAAAGTTTCGTTTGTGACTCAGTGAACTCTTCCACATTTTTATCTTTATCATCTCTACTTTCAAATGGACGAAATAGCTTGTTTAATATATTTAAAGATGAATATAATCAGCCAAACCGTATACGTGTATAAAGGTGTTCAATATCGAAACAAATGCAAAATTATCACGATCAAGAACTGAGAAACAAATGTGGGTATTATAGATGCAATTATTGTACACTTAACATGCTTTGGATTTATATGCCATATCACTATTAGAATTTGATGATTACACCTATTTTCTAGAGAAGGAATACTTTTATATATTTTATACAATAACAGTACATCTGCGATATCCATTATACTGACGTTGAAGTGTTACTTCTCTTAAACCAGTTAAGTTACAAAGTGTTATTATTAGAAGTTCATCTTGAAAATAGCTATTTTTGAAACTTCACTCAAAAGAAACTCTATCTATGATAGCAAACCTATGTATGTTAGGTATTATTTAATTCCATAAGCAAATGATACATTATGCAGTACAAGTCGTGCTTTAAAGGTCACCTATCTGCAACAAGAGGGCAAACAGCATCTCCTTAAGCACTGAATAAAACTTAAGGTTCTCTTCACTGACGTAGTTATGATATCAACAGCCAAATATAAGTTTATATATCATGTGACCCATTAGCTGTACGCAAATTAACATATGCAGGCCAGATAGAAAAATTCCTAACAAAGGTTAGGCATTCTTAGTTAAATGATTCTTTGAATTAATGGTATACACGTGTTGAAAGAGATGTACTTAAAGGTTTGATAAAGGAATTGATAAATCTTTTGAAACTTTCATCCTTAATTCAATTAAACTGAATATAACTGAAGAAACAGCAAATCCTTAGTGATGCCATTCAGAAAGTGTGTTCTATTCATCCGTGAAAATGAAAATGTATATATGTAATTATGTATAATTATCCAATAAACATTTGCTTTCTTCCAGAAATCGGATTTCTTTGGGCGTTTTGCGTATCCTGCTTATTGATTAATGCAGGTGAGATATATAGAGAAATGTAGGTAGGTAGATATGTTAATTAACAGGAAGGTATGTAAATGTAAGAAACATATTATAACCAGTAGATAGTACTATAAAACATACTTTTAAATTCTTATTAAATGTGTTAACTTCACAAACAAATCTTTGTGTGCTATGTTTTCCACATCGTAAATTTAAGAAAGTAGGATTTGCTTAGTGATACGATTCGTTCAATAACCTCCCCAGATAAATACTAAGTTTAGGTAATTTATTGGTTGCTGTTCCCACCCATTCTTCTTCACATAAAAGAAAAGTCACGAGGACATATTTTCAATTTTTACATAAACTATGTGGAACTACTAAGACTAGTATAATTGTTATTTCGGTGTCTGTAGAAAGGATACATTTTAAGTTTGAATATGTATCGGTGAATTGTTTAAGAAACTTCAGATTTTATGTAATTTGCTCTCTTTTTAATTTGAAACAGGATGGACACATAAACCTGGCAGAAACATCTTAAAATTCTCAAGTTAAGAAAATATGTAAGGGCAACCTATCGCAAATTTGTGTGAGTTAGCACAAAAGATCAATCCACCTATTTATTGGTGACTGCATCCATAATTCAGTAGTCGATTTGAAATATTTTTCAGCAAATCAGATTTCTACACCAAGAGAGCATTACTCGCAGAAATCTAGAGAAATCGCAAGTTTGACATTGTAATTATTATCATATAATATGAAGTAGAAAATAATGTTTTTTCCTTTTTATATCATCAAAAAAAATTAAAATTCCTGGTCTTGAGGATATCTCCGATGCATGTGGTCAGTCTGAGAATGTTCATTGCCAGCTAAAGCCATATATTTTTGTAAACTGTGCTGTTACTTCAGTTAAGGTTATTGTTT
The DNA here is from genome assembly GCA_028554795.2 of Sinohyriopsis cumingii. Lineage (NCBI taxonomy): Eukaryota > Metazoa > Mollusca > Bivalvia > Unionida > Unionidae > Sinohyriopsis > Sinohyriopsis cumingii. Next base: position 52,440,561 of record CM068833.1, on the reverse strand, counting down.
ACGACCTCTACTTTTGGATTGTAAACTGGGATTCTAAATTAATGGAAACTGAATTTATTGAGGTGATGCTATTTATAGCATATGTATTTTCTTCTAATTTTGAATTCATCTTCTCAACAGATGAGAGTGGAAAAAGATTTTTTTTGGACCGTTTAGGTGAGCAGGTATGTGATAGCTTTGACTTCAAAGTAAATTCTCTAATTAAGATTCATCAAATGTTTAATATCAAAGCCAAAACGTTGGACAACGATACCGTCACACGCTGCTTCCATATTACCATACCATCGAAGGAGGAGGGAACTACTTTGTTCGATGTATCTTGGTTACAACGGAACCAGCGTGAGTATCTACGCCATATGCTCACTTGATATAGCAATGGAAATGAGTAGCATTTTCTTTGAAAAATCTGTATCAAAAGTTAGAACAATTTTATTTTCATTCCACTGACAATATCTGTTTAAAAAAATAATTGTCAATCTTATGGAAAACCCCCACTGGAGACCTTCACAATGACCGGCCAGAAACAGTCGAAGCTTCCGGCCGAGTTATAACGATCATAGTTAATCAGCTGATGATACTTTCCGTGATGCAAACTTTGACATCTGCATAACAGCTGCAAATCATATATGTGGTATGTTTTTCCGATGCGTTGAAACGCTTTTGCTGTTCATAATAATAGTTGATTGATTTATTTATTTATTTATTTTTAACGGCGCATCAGCACTGTTAGGCTATTTAGGGCCAAACAAAATGTTATTTGTATAATCTTTTTAAAAAATTATAAAAGGTCCTATATAAACCAGCGATATAAAAGAACAAATGGTTGAAATTAAAAACGGTAAGATGGTAACGATGCAAAATAAAGCCTCCCGATGAACGGGAGATGTAAATATTCTATGTGAATGAAAAATGATGAAAAGGTATTAAAATGGGACGGTATATATATTGCATAAAACTGCACAAGGTGATAGCATAAAAGTCAGAGTTTAGAGTAAATATTTACGGCCTTCAGGAACTCTATAATACGAGTGATGTTTATAGTATCAAAAAGTTCTTTCATGTCATGCACAATGTAATAACGATCGCGCGTAGGTTGCAGGTCAAAACACTCTACCATAAATTGCTTGACAGCGAATGGTTCATTGCAAGAAACGCACTCGGGTGGGTCCTCACCTTTTAGTATGTGGGTGTGGGTGATATAAGTATGACCAATTCGGATTCTTGCAATGACTACCTCCTCCCTACGCATGGTTCTGTAGGAAGGAGTTCATTCTCCTAGAGTTGGCTTGATTGCATGAAGTTTGTTATTTACAGCATCATTCCATGATGCCTGCCACTTCTGCGGTAAGGACTTTCTGATACTAGGTTTAAAATCAGTATACGGTATTTTAAAATCAGATGGTTCTAGAGTAAGGGCCATTTTAGCAGCGCGATCAGCTTTTCGTTACCTTTAATACCAATATGGCTAGGTAACCAACAGTATATTATATCGTGGGAGACACTCATCTCGGTATTTTTGACGAGTATGTTTTTCAATAATGGATTCTCCAGTTTTCTATTGTGTAGTGACTGAAGTACTGATAGAGAGTCGGAGAAGATGATACTGTTCAAAATACTTTTGCTTGCTATATGTTGCAGAGCAAAGTCTATTGCTCTGATCTCGGCTGAAAAAATTAATGTCCCACTTGGTAAGCGTACTTGTGTTGTGTGATTTCCACAAACAAAGGCTGCAGCAGCCTTTTCCTCATCCTTTCAGCCGTCGGTATAAATTCCTGTATAGTTTCTATATTCGGTGAGAAGTTCTTGATAACAGTTGTGGAAGACGGAAGGGTTTGTCTCCGATTTTTTTCCACCGTGTAGCGTAAAAAGAACGTCTGGTTGTTTAAGTAGCCAGGGTGGTGTTTCGGAGATGGACGTTTTCTGAATTGTAGAAAGATCAATTTTTGTGCTGTCAAGGCTGGATGATATTCTAATACCAAAGGAAGGTATGGCGTTTGGTTTGTTTTCGTATAATGTTTTGTATTTGGGTTGCAAATCAGCCGAAAAAGCATGATTCTGAGGGTTTGATTTTAGTTTGAGAGCATACTGTGCGGAAAGCATTTCTCTACGATGCGATAACGGTGGTTCGATCTCTTCAACTAGCAGGCTTTCACACGGGGATGTTTTAATGCTCCCAGAGCTAGTCTTATTCCCTGATGATGAATTGGATCAAGCATTTTAAAATATGATTTTCTGGCTGAACCATACACAACGCAACCATAGTCCAGTTTGGAGCGAATAAACGTTCTGTATAAAATCCAGGATGACTTTTCTATCAGCACCCTAGTCAGTGTGCTCTACTACTTTAAGTAGGTTAAGTGCTTTTAAGCATTTAGCTTTCAAGTTCTTTTAGTGTGGAATCAATGTCAGTTTTCTGTCAAAGATTATACCTAAAAATTTTGTTTCCTCAACAACTGGAGTAGGTGTTCCATCCAGCGTGAGGTTCGGTTCATCGTGATGTCCTCGTAACTGACAGAAATGCATGCATACCGTTTTTGATTTCGATAATTTCAAACAGTTTGCATTGGCCCAATTTTGAATCTTGTTTATGTTTTGCTGAAGTTGTCTTTCAATTGTATGCATGTGCTTTGATCGATAACATATGAGAAAATCATCAACCTATAGCGAGCAATCCACACCAGGAGTCAAACACTTGGTGATGCTATTAATTTTGATGTTAAAGAGCGTCACAGATAAAATACTGCCCTGGGGCACACCCATCTCTTGCTCGTGCAGATCTGAGAGGGTAGAGCCCACTCGTACTTTGAATTCTCTGTCTGAGAGAAAGTTTGATATGAAATAGGGCAGACGGCCTTTTAGACCTAGATCGTGCAAGTCATTTAGTATCCCGTACTTCCATGTCGTGTCATAGGCCTTTTCTAAATCAAAGAAAACCGCTACTAAATGTTCTTTCTTGATAAATGCATCGCGAATAAATGTTTCTAGTCTAACCAAATGACCGTTGGTGCTACGGCCATATCGAAAGCCACTTTGGAAAGGAGATATTAAATTATTAGTTTCCAAGTACCAGACAAGCCGAGAATTGATCATTCGTTCCATTGTTTTGCACACACAGCTGGTGAGTGCAATAGGCCGGTAGCTGTTGGGATCTTTGCTATCTTTACCTGGTTTAGGAACTAGTATTACAGTTGCTTCTTTCCAGATTTTTGGTACATTACCAGTAATCCATAAATCATTGAAGAGTTTCAAAAGAGATGTTAATGATGATTCTGGAAGGTGTTTCAAAAACTGGTAATGTATTTCGTCAGGCCCAGCGGATGTATCATGGGCCTTATCTAAAGCCTCCCTAAGCTCCGATAGTGAGAACAATTGATTATAACTTTCCGAGTTGTTGGATGTAAATTTTAAACGTGACTTTTCTTTTTGAGTTTTAAGTTTTCGGAAGGCTTTTGAATAATTAGATGATGAGGATTTTTTAGAGAATGTATCAGCAAGAACATTTGCTATGTCACGTTTTGAGCTAAAATTGTTATTGTTCAGTTTCAGATGTCGGAAAGAATTGTGTTTTCTCTTTCCGTTTATTTTGCGGAGCGTGTCCCAAACTTTCTTAACAGAGGAACGAGAGTTTAAAGAGGAAACATATTTCTTCCATGATGCTCTTTTACTTTCTTTGATTGTGCGGCAAGCTTTGGCCCGGGCAATACGATATATATTTAAGTTTTCGGGCGTCGGATGATTATTACATTTTTTCAATGCTTCTCGGCGTAGTCTAATGGCTTCCTTACATTCCTTAGTGACCCAAGGTTTTGGGGTTCTTTTACAATTCGGCGAGGACTTGGGAATGGATTCTTCTGCAATCTCTATTAAAATAGATGTAAAATGTTGAATAGGGTTATTAACATTGAAAACTGGATCTGCATTTAGCCTAGTTTTACAGAGTGTTTCAAATTTATTCCAGTCAGCCTTCTTTATATTCCATTGTGGAATTACGTCATCAATTGTAGAGTTAATATTTTCAAGGAATATTGGAAAGTGATCACTGCTGTGAAGGTCAACAGCGACCTTCCATTCGCAGTTCAAAAGCAGCGAAGGAGAACAAATTGTCAAATCAATGCACGTGTATGTACCTGTTCCTGGGTGTAAATATGTCGGTGTTTTGGTGTTATATAGACACAGATCGTGTCTAGAAATAAAGTCTTCAACTTTGTGACCTCTGTCACTTATATGATTTGATCCCCATAAAATGTCATAATGATAGTAATGACAATGAATTTGTGAAGGAGGGAGTGGAATTGATCCCCACCTGCTATTGTGCTTTGGTTTTCACTATCGAGGAGATAGTAGGCCACGGTGTAACTGCCCAGATCGAATAAACAATAAAATAAATATGAAAATAATGGATGTAACAATAGAGATCTTAGCAAAGATATACAAGAAAACAACACGAGAACCTGCATACAAAATATATCGATTTAATCAATTATTTAAACAAAGTGAATTGAATATTATACATGATACACTTTCTCTTTGAAACAGAATTGCAAAACTTATGAGAAAAATAAATTAACCGTTCGGTTATACCGATAAGATAAATTTCCACATAGAATCGAGTGAGTATGTCAGCATAATCAGGTTGCTTCCGGTTCTATTGAAGCTAGTGTTGGTGACTGGTCATCGTAGCCGTATTTCTTCTTCTTCTTCTTCTTCTTCTTCTTCTCTCTCTCTCTCTCTCTCTCTCTCTCTCTCTCTCTCTCTCTCTCTCTGCAACATTTCGGTTCAAGCTTAACTTTGTTGCAATCTCCACGCCTTCCTATTGTATAGCACATGTATGAAGCTATTTTCCACTTCAAATAAATATAATACCCAACCAAGCAATTTGTTAGGTTTTTCCTTTCCGGGGATAGACCAATATTCGCACATAAAATATTGTATGACATTCTTACAACACATGAATCGTACAACGCTCAACACAATGAATGCCCGATGAACTTCGGAACTCAGGAAAAATTGAATTATGATCTTAAAATCTATAAATGCAACAAATAATTAAACATTACATAAATAATCATATTGCATGTGTTTGAAACAATACCTTTGTGCCTTTTCGTGTCTCTCTCTTTCACTGCAGTCGAATCTACCTCACTCTTGTTCCGGGTCTCTCAAATTTTTCTATACACTCATCTCTTAGACGACTTAACGAGAACCGCTTGTTATTCCTCGAAGCTATGTTCAGACTTCCTACAGAAACATAGACTGCCTTATTTCGCGAAGGAGATTAGTTAAAATCTTTATATCATTTTGGATTGCACAATGCTTCGTTTATCTTAGCCAATCACGATTAACTTTATCTACTAGCCAAAACTGCAACAGACCTATCGAAATCAGAGTAATTCTCTCTAGTCCACCTTTATTAATAACTATTCTTGAAGAGAAAAATCGTTGTATTACATTTCTATTCCAATGCTACAAACTGCCTCTGGATTGTATCTACTTTGTCGTGTTCCTGTACTTAACCCTACGTTAGCATTTCTGTCGAACTGCTATCCTATTGGAGCCCTAATTAAGATCCAATCATGCTGCCAAACAGTATATTATGTTCTTCGCAGGCAGCAATTTACGTTAATGTTAACTGCTATATATCAAGCTGATCACGATCAAAATGCTGCGAGAGAATTGAAAACTATTAGCACTTTTACATAGGTCTCCTATTGGAGAGTAAAATTCGGGATTTTCAAGCTCCAAAAGTTTGGACACGTAACCTGGTTACCACCTAAACGTCTTCAGCTGAACCTTTCACCTCAGACACCCTCTGCATATCTAAACAATTAGCCCCTACATTCTCGCTACCCTTAATATACCGTACCTGAACCTGATACTGCTCAAGAAAGAAAGACTTTCATTACTCGTCGATTTATCAACCTAGTTTGGGCAAAATAAGCGACTTGTTCGTCGGCAGTTTCTAAAAAACTGTCCATAGATGTAACGTTAGAATTTAGATACCCCAACAATAATTACCAAGCGTTTTGTGGCAGAGACCGGATTATTGCGCTCTGCAGTCGACAATTTCCAACTACCATATGCAACCAGAAGTTTTCACTATACTCTGGCAATAGCACTGCACCTTAACCACTGTCAGAAGCGTCAGTTCGTAAGACAAAGTCTATTGTCACCTCTGGAATTTTCACTACTGACGTCGGCCGTCCTTCAACGTCTGTAATGAGTGTTCACATGTGTCTGTCCAGATAACTTTCGTCTGAGCCTTCGTCCTAGTCAAATTATTCAAAGGACTAGCAATAACATTGAAGTTAGCAACATACCGACAATAGTACCCTACCATATCCAACACAGACTAAACTTCCCTCCACGTGGTTGTTCGTACCGTGTCCCTAAGCTGGGTAACGTTTGAACTATATGGGCTTATCGTGTGTTCGTTGAGGGTGTTTCCTAGGTATATTAGTTTCCTAAACCCTACATGGTACTCAGACAGCAGTGCGGTTTAGTCCTGTCTAAGTCGTTCTAAAGCCTTGCTCAGCAAAATTATATGATCATACTAAGTCCATCATATCTTGAATTTCATTTCAGACAGCTTCTAATTGTGCCTGTGGTAGTGGATATGGTTTTAATTTCACGGGATTTTCGTCCAGTAACTTCAAATTGAACTCCTCAAAAACTATCTTGCCATATTGCTCTGTGAAGACGCTTGAGTAGTCTTGGACCCCACTTCATTAAGTTACTCTGATCGTAACGTCTCTTCAAAGACGACGTCGATGTAAGTTTCTTCCCTCGACAACAGCCAAGTAGGAACTACCTCTACCAACTACGTTGTCGTGGATTCTTTAGTTACATCTGTAGCAAACCCGGGGTAGTGTTTCTCTTTCGTGACAGCGCTCAATTAAGTTGATGGGGTAGAGTTTTTCTTTGTCTCTACCCGGATATGGCAGTTTTATCCACCTTCTTCTCCGTTATAACGACAGCCCCAGCCCCTCCAAGAGACATGAAGTTTCTTCTACTATAACGGCAGCAATAGCAACACTTGTCACCCACCTCGAACTGTTGCACTCAAGCTGTGTCTCCTGGTCGGTTAATAACTATTCAGGAATACACAGACTAGACCAATCACCTTACACTGTCCCAGGCACCGTAATTGAGTCAATGTTTTCTTCACACAACGGTTTACAGAAATAGGGAGGCATAATCAGTTATAAGTAACACAAAATTATGTCATCTCTCAGATTCAAGATTTATCGTACAAATCAGGTTCATCGCCACAATCAGGAGAATCTAAACAATCTGAGGGGTGGTTCCAAGTAGCACAGGACAATGGGAAGTATTAGATGCCACTCTGATGACCCTTTTCACATAACAAACAGAACATTTGCACATCTCCATATACACGTGGTCAATGAATCTCCCTCACTAGCTTACCTGTGGTCGTTGACACACCCATGTGACTTCCGAGTAGACCCTCGTGAGGACCCTCGTGTGCCAACCTAAGTACTTCTGCTCACTTAGCTCACGTCATAATAACCTATTTAAACGCATCTGAACCTTTTCTGGAGTACTGGTGCAAGATACCCCGTTTAAACAAAACCTTCACATCGCTCACTGTCGATATCTGTATGGGCTTTTATTTAGCGTACCTACATACCTTTATAAGAGTCAAATCTTCCTGCTGAAGTTTTTTCCACATCCGCCAGGCAGAAAATTGTCTATGAGCAAAGTCATGGGTCTCAACGGCTTTGACGCTGAGTTTTTCCTCATAGGCCTTGTCTCCACACACCCCACGTGCACAGGTGTACATGTCACAGGGTTGGGCTGTGGCAACACATACATACACCCTATGGTCAAGTAGTCAGACAGTCCCAACAAATTATGCTGTTTTGATTCGGCCTTTCACATGCAGCGAATTTAAATCAACTTTCACTACCGGAAGTGAATCTTTTGATCCTGTTATCAAACTAGACCTCCACCGTTTCGAATCTGTAATCTCAAAGCTTGACATATTCACTATCCGCCAAGACCGATTAACTACGGCCGGTATCAAAAAGCACGGTTGCCAACATGTCATTTACCGTATCTACCACTATGTTCGTCAACTCTACTGTATTCCGCTTCTAAACAGTACACTGAGTTGCCGCATTGATTGTTGTCGGACGATACTTTATACAATCCTTAACGACGCGGCTTTACTTGATGCAGACATAGCATAGGTGAACTCCTCTGCGTCCGAGGGACCCAGTATGTGCCCCTCGGTCTTCCACATCCAGCAGAGATGATCAAGGCTGCAATTACTAGGCCCTAGGCTCCCACTATTCTGACCACTCTGTGTTTAGGGTGACCCTTGATGGCCTTCAGGAGTTTGTGAATGTCAGGTTAATCCACTGCGCCACACGTGTTTCGACGGGAGTTCGCGTTTTGTAATGCTCGGCCATCACACTGTTATCTTCTTAGCTCGAGAACTCTTGCTCCAATAAGGAAAGGATGAAATGTTTCAAATATATACTTAAAACATGCTTAGTTAACATCTCTTTGTGTATACCCTCCAACGCTAGCATCGTACACGTCATTTTTATCCACTTATCAAACTTTACCCGTTCTCGTGCATGACATTGAGCGCGCGTTTCTGTAATTTGTTTTGACGACTCCCTGAAGTGTTTTCTGAAACTTTCAGCCATCAACTCATGGTATCGTAACAGCACTCCATTTAGTGCGTCTCAGTCGTCACGTCAGTCCGCGTCATAATTTGGTAAACATCTTTATAGGGTCCCTGCAAGAATACGAGATTGCTACGACGTTGATAGCTCATTGCTTTTTTGGGTATCTGATAAACCAGTGCCAATTTGGGTCAAAAATTTGTCAACCATTTCTTCCTTTGAGTTGAACGTGGGCATGGTAATCTGTACTGGTCGTTTGTCTTCAGCTCGCCTATTTGTGGGTCCTGAACATTCATACAGTCCGTCACCCCTCCTTGACATGAATTCGATCCTCATCATCCCCATCGCTAACGCCTGTTTGTGTTCCCGAGCTCTTTCCCTGCATGTAATCTGGCTCTAACTCGAGTCTTTTCTCGTTTTCTCGATCCATTGCTCATCGTTCCAGTTTTCGTTCGGCTGATTGTCTTTCTCTTTCTTTTTCTCGCTCCACTGGTTTTCGTTCTTTCTCTAAGTTTGGTGCTTGTCTTTCTCTTTCTCTTTTTCTCGATGCGCCGCTTGTTGTGCCTTGTCTTCTCTAACACTTCGCTCCACATCTTCAGCTAACTTGGCCCTTTCGTAACTCAACTAGTAGCATAACTAGTACTTATGGACTTAAATTCACCTACTAACTGGCTGTCGCCATCTAGTCTAATTGAACGGTGTCAAACGAACTAAGTTCTCTACCTACCCTCGTTGTACTGGCCTATTCAGTATAGCTCCTCACATAATTACCTAATAAAGTATGGCCCTTCCTAAGGACTCACACCATAATGTCCCTTTCACAAACAATCAATACATGATAAGTACACAGTCAGAATTTCTTCCCAAAATTCAGCTTAAAGCTTACACACTAAACAAGGCACAATTACTATTGCGGACTTACTTAACTAACGCTTTTTTCTAGTAACTAATGAGGTAATTTCCCCCCTGAATTTCACAAATTCAGAATATGGCCCTTTCTGCGCAACGTACATAAAAAGAGTAAAGGCACGTATGAATTCCTCAAATTGTATCGTTAGAAGATGAAAGAAATAGTAAAATATTACTGCACGTATTAGCTACCAAAGCGAAATTGTCGTAAATAATTGTATCCTAACTCTAATCCCATACAAGTGCATCTGGTATGAAGCAAATATGTGCAGTCAATGTTTTCGAAGGTATTCGCAAATAATACAATTACTTTTTCAAAATCCTAACACCTGAGAAGTAATTATTATGACAGCATTACGATTTATGCAAATGTGAGGTGACCAAAAACACACTCAGTACAAGTTTTGCCTGCTTTTTGTTAATGCTGCAATATTTCAAGAGACTATAACACGGTATATTGCTGCAGAATGGTTTCTTTTCTCTTTGCCGCCTTTTGTAACAATACAATCTTAGCCAACTATTTCTTAATTTTAAGCTCTATTATTTGAATCCTTAAAGTAAATTAAACTAATTATGTGAGACATGTAATTGAAGAGTCTAGTGACCCCGCAAGTAGGCACACTAATACGTCTACTAACCCTTAAATTCCTAACAAGTATTATATTTTATACAACGATTTTCCTTATTTATCATCAACTGAATGCTTAATAAACTTCATCAATTGATGATATCATACATGAACTGGAGTTGTCACCGAAACCAATAAAACGTACAGATACAGAATAAATGAAAATCTGAATAACATAAAATAAAAACGACAGAGATTTACAAATGAAAACTATTATACAGATTAGCAATAATTTACTAACTTTTCGAAATGATATGGACCATAGTTTGCATGCCATGAATATGAACCGAGCTTGCAAACACTTAATCTATCACGTTGTTTCAGGAGTAGCTATTATCCGGATGCATCCAAATGTTTGTACCATGGAATTTTGACGGATCTAACATGTGAATAGCATTCGTTTAGATATGCCGGGCACGTACATTCTGCATTAATGTTGATTTTGGGAATGTATACTAATGTTTTAAAAAAACATCTAAATGATGCCGAAAAGGTTCACAGGGTGAATAGGAAGGGTGTGTTTACATCAAATAAATATGGATTTTCAACAAGTATTTCAGTATGAAGGTGCCCATATTTTAACTTTGTCTAGTCCATCTGCATTAGTCATTTATGGAACAATATTCCATGGTTTTTAGTATCAGTTTAAAAGAAAACGAGAGAAGATGAAATTGCCTCATTTATAATTCATGCAATAAATTTCGTAAGAAATCATTATACATTAAATTATCGTACAATTTAGCTTCTTCATCTAGGTACTGCATTGAAGGAGCGCTATTGGATCCAATAAAATCAACATTGGAAATTGTATCGGTTGTTGGGAACGTTGTGCTTAATAATTAATCTCAAAGTTATTGAAAGTTTTTCCCTTGACCATCTACTTATTTCAAATACATATAAGCATATATATATATATATATATATATATATATATATATATATATATATATATATATATATATATATATATATATATATAGATAGATAGATAGATAGATAGATAGATAGATAGATATATAGACAGATACATAAGTGTCGTGTTTCTAATAAAATTAGTATTATGTATGACATCTACACTAAGCGTTTGCTTGGAACAAGGATCAAGTCTAATGTTCGTATTCAATATCTACATTTAACACAAAAATCGTACACGTAAACACATGTCTCGGTAAAGTAAAAATAAGGTGATTTGTCCATGATTATTTGAAACTTTGAAATAAAAATGCAATATGGACATTTTTTACATCATCTAGAACTATATGTTTTTCAGTATTATACTGATTAGCTGGTGTGTTGATGAATATTTTTGAAATACATTAATATAAAAGAAATAGGCTTTGTTGCTTCTCCCTCTATCCCAGTAGGTTTCATCCCTAGTCGGATATCGGGTTACTGCGCATTCCCGATTCCAAATCTTCTGTTAAAAAGAACATAGTTAAGAAATATGGCATCTTTCTTGCATACAATTGGCATTTTCTTTGCCAACTTTAAGTTCATTCTTGAAGTTTGTCTCACTCTCACTTTTGTAAAATTCAGAGGGTACTTAATTAATACACGGAACATGCAAAATACTGTTAGATATCATAGTAAAATAATCCCTAATATAGATAAGTTATAATTGAAAACAAAATCAAATAAAAATTGTTCATTGGAGGATTTGAAATAAATACGATGATATAGGCCTAAGTTCTCCATTGGTTCAATACTAATGGTATATTTCTGAAACATCATTACGTAGCTTTTGTAATGAAGCATACATCATTACATTTATTTTGTGATTCATAATATTTTGATAATAAAATTGTTACATTTTGTTTCATTTGTTAGAGCTGCGAAAGTTTTACGGAATACAAAGGTACGTAATATAACCTATATACAGATTCAATGACATAAATACGGAATAATATGGAAAATAATGGAAATTAAAACGATTTGCAGACATACATTTGACGGGCATTTAGTAGGTACATCACGAAAGAAGATAAACGATTTTTAACATACATTATCAAATATACACTTCTAATAAGAATTATATTTCTGTTCAAGTGCAAGACGACTTACTGTGTCACTGAAACAAATTTGCTTTGGTACGTTTATTATTAATAGCAACGAGACCATATTTATATAGTCATGTCACATTCATATTTATTTTCTGATGGCATGTAATATGTTACACATTTTATCGAAATCTCTCAGTAAAGGGAAACTGTGTGTAAATTTATGGAACAGGAGAAAACAAGCACTTCGAGTTGAAAGAACCTTGCGCTCGAAGTTAAACCGAGTAATCTTCAATCTTCTAAGTCGTTATAATAGCATTTTTGTACTTTCAACAACCGTTGTGTATATTGTCACACGCTCCCAATGTAATTACCTGACAGGAAAAGGTCCACTCTGCAAGTTCCTTCGCTTGGTAAAACACATATACTTATGATGCATCAGAAACTCTCATCTTGTCTCTGAAGACTAAATAAACATACTATTTCATATAACAATATATTTGCTTTTGAAAACAAAAACAAATACTTTAGACTAACAAGTCTCTCCATGGTCATAAAACTGAAACAATCCGACTAATAGACAAGGAGAGATAACGAGAGATATCGGTGGTAAATATAAATGTGATAGTAGCATTGATAACTGAAACAATGATTTGTATGGACTATATATAATGTTATACAATTACTTTTGAATATCCTTGATCTTTTAATAGTTTCAATTGGCATATTTTCCACATACGCGCTGCAAATTAGGATGGTCAATAACGAATATCAATACCTGAACTCTTGCGCACCTAAACGAGGATTATATTAAGCAAGGAACAGACCAACTAAATAACAAGATGGCCGGTGTAAAATGTGGGAGTGGGTGATATAAGTATGACCAATTCGGATTCTTGCAATGATTACCTCCTCCTTACATATGGATCTGTAGGAAGGAGTCCATTCTTCTAGAGTTGGCTTGATTGCATGAAGTTTGTTATTCACTGCATCATTCCATGACGCCTGCCACTTCTGACGTAAGGACTTTTTGACACTAGGTTTAAAATCAGTATACGGTATTTTAAAATCAGATGGTTCTTGAATAAGGACCGGGTAAGCAGCGCGAATCGACTTCTTTATGGATCCCACACATCTAGTATTTTAAACAATTACATAATCGCCAGTATTAAAAATATAACATAGATCAGATGTACTTGCTTTAAGGCAGCATGCACGAATAATGCCCCTTGTTTGTAATATATGTTGTTTAAATTTCATTACTTATATGTGCATTGGAATTTACGAGTTTGAAGATGAATAACCATGACAGAGACATATTCCATCATAATTTTCTTCTTGCACCTAATGATCAAATAAACCGTATGCCCCTTGAGAGAGACACAGATATTTATACGATTGTAAATCTCTGTTGTTCACTTTCCTGATGACATGTTACTCGTGTACAAGTGCAGTACCATATCCATTTTCGGTTACAACAATTAAAAGTGCATATGGCATAAGCAAAGAACAACAACTATTGCCGCCAAAGTACTGGAAGAGTAACATGCATTTTAAAGAAAATTGTATTTGTTGGGAATGGAGAGGTCATTATACTTGCAAAGACAATTAGACAGCATTCAAAATGGTAATTCCTGGTATATTACGTAATGTAGTCTATATGGATATAACTATTGTGAATATTTAAACCCTGAAGGAGTATGGTATGTATTTTCATAGGTTACATTTACTGTCATATTTATTGATGTTTCTCTCTCTGACAAAATCTGCAGCAATGTGGTAAAAGAAACACACGAAGAGCTGAACTTTCTTTCACTGTTTCTCATATATCGGACCACATTTTATTTTGATCACGAGGTGCAAGAAGAAAAATACGATGGAATGCATATGAATCCTACTCTCTGTATCTCTCCTGCCCACCCATACCGCCCACAAAAACCCTATCAAATGGAAAAAAGCTGTTTCGTGTTAATAATGCCATTTCCCTATTGATGGTAATATGATAGTGATACTTTGAACATCTATGAATACGGAAGTTATTATAATGAAGTTCCTCTCACTATCGCGAGTTTCATTCTGTATAATACTCAAATGCTCGGGTCACTGTCATTATATGTAGCTTATATGTACATAATACATTTAAAATATTTCGTGTGAAACAAATTCGGTACTGTTAGTTAGGTTTAAAGATTTAGACTGGAAATGTTGCTGAGTTATAGATAGGATAAAAGTCGCGATGCTGTTCGAAACGAATTTAAAAACACAATCTGAGGTATTGATCTGGTCTCGTCTTATACTCAAGATCAACATATATATGGATAGAGGATGTAAAATGTGCAACATTTGCTTATTCGACTTATATCCGAAGCGACTTATAGGCCGGCAAATACGGTATATATATATATATATATATATATATATATATATATATATATATATATATATATATATATATATATATATATATATATATATATATAATGTTAACGAGAAGGTTTCCGCTTGTGGGGAGGAGAGATACAGAGACAAGGATGCATATGCATTTCATCGTATTTTTCTTCTTGCACCTCGTGATCAAGTGATATGTGTGTGTGTTTGTGCATGTCAAACACGTTTAACGCCTGTTTTACTGCTAGAAACAGCAATGTTATTCCGTTGTGAGAATTCGTATCAAAGATTATAAAATAAAAAAATTGCAAGTGAATGACCAAGTACGTGACAGGGACATTATGATTACATGGTAACTTTCACTGCATATTGTGCACCAATGGAGTTGAGCAATATTTTTTATAAAAGAAAACAAAATATATTAATAGTCCAAGCCGTATAGGGACTTGATTATATTCTCTTCTAACTGATTTTGGAGTATATTACCTAATAAATTAAGATTTTCCAGATGTAACCGTGATATAATTTAGTGGAAACCTTCCCGTTAACATTATTTTGTATACATTATTTGTAGACAATAATCAGTCAAATACCATAGACATTTCTCTTATAGAGCTCCTTGCTTTAGAAAATGATGGTCAGTGTCATTCCCTTGTCTCCGGTAAGATTATCCGCCTTATTTATCTATCTATCTCTGTCTGTCTGTCTATCGTTCATACACACACACACACACACACACACACACACATAGAAACATTTTAGTTGATTATATTTTAATATGGCTTTACAAGTAAAGATATTATTGTAACTGAGATAATCATATTCTATCTAAATTGTATTACTGTTTCTAGTGAAAGCGGATAAGTGTGTTTCGGTTTAAGATAACGTCTTAAAAATATGACTAAATGTAACCATTGTATTATTTGTCCTAAAATGTATTGCAACATCATACAGTTTGATTTTGCACAATTTGCAGTGATTCATAAACTTCGTGTTTTGCATGCACGATCTTCTCAGCTTGGACCACACTGCATGCATGATGTTATTGAGAAAATGAAAAGTACGTATTTTTTTTATCTCCGCTTATTATTTACCATCATCATCATCGTCATCATCGATTACTTTGTAGGTGTACTATATATAGTTCCGAAGTTTTTCGTTTACATGAAACATAAAAAAGGCTTTTTGACTGTACCACACCCTGAAAAGTTTGAACATTTTACCTGCTACAGATTTTGTAAAATGAGTTTGAGAAACACTATGCAGATTTGTTTGAATGGGCCACTTGAAAGACATGCAGTAATTAGCATTGCCCCATAGGTTAACATTATGTTCCACTTGAGAGCCAAAGGTGTAATCCTATGATAAATCCATGTTTAACATTGTGGGTATATGGTAATATTGTTGAAGGCGGCTATTTCAAATGGATTTACATGGTAACATTATTGGAAGTGACCTTAAAATATGACAGTTGAGAACCAATGGCATTTTGGAGTCAAACGAAACAGCCGATTTGAAAATTATTCCTAGATTTAAGGGTGGAATGGCGGTTGCAAGCCAAACTGAAAATCCTATTCTAACTTGGGAATTGGTATAAGCAGTTTCCATGTTGAAAGGTTAATAGAGCCGTATGCGAAATATATTTCTAAATTATGTTGGTATAACATCCAACACATACATCCCTACTATTTAACGAAAAGGGTAGAAGCGATTATATACACGTTACAGCTTCACACATACATACTCTATTATCACACAAAGGCAGGAGTGTTTATAGACGTAAAGTACTGACATAAGTACAAACATACTATCCAGCAAAAAGGACATGACTGTTGACACACTATACATGCATACAAGAATAACATATACAGATAGGCGTGTTTGTAGACGCATGCTGTCCATACAACCATGATATCACAATGTGAGACTGTTTACATACAGGCTGAGCTTGCATACATACAAAAAGATGTAAAAGTGAACTGTAATTTTACAATATTTAGATTCTATTCCACCATAAGTTTTCATATACTATCCAAACACATCCTTACTGTTAAGCAGCTTCTCTTATATTACAAGCCACATCACACACATACTATTCAGCACCTTATATTTGATCACAATTCAATCGCAAACCCCTGCTACCACCGAAAATGCGTTTTTGTACTAATAATTTATACTTATGTGCAATAAACATACTATCACTAATGAGGGGTGTAGTAAAAAGCCGAAGGGTACGAAAGAGACACTCACATAAACATACATACTATCACACAAAATTATGAGTGTGTATATACACGCTATATGCTCAAACAAATATAATATGCTATTACACAAGGGTATGAGTGTTTCTAACAAGCCTTGCTTCCATACAAACATATCCAACGTAAAGGGTATAAGGTTTATACACGCATTATATATTTAGCATGGTGTAGCCAAGTTAGGATTGAATTTAGCGAGGATTCAGAAAGGAATTTCGTGAATAAGATGTGTATTTCTAATGTAATTGATTGACCAATTAATTTGACAACATAGTCCTGATTATGAAATACGGGAATTGATTGGAAAATTTTGATGCGCACAGAGGTCAACAACTAATATATAGAAATGACACCGTCCTCAAACGGTAAACGGAACTAATCGGAACATATAAATGCAGTGAATATTTAAACAATAATCCGAAATTGCGAACAAATATAATATATGTAAACAAATATGATTGATATATGGATATATCACCATGGATAAGTTTGTACAAAAATATGAATATTGTATGTTTCATTCATATGTAGGATGTATGTATTATTGTCTTTCACTCATATACCGATTTTGAATAATGCTGATTCAAAGACGGTACTCGTGTATATTATGGCGTGCAATTGACGATCATGACGTATTTCCAGTTGCATAGCTCGCGTCCAATGGTCGAGCAGACAACACCCATAGTCTCCTCCCCCAGCCTACAGAACGATCCCGCGAGAGTTTTCTTATTCCCTGCAGACCAATTGATCCCGATGTACTAGTGCCTCACTACGAATCAAACAATACCCTCCTCCGAGCCAACGTCACAATCGACAGCAGCTTACAGACTGTACAAAACCCAAGCGTTATACCACTCCGTCACAGAACAGCTAATAAGATAATGATTGAACCATTAGTGCAATAGACACAGTTAAGTAGTTAAGTGCAAAACATTAAAATGCATCATGCTTGCGTGCATGTGAATTGGCATTCTTACACTTTATATCATATCAGAAGAATTACCGTACAAGATAATTATTATAATAACCACGTTCTTATACGAGTTATGTCTGACAAGAATAATCTTCTTTAATTAAAAGAACTCGACCATTACTCTTCCTTTAATATATGTAATGCATACTTGAATTCAATTTGACTGTTTAGTTTTAAAGTATGACTAACTTGAAACAGACTATTGTTTATCTGATACCATGGTGTTATGTGACAAAGGTCTGACTCTGTAAAATATGGAACAGTTTCCGAAACGCCCAATAGATAAAAATTATATCATATTAAACGGATAGCATAAAAGGGAGACAATTTTACATTTCACATACCTGTGTAGTTTAGCTGAAGCTGATGCCCGTAAAGCGGATAAACTCCTGACATAACCTGCTGCAGCGTGATTACACTGCGATACTTTTGGGCTTAAGCACCCTCCTTGTAGTCAAATATACGTCCAGAGAATCCGGGGTAAATGGGTTTTTAACTGCAGGCACCTTGTATCAGGGGCAATTGGTAAACCGAACAATGTAGTGTGAAGAATCCACGGCTAAAAATTAAACACCCTCCGTGATGGCTTTACTCGGTAACGAAACCCGAGTATAGCATGTTTATATATCATTCTGTGACAATAAGTGCAAACCACACAGGCATAATATCACCCAAGGTGAAAAGGGATGTAAATGAATGTGATGAGATATACTCACGCTCTCTCACACAATATATATTTTAGTTGTATGGCCTCTATAGCAAACATAAAGTTAATTTTTTTTTAAAATAATATCCAGCAGTCCACATCGTACCACACTGCATATGTTTAAATGTTTACTGTCTTCCACTTTGAATGTCTTTACTGGAATGGGTTCTTCCTTTTATACTGTTTCTTCTTGCTTTCTGCTTCTGAAAGCTCCTTATTTTTGTTTTCTTTTTCCTTAGTACACTCTGAAAGGAGATGTCTTTTTCTCCTGACATCGATAACAAGTATCTTTACTTCTGCCTCACTCGTGTTTTACGGGTTCTTAGAGGTTCATTTTCTAGAGTCCAATGTCTCTTTTTTCTGACAGATAAGGCAGGTATCATGACCTTTAACAATAAACTGTATTTCATCAATAGTCCGTTGAGAGTGACCAACAACCTATTATTTACCATTTAGGTCCAAGTTATCAACACTCTCACCGTCCAGTCATATAGCATCCCAGCATATTTGGAAATCAAATTTGATTCCAGAACGTTATCAACCTTATAAACACGTCCCTGTCTAAAATGCGTCGATTTATATTCTTGTTTGAGTTATATAAGTTTCTTATTATTAATGTTATTAAACAAGTTTATTTGTTGTAAAAATGGTGAAGTGGTTTGTCGAAAACAAATTGTGTCTAAATGGTCTTTCTCGCTATCGATTAGGGTTTTACAACTGTTTACATTCATGTTCACGTACGGAATCGAAGGGATATTTTCGTCCACGTCCGTTCTTCTGCTATATAATTCGTTGTGGCGGCCAATATTGCCTGGTGTGTTGCATATTATAGGTTGGGTACTGATCACTACACAAAGGTGTTGATTATATATAATGTGAGATGCTGGATATTCGGTGGCTGGATGTTGGTCACTACACACTACACACTTCATGTTTGATATCGTATGTGGGATCATATATAACTGGATGCTGGTCACTACCCACGGGACAGAATTTGTGTGGAACTGGACACTACACATGTCTGGCTGATGGTATAATGTGCGGTGTTGGTTGTTGGTCACATCACACTGTGTATTGATAGCAGAATGTGGAGCTTTAGATAGTAATCCAAATATTTTAAAATATATTTCCCCAAGGGGCGACATGAAGTCAACATTTTGCTTGCGTGTGAGGGTGTATGGATACTTCATCCACCTTCTTTTACATCCTACCATTATTATTGATGATGGGAACTGTGCTTTTGTAAGTTGTATGTGTTTATCAACACTCCAAACCTTCACAATGGATAATATGTTTATAGGTATAGACACATAGTGTCTCAATAAACACTCATACCCTTGTTTGATAGTATAGTATGATTGTTTGATGGTATATCGTGTGTATGAACAGTCCAACCCTTGTGTGATATTACGTTTCCATGTTTGACTGAGAGCGTGGGCTGATTTCATCATCCTTCTTTTACATCTAGACCCCCCTTATGTGACAGTGTATTAATACATGAGTATAGATTATATGTGTATACACTGCTACACGTTTAGTTGGATAGTAGAGTTGTTTGATTGGATTGTAATCAAAAAGATTTTTCCCATACTGCTGTATAAATATTTGAACATGGAAAGGGATAAAACAATGCCGACGTTAACATAGGACTTCCATTTTGCTTTCAAGTGATGTATAGTGCAAACATATGGGCTAATGCTAATTCCCATATGGCTCTCAAGTGGTTCATACAACTACTTGTGTTCAATTATACGTAAGGTTTTCTCATTTGCAGTGTCTGCATGTGTATTTATTAACACTTTTCACACGAGTTTCGGGAATTTTGATACAGTCCATCAGCTACTAAATGGTCAGCCATCTGTGTTGATCGGCTTACTTGTCGCTCACCTCGTGGTGAAATTACATTAAATTTAGATTTCAGATGTGCTTGTAAACGACGTATGTCACCACGGTAGTCGATAAAGAACACTCCTAATATTCATCAAACATCAATATATGCATACTAAAAGCTCTAGTAAATGTCATTTGAGTACGACTTTGAGTTCCTACGCAACAACACTAACAACATATGTTATCATTTATATTATTACAGTTATTATCACTAGTATCAGTAGTGACATTGATCTTGCTGATATTTTTACCGTCGTTGTTGTTGCTTTTTGCCTATATGCATGTTTAATTTATTTGTAGCATATTACTCATCGCATCACAACACATCAGGGGGATGTCACTGTAGCGGACATGTTGCCTACCATCCTGGAAATAATCATAGTATGCTGATATGAAATAATTTCTAACCTTTGTTCAAATAGTTCAATAATCCATCTTACACTTTTATAAAGGAAGATATATATATCCGTGTGTGTGTGTGTGTGTGTGTGTGTGTGTAGTGCTATAAGTGATCATTGTTATTATGAGCAACCCAATAAGCAATGTTGTAATGTAATATTTCAAATACTGAACACAAAACCACAAAGAAAGTAAAATGCTATAGTGTAAAACCAGATAACGACAACCAAACAACTGAAATTAAGCAAAATAAATTAAGTAGCTGTGATACAACTTAGCTCAGTGAAATAACTGATCCTTAACCAGACGGTGATATTGGGGGATGTGGTTAATAGCGAGAGTGTAACAGTTGTGGATCACTTTAAATAATACATTGAACGAACTTAAAGCTTGATTTATCATATTTACAACTATTACGAAGCCCTTTTCTATTCATGTATCACTGGTCTTGATACCTGTAACACTTTGCACAGACTTCCACCTCGAGCTCTTGCAAGCATTAACAATACCCTCTTTGAAGTGAGCCTGCCACACACAGATTTTAAATCTTTCGTGAAACAGACATTCCACTAGTGTTGTGTTTTTTTTATAACTTTGTAAACTTATATACGAAATGTTTATTTTCCATTTCATTGTTTCATAAATGAATTTAGGCGGTGTTTTCTTCGACTTCTATTCATCAATCATATTTCGATTTACGTCAATCGAATCGTATCTCATCGGAAACCTGTGTAAAACACGGGCAAAATATTTGCATTCTGAAAGAAACATTTGTTTGAATTAAATTCAATAAAATTAAACCAACATTTATATGGCTAAATCAAGGGGTTTTGCTGTCCCGAATCTTTAAATTGAATTACTTGCACAGTTTTTATGGTTCCATTATAAAGACGAAAGCTGATAAATGTTTTTAAAGAAAACCAGCATTATATGCAAATTGACGATAACACATTTATCTTCTTCGCCATGCATACATACATGCATACATACATACATACATACATACATACATACATACATACATATGAAATATTTATTTCTTAATATCTGATCACAATTATTTCTTACTTTTCTGATCTGTTCATATAACTGGGTGTAAACTGTTTACTATAATTAACATCTTTTGTATAGACAAAACTTTGCATTGTGTTTATACGTATCTGATTAACGTAACATTCCCAGGAACAAGAATTGCTTCAAATAAGAAAATACATTTTTATTTCAGGTCAGTCAACGTGTAAAAATCGAGATCATGGTTTTGATGGTACTTTATCTCTCTCTCTCTCTCTCTCAAACTATCAACATTTTTCTATCCCCCATTTTTATAATCGTGAAAATAGCCTTTGAAAACAATTAATAAGGTAATAGTATTCACATGCTTTCCATTTATATAGGCGACATGGAAAAATTGTATTATATTTTTTCTACTTACCGATCGTGACAGTAAGGCAAGGGACACAGAACTATCACTTCTTCCGTCATCTTAGTATAGGCTCTAACACTAACATCAACATTTATTATTAGATTTGAACCAAGTTTGTGTTGTTTTTTTTATGTCGCATTCAATTTACGTCTAGAAAGGACTATTGTCCTTAAATTTAAGGAAAGTGATATTTATAAAGTTACACAAATATCCCACATTTCTATTCTAAACGTATTTGAAAACGTGATTTCTAGACGCCAACACGAACAGCCACTACATGACTTCTTGAATTTGTAACATTAATATATATCTTTGAGAATCATGCAAATACATACATTATTTAAAAGATACAAATAGTTACCTTAGAACAATACTGCATCACCCATGTCTCTAAATTTGCAAGTTGCACCATACCTCCTTTATCGTCTGTTATCCAACTTGTCAGCTTGCCGATTGAACGGATTATCAAGAAGTTCCCGTGCGTATAGCCTGTTTCTAAAGTCTCTAGTATTTTTTCCATAAATGAGATGTTGTAAACACATAACATTGTATTCATTGTTGTTTCTCTTTTTTTTATAAAATGTTTACTTTTTTCCAATTTTTACAAGATCGGTTTAGTTTGCTTAATATCTTCAACTATCTAGTGGCATTGTTACGTTCAGTTTTGTGAGACCACCTATAAACCTGACCTAGTTACTAGGCTGAAATGCTGACAGATAGAGCCCAAAGTAATGCATTTCATTTCCATAGCCCGATGCACAAACATTACATCTTTTCAAGGCCATGCCCAAAATAGGCAGACATATCGCGAGTCACGAAAACACTGGAAGTATTAGTTTATGCACAATAAATTCCCTTATTTATTATGGACATTACAGACACCTAGTATCCACAATGACATTTATGACATGTTAAACGAATTTGTGTCAAAGTGTTTCTGAGTTGGATTTTCATCATCCAATAATTACCTTAATTCTTAATGGATTGTAACTAAATGTGTTATGCAACATCTTTCTTAAAGCATCTTGGCTCACTTTTACTGTTAGCGTTCCGCATTATCTGTAATACATTAATCTCCTCTAAATCTTATGCCTTCTATTTTATTTCCATTCTATAATTTCCTTTATTATTTGGAGACTCTTTATGCAGCTCTGTATAACTATATCGTGCAGTTTATCAGCTTTCCCCTTCATCATTTAGTGACATTGTGGCCGTTGAATGTTTGACCCTTATTCACCTAAGAAAAACAATTCTGCCAGTACATTAGCTCTGTTAAACACGCTTTTATTTCAAATAAACCTTGTATTCAGCTTTTATTAATTTTCCGTGTTTAACGTCATCATTTAGTGTCAGTTAGTGTCTTGCCGTATTCGCACCGTAAATCGGGGAACATCAGTTCTTATAATGTGGTTTTCTGTTTGTTTGTTAATAAATCCGTCTTTATATGACGAGACACCGGCTTTAGCAAAGTATTTTGAATATGTGTCACCAAAAGGGGCAAACAAAGCAGCATAAATACGTATCCATGAATTTAAACGTATCCACGAATTTTAATTTATAATAATGGGTACAAAATTGTGTGATTTAACAATTGGAATTCAATGATTTGAAAATACTTGTTATGAAAATATTTTAATTACTTTCACTCTCGTGAGACAATTGTATGCGTATATCGCTGCAAGTCCTTATAAATAACATGGTAGTGTTGTGTTGTTGTACGGTTTAATGCCATTTTTCAGCACAAAATAGGCTATACATGGCGGCCCTATCTTCAATGCCTGTGAAATTATATCTTTATATATATATATATATATATATATATATATATATATATATATATATATATATATATATATATATATATATATATATATATATATATATGACTGATCGTCGTGCTTATTTGTTAGAAGTCATTGAAAACACAACAATCTCTGGATATAAAAGGAAGCAAATAAAAACACTGACAGGTACAAAATGACTAAGATAGTGTTCGTCCCTAGCGCCTAGGGCTTTTATTAGGTTCCATGTGCTAGACGTTATCGTCCGTTTCATGCGTTTTGTGCACTGATCGATCACTCACTCACTCTCTTGCACGCTCACTCATAACAAACACGCACATGGGTCACATATATAAGCGAGGATGAAACAAACTATAATACGGTAAGCACTCTCATATTAGATGTCTTGCCATAGCAACATTGTCTCTATATGTTAAAATATAAGAAAGTCAAACACAAAGCGTAGGACACATGCTGAGGGGCTGTTACTGTGGTTGACGAACACGTTTAAGGTATATTTGCTTTAACTTACTCTATCAAAGTCGCATTTAGGCCATTCACTCAGTCGCGACTACTTAACTTATTATAGTTCTCATTCATAGAATATATGTTGCTTCCTCGATCACATCTGTAAAACAGGATAAGATGTACATGCTGTCTAATGCTTCAGAGACGAGTATACTAAATTGTATCTAAACGCTTGGATCAACGGGCAACAATTAAACCATTGCTTCACAGCATGAACACAAAACCTTTTAATCACAAAATATATCTAAGTCATGAAGAATCCATTTCTTGGAAGCCCAGTGTAAATTCAAGCATTTCCTGAGCATGTTAACTCCTACATTATTGCTCATAATTTTACATAGAATATAAACGAAAGCAACATATTTTTGTGCAGCTTCATGAACATTCTGATTCTAGTCAAGTAGACCATTGCATGGTTTGTCCAGCCCTGCATAATGTAAGTATATACTATTTTAGTGAGAAGAATCTGTGCAAAAAGTCAAACAAAATTATTTGTTCATGTAGAAAATAAAGTCATGTCTTTCATGTGTCATCTTCAGTACTGTATGCTAAGCTGTTCGGCAGTGACAGTAAAACCGGACCCTGTCTTTTACATGATGAAGGTAATATATTAATATCTATATATATATATATATATATATATATATATATATATATATATATATATATATATATATATATATATATATATATATATATATATATCAAATTAATGAATATCACTTATTCTAGACATAAATTCACATTCTCATATGTTTTACAGTTATTTTAATATTGACTTGTGTAAGCAATTTTCAAGTGGGGATAGGATATTTCCACTTTTTATTGAATTTCCCTGTCAGAACAATGGGTAGAGGCATAATCGTCTAGAGATATCCACCGACTTGCAAGGGTCATTATGCAACAAACGAAAATACGAGGCAGCGGCCGAAAACGTTAATGTATTTTCATGATGTAATGAGCCCCACATGGGTTACTTTTCTTTTCTTACTCAGATGTGAATTTTGCATCCCCAAACTATAACATAACTCGTTTCTGTCACCATGTTGGTATATCGAGAAATCTGATAATTCGTAGTGAGTGAAGAATGAGTGGTACCCACTCCTAAATCAACCTAAAGTAATAGCTGTGAGATTTGTGTAAAAGCAATCTGGTATCGCCTCCAATTCGACTACATTTATGACATTATTCCATGGATACTAATAGGAATTGAAAGAGGAACGAGACACATAGCTAAAGACAAAATATCGTTTCTTCATAAATGTATTCCATCTTCATCCTAAATTTTATATCATATCATACTTAAACGCGCCGGCCATTTCCGATGAACTTAATTATAGCATGAAAGTTGTTGTTTGTTTTTAAATAAAGGAATACCAAGTGATATGAACCTGGGAAAATTGCGGTGCTTTTGACTTTGATGTTATGAATGTAAAGGATTGTCCGTTTTGATAGACTCACAACATTTTCACAGAGAACAATCTGAAAACCTTATCTTGACATTTCCACGGCCTCGTGCTTAAAAATAAAGCAAAATCCGATGTACAACCAGAACTCACTTCTATAAAAAAAAATCCATATTTGAAGCAAGAGTTTGGTGAATTTTATTCGGAATATATATTTATCACTTTCGGGTCGATTCATTGAGTCCTGGGCGTTTGCGGACATACTTCCAAAATAATAATGTAGGCAATTTATATGTCAAATATTTTAGGAAATAGCATTTTTTTAAAACACCTTTTATAAATGCTTGTGCTGATTAAGAAATAAGCTTACATAATCAATGAATCCCCACCTTAATTTTAAGTAAGCGGTACAACGTGAAATGACGCCGATATCGTTCAGTTCCTATCGCCAAGGGAATGCACCTTAAATTATGATTATAATCTGACACCTGTATATATTTTGTTTCCATCTAACCTTTTGTCTCATTATCACTATATATGTTTTCCTTACATTAGTTGTCTATACATACATCTTCGGATAAACTCCTTTTACTGTCTTTGGTTCATAAAGGTTTTAGTTCCTTTTCTTGGAGCCAATAAAACTCGTGTAATAAAATTTGCTCTACCATCTAAATGCATGAGAGGACGACGTTGTTTTCAGCATCTGAAAAATAAAAGTATTTAGTTAAAAAAAATGACACATAGTCTAGTTCCGACTGGCTGATTACAGGGATATCTCTCAGATCAGTGTTTACTTCCATTTGACTACAAGTTGCTATAATTGACTATGAAAATTAAATATGTTCCAGCATGCTCAGACATTACATGATGTGATTAATAAACTTATTGTTTGCATTCTTTCTTCGAAACTGCTCTACTATAATCTTGTTTGGTTGGATATAATGCGTTTGTCCTCAGCTTTTGACAAAATCAAAACAATTACCTCGAGAGAAGCAATTTGTATAATAATGTATTTAATGTGTGAAATAAACTATACGTTTATGAGAAATATTACCAACCAATAAACTTACATAATTTTGATTAGAATTGTTAGATATAGTATTGTTTCTTGGTAGTTTGGCTTAGCTTGGGCTCCTTGCCAATACATTACTCCTCGGACTGTCAGTGGGAGATCATCAACCATTACAGCAGTAAGTAATGGACAGCAAGTTTAATTTACAAACGAAGTATGTATACCATTTATAACTGAGCGTTACACAATTTTATTAAACATACATGTTATACCAGTCTGAAAAATGTATTAACATGAAAAGAAACAATTAAAACTTCATTCGCACAGTCTTTATTTCTTTCATTAGAAATTACACGATGTCAGACGATCGCATTTTCATTAAAACGTGCATCAGTTAGATAGAACGAGTTTCCTTTTTCATTTTATTTTCTCTTAAAAATGATTCATTAATTTTCATTTAGTTAGTGTGCTATTTATAGTTGCAGAATTTGCTGAAGACGCCGGAAGGGGTATCCACCCTTCAAATTAAATAACAGGACTTTTTTCATAAAATTTATACGTATTAGAGATCCGTAATATATAATAGTCGAAAATACTTTGACATTGATAGCTGTTTGACTGAGAAACTACTAATAAATTTAGGTTTACATTATATAATGATTCTTTTTCAGCAATTTTTCTTGCCAATGGATCAAGATGCAACTGTAGGCACGGTATGGTGTATTCAACAGAAGATTTACACATATTAGACAATATATACCCGTAAGAACATCGTGTGAAGCATGCTTTACTTACCCACTGCGTTTCCTTAGTTGTTTTGGATAAACATATTTTATTGATTTGACGAATCTCTAGTTCCAGACTCACCATCATCATTATCATTTAGCACAATAACATTTCACTGTCATTTTTGTAATTATCGTATTGATTCTTAATTAATATCATTAACTTTATTTCGCATTTGTTTTTATACCAATGCTATAGTTGGTGTTCTTCTCGTTGTAGCCATATTATTGGCGTTGTAATCGTTGTTACATTTACTGTTTAATTTTGTACCAGTTTAAAAAGAATATAAGTTTAATTTATTCGAGTTTCGAAATGCATACCTCTGGCATTCTGGCGCTTGAATCGTTTAGAGCTTGTCAATAATGCATTACCTAAGAACTCACTTAAAATGTCACATTATTGTTTGGGGTTTCCTTTGCTGTGGTTGTGTAGGTTTATGAACCGAGGCTATTTCTTATTGCTGTTGCAGTTGTTGACCTTGGAGCTCATGTTTTAATATACAGAACCTTGAACATATGTGGTATCCAGCATGCGATGGTTGGATGCAGTACCACGTGCTACTGAACGACGCTGTTGACCACTAAGCATGCCGTTTACACTATTCTAGAATAAATTTGTTCTCTGTAGGGCATATTACATGTGTTGAGCTTTAGAAAACTGCGTAGATGAACAGTAAAGACATAACCTTAAATTACAGTCAAAAGACAGTACGTAAAATGAAAGACTCAATGGTCACCAAACTGATCACAAAGTTAAACTTTGATTATAAACATCAATATACAAAGTCATACTTAGAATTTCTTAACTTCTTACGATTTGTATACCAATATAGAGATACAAACAATTGGACATTGTTGAATTATTTAAGATTCTAATCTCGCTGGGATAAAAGGTTAGAAACGATTATTTAATCTTTAACTTGAACATGAGGTCAGACATTATAATCCGTAAGTGTTGTGACTATAGAGACAGGACACCTTCGAATCTGTAGAACAGCACGTCGGCTTTGTGATACTGTACACTATTCAAGCAACATCATTGCACTGCTTTCATGTGATATGCATATATCACTAACAAACATAACATTATTTTGGTAAAGATATGTATTAAATTATACGAAGAGGTATTGTTTTTTATATATTTCAATTACAGAAAACATGCATGTTAACGTGACACCATTGCATACAGTTTTGATGACAACCATCGCCTTAGCACACACAACTGCTATGTATATGTTTTTAATTATGTCTGATATATATTTATTTCAATTTAATTGTTTGTCAGTTTTAAGGTGTTTATATTTTTCATTACATGCTATTGTAATGTAAATTTATTGACTAGAGATCCTTTTTTCAGAAAATAGTTTGACCGTGACTGTTAGTTTATAAACAACAGGTGTTGATCTAAATCCTGACTTTGTTTCAAAATTTGTAGCAACCACGTGAACAAGTTCCATCTTTATTTTAAAATGATTGGTTGCTGTCGAGGTCATGATGGAACTTCGTGTTTAAGATTAAACAATTTTTTTTTATTTTTTATTTCTTAGAAGAAAATGATTGGTTTTCGTCACTGTCACGTTGGGTGTACGTGACCTTTAATAAGTACCTAGTTTCTAAGAGCTTCGAGAACATGAACACCTGACCCCCTGTATACGTTTAGAAGATATATAACCTATGTTTTAGAGAATTATTCTCAGTAGAAGCTGGGCTGTTACACTGGAAGTTGTATGTTGTACTGTTTGGAGTTATTTCAAATTACTTGAATAGGAACCATTTCAAATTACTTGGATTCAAAAAGATTAATTTTATTTTATTTCTGGAAAATACGTGTGCTCATGTAAAATTGTTGAACAAGAACAGGTTTTAATAAACATTTATTCAGCTATCTAGAACCTGAGTCATAATTCTTGTTTCTGCAATGAACTGTAGCCTTCAACACTACATATTGCATCATACGTCATTGTCTTCCATCTTGGATTCTTCGTCGGGATTCGAACTTGAAATCAGTATTCTTGGAATAATCTTGGATTATTTTTGGATTTGATTAAACCGTAAGTTCATATTTTTTTAATAATTTTTACAGTATTTTTCCAGGGACATAAATTATTTGTTATATTTTTCAAAGCTTGTTGTTTTCACTCTTTCTTGTGTTACTGTTTGTTTGAGCCTAAACACGTAACACAACAGAACCAACAACCATGAAAAAATCGACCTCACCGACATTTATAACAACTATCGACCCAACAATACCAGAGAGTGTACCAACTATCACTGGTGTGTAGAATTGAAAATAATATAGCAATCAGAAATATCTTGGTCTTAAAACATTAATAGAAGATTCCATGGAGGCAAATATTAGGCCACACTAGAGATTTGCCTTTGCACGGCTGAAGTCAAGATGCTACAAGCAACAAATTTAACCTTTGATTCATTTAGTATACGCTTGATTTATTCACACTGTTTATCTCAAACATTTATGGCTATGAATTGAGGTATATGTTCCACAGATGAAGACCTTAACGAACACAAAAAAAAAAGTCCTGACGGTTACAAAGAACAAAGCGAAACTATACGCAAATGTTGGGACTATTAAACAATTCTCGTCAACAAGTGTTTCGTTCTATTCAAAAAGAGTTTTAATATCTTATATACTAACATGAATACTTAATTTTCCTTTCTCGTCCAATGCGACTTCATACGATATAGGCCCTGCACCATTGATGTTTTGTGTTATAGAGACAGACGAGGACGCAGACATCTGTCAGTCAGACATAAAATCTGAAACAATTTTGTAACTTTAGTACCTAATCCATATTAATTTATTTTCATAAGCATCAGTCCTCTATACATGCATGAAAGTGGCTACTATCAGTATATTGATGCATGGTATTCAGCAGTCAAACCCTAATGCGGGAAACTGTCATCTGGAAACTAATGATCACCAAGCACCTGAAGCCTTGGTTATGAATATGTGCAATGTTTCAGGCGCCCCTGAGACTTGGACAAGGGGACAAAATGTAAGTTATTTGTACATTTATATAGAAGCGACTTGCATAATTAAGTATTCTTCACCTGTGAAAGAAAGCGCCACAAATCTTAATGTATGGCACAGAACATTTTACCTTTAAAACGATTGTCCCAAGGGCAGACTGTGTTTTAGTACCCTAATAAGTTAAAAGACGACATATTATGTTGGTAGTTGTAGTTGGAATTATGACCTTTCCTCTGTGATTCTCGATCCTCCTAACACCACAACAACACCAATAAACATAATGTGCTTTAATCAAATTAATAAACTTTCATTAAACAAGCTGTTCATTCCCATACCAAACCTTCTCGACATGAATAAAAAGAAAAGGCAGAATTCCACAAATGAGAGCCACCTGACCACTACTAGGTAAAATATTGTTTATAAACCTGCTCATTATCAAGGTCACATGAATTTACCATTTTTATTTTCACTACCCAAGGTGATGTCAGTATGTGCGAGTATTCCTCTATACACTCCAGTCGCCACATTTTTTGATGGGAAATACCTCAGCCAAGGAGGACATGCCGGAATATTCATTGGTTGCCTACTGGATGGTTTCAAGGTGACCAAGTGTTTTCTGTATGATTTTAAATGCGCCAGTGTTACAGCGTCAGGCAATTTAGGCAAATAACACATTCATTATGCAATAGAATATCAAAACGCTGGTTAGGAAAACGATATCCATTCACCTGCGCTCAGTTCAACACATTGTGTTTCATATAAATGCTATGACAGTTTCATTCCGTGACCCGCTCAAATTTAAATTTCCGATGTTCAAATATTTTGCTTGTGAAGGAGCCTATTTTTCCTTCCAAAGTTATATTTCCATGTTTCTACGTCTGCGGAATGTAAGTCAAAGGTATACGTGATCGAACAGACTAAATCCATTATGTGTTAGCATTGAATTATTGGGTCCCAGAGAGCAAAACAAGAAAAGATTGTATTAAGTCTTTATTCAAACCTCCTTTTGCTCAAAAGTCTGGTCCATGTATAAAATGTTTGATTTTTACAGATTGGTATCTTTGTCGTTGCTTGGAAATTTTATGCATAATTTTGCTGGCTTTTGAGAGCAGAGTTTAATCCACTGGCAATATTCTACCTTGAAATCGTTTTGGCTTCAATTGCACTGTATATAAGTTATGCTGGAATCAGAAACAATCAAATTCTCTGATTCTTCTGTTTCTATTGCATATTCTCCATGATTAATAGGGTTTATTCTGAGCATATATATTGTTTGCCCGTCTGCATCATACATGTCCAATAGCTTATATTGACATATCTAGCTTAAATTTGAAAAATAAATGAGCATATATTATTGATGATGACTCGGGTGAAAACCATTCAAAACGACAAATGATGAAACATTCTTTATTTCATCGAAACGTACAAAATTATGACATTTCATCATAAAACATAGTCATACATACGACATCATCAGGATCTTGAACTCTGCATTTTAGATCATAGTTCAGGAGTGCGACAAGAACATAACAGTTATGCACGTAACGACTGGACACCAGCCGGATCCGGTGAATTATTTTATCATTATGTAAACAGTGTTTAATAAAAGTGCATTCAACAAAGTGTCCAAAAGGAAATATTTGTTATCTCTTATATTGTACGTGTTGCCATTTTTGCATGAACCGACAGGAAAATGTTTTAGTTGGTTTTTGTATAATAATTCCTTCTTGGAAATGGCGTTTATATATCAGAATTTATAAACAGTACGTTTGTTTATATAGATTTTACCGGTATCAGATAATCCTTATTATATTGTAACCAGATAATGCCTATTTGAAAATGAATTGCAACATCGAGTATCTTGCTAAAACTTTTCTGGAAGACAATCCTCTCGAACCAAAAACAAATATCGACCATGCGACAACATATAAAATGTAAACGTACCGTAAACAAAATCTGTAATCATATACACATGCGACAACTTATAAAATGTAGACGTATTGTAAAAAAAAATCTGTAAGCATAAGACTTCAAAATTGAAATGAAGCCATAATGTTCTAAAATTTCAACGATTTATAATTTGGAACAGAATCACATACCGTATTACCTGCATTAATCGCCTCTTATTGTTTATTACATACACACAAAAGACAAAATGATAACATTTAATATTTTTACCATTGCCTTTGTGTCATCAATATGAATTTCTCTGCCGATATTATTATGAATACACAACACATCCTCTCTCTTCTTCTCTACGAACAAATTTATAAAGAAGTCATACAACCACTTTCCTTTTAGGGATTGGGCATATATGTGGTTATATGCATGATTTATATTTAATTTGTTTATTTTTAAAATATGTTTCGAGGGGTAAATACGTCACTGTTCCGATTGGCATAGGCCCTGATGACAAATTTACACAATCGATAGAAATTGATAGAAACATTAACAATGCCACTCTATACCTTGAATCAGAACACTTTCATTAGAAAACTTCTTAGAGAAAAAGAAAGTAACTGATTATAAACTATTTTCAGAAGATCATGATTTTTTAAAAGTTTAAGTAGGGATAGGCTCTCAGAATCACCAATAAGTAATAAAGAACCTTTCAACATGAAATGGTTCATAATTGTTCAAAATAATATCAGACCGGTTTTTTTTAACCAATAAATCGATTGCATTCAATGTATGACCGTCCACTTGACCTGTTAGAACTAAGGGACTTTTGAATAGCTTTGTTTTGATCATGACGCCTTTCTTTAATCTGCAGCAATCAGAAACAACTGCACTTTTTTTCTACCAATAAAAGCACGTAGGAAGAGATCAAGATGTCTCATCAATCTTATCAGAAAGTTGTTTCGTAAACGTATTGCCAGACTTAGAAGTGCTTATATGAGACTGATGATTTTTCTCTACCATGAAAACTGCCGCGAGGAAGACCTATTGACAAATCAAATATTGTGAGTCAAGGAATAATCATCAGCCGTCCGAGCATGAACCTTTCCACATTTGCACATCAAGGTGCACATTAAGGTGGGATTTACCATCACTATGGATGCAATTTTTAAACTCCTCAATTGAAATGAGTTGTCCGAGGTTATTATAGTCTGGACCAACCTTCTGGGCTGAGCAACACGTGTAAAATATTTCTTCCTTTCCTCATGCAAATTCGACATGGTTCTGTTCAGTTTGTTTGTTTTGCAGTTCATAAACCTTTGTAAAAATGCCTCAGGTGCCATGTCGTAACCTTTCAAGATGCATTTCTTAACCATATCGTAATCAGCACTTTGTTGAACTAACAGTAACGTACAGACTTCATTAGTTTTGCGGGTAAGCACACTTTGTAAAAATAGAGTCAAATGCTTTCTTGGCCATTTCAAACTTTCAAACCGTTTCACAAAATGTTGAAAAATATTAGTCTACTTCATTTTCTTTAAATGTGCGTACTAACCTAATATTTCTGGTTGCATCAAACAAGTAATCCAACACTGGTTTTGTGAAAGAGTATACTTGATTGAAAGCTTCAATTACATTCGAAGAGGTCCCTACTTATTTTCACTCAAACGTTGCAGATCAGTGTCTTAGACATACGGTTTGTAACCATGATTAAGACGTTTTGCTCAATACAAGGAAAGATGGGAAAGAAGTAATTCTTCTTTTAATTGTGATTTTTAGAAATACACAGGCTGTCGTCTGAATCCCTACCGGCGTTGCCCACAGTATACAACTTGCCGTACAATCATACTCATTCTTGCATATGTACCCATTAACTTTCTCGCATAACAGTATGGGGATTATAATATCCCGCAGTTATAGTCGGTATACATGGATTTTAGATAAGTTATTTCATTTTTCTGCAATGGATATATTTTCCACAGAGGTAGCGGATTATTTTTTTGAGGACATGAAGAATAACCAAACATTACATTAAGTTCACCTTCAGCATGCTTGCCTTAGATGATATAACTAATCAAACAATATATATATATATATATATATATATATATATATATATATATATATATATATATATATATATATATATATATATATATATATATATATATATATATATATATATATATGTTTCTCAATTTATATTGAATTACCGGAGGGATTAAAGAGCAAACACCGGAATCACACCTGATTTTTTTATTAATGTCTATGAGTAAATTCTTGCAACATCAAAGTCTTTATAACCCTTAATTTCAAGCTGATCCATAGTTTCTTCCCATTGTTGTAAAAAAAACCAAGTATATCAAGCATGGCAATATAGTTAATAAATCAGAGACATTTTCTCTCGGACGTTTTCTACTTACACCAGATATGTTCCATGCTAAATAATGAAATACAATAAAAGATTGTTTATTGTTTAAAAACAATTTCCAATTTTTCTTCTTCTTCTTCTTCTTCTTCTTCTTATTATTATTATTATTATTATTGTTATTATTATACTATTTTCATACAGTTCTAAGAAAACTAGTTTTTTTAAGATTTTTAACTGGTACTATTATGTTCATTCACCGCTATATGTAATTGTCTTAATTTTAATGGGAAATTGTTATTGGTAATTTCAACCGAGTTGCTCGTCCCGTTTATAAATAATTCTTTTGAATGGATTGCAATGAAATAAAAGCGCCTCATAAACCATAAATAACTTCATCATCTTGTGGTTTGCCAACCATTGTGATAATATTTTGTTGATGATTTCCATTGATTTTCTTAATTGCTGTCTGGCTGGCTGTAACTCTCTCTCTCTCTCTCTCTCTCTCTCTCTAAATATATATATATATATATATATATATATATATATATATATATATATATATATATATATATATATATATATATATATATATATGTGTGTGTGTGTGTATGTGTGTGTGTGTGTGTGTGTGTGTATTGAGAGAGAGCGATAGATTAGATAGAGTGATTGATAGATAGATAAAAGGTTGGATGTATTGATGGATGGATGGGTGGCCTCATGGTTGGGATGATATATAGATAGATAGATAGATAAATATGTATCGAGAGTGATAGATGTTTCAAAATTGGAAATGCACATATGCAATATTCATTTTTCAAACTCGATTAATTGTACATTGAATATATAGAGAGAAAGTGATCTAAAGGTCTAAAGCGCTAGCCTTTAGCCATGGCTGCCATCTCACCTGAGTCACCTCTGTCCACCTTGATTCGAGTCTCGGGCTTGGACAATATGGCTATGTGAGAAATCTTGCCAGTGTCGTCCAATGGGTCGATGATTCTTGCCGGAGTTTTCAAGGGTTCTTCTTTCACCAGATGTATTGGCACCCATGTATAGCTTCAAGTGCGCTGAAATATGGCTTTACACCCACAGCGTTTTCTACTCACATGGTTCTGTATTGTAGTATCATACATAGCAACTTTT
Organism: Sinohyriopsis cumingii; assembly: GCA_028554795.2. Lineage (NCBI taxonomy): Eukaryota > Metazoa > Mollusca > Bivalvia > Unionida > Unionidae > Sinohyriopsis > Sinohyriopsis cumingii. Next base: position 52,404,419 of record CM068833.1, on the reverse strand, counting down.
GAATAATCTTGAAACATGCTATGTACACGTAAAGGCAATTAACATGTTACTGTCATATTCCGTATACATGTATGAATATTTTATTTGCATTATAATCCTATTCTATAGACAAATAGCCAAAATTAGTTAAGCAAATAAATTTAATAATCTTTTGAAATTTATTTTGACATGGTTTCCTTTATTACTTCCCCTATTTTATTTTTTTACCGTTTATTTGATAATAAAAACCTTGATAGATTTGTGTGATTCATATGATAAGATTTCTTCTTTACACCTTTCCAGAAATTGGACTATGTTAATTTATGTCGTTTATATTATGTACTCTTTAAATATATCATTTAATTAATAATCAACTATTCTTTATTTAATAATCTGTTATAATATTTACTTGAAATTGACTCCATTATTACCTTTAAAATATAATCTTGACTTATAATCTTAAAATAACATATTTATTACCTTTTAGTGATAAAATCTTGAAATTACATATTTTGTTACCTTTTCAATGAAATCTTGATATCATATCTTTTATCACGTTTAGAAATGCAAAGTATAAATAACAACCGTTATTACTTTCTAAAATACAGGAACATCAAATTTTTTACATTTTCAAATAGTATCTTTAATTAACATCTTTTATTACATTTTGAAATATAGAAATACTAATATTACGTTTGAAGTATCATCTTGAATAACAATTTAGAATAAACATCTTAAAAGATAAGGAAAATTCAATGTTTTTAAAATCATATTACAGAATGGCATCGTGAAAGATCATCCTGAAAAATAAAACAGAATAAACATTTTGAAAAAATTATAGAGCAAAATTATCTTCAACATATGCTAAAGAAATACACATTTTGAAAAGATAATTTTAAGTAACTGTCTTGACAAAATTATATGACATTAACATTTTACAAAAACATCTTTCAAAAGCTATAAAGCTAACGTCTGAAAATGTATATTCAACACATGTTGAGACCAATACGCATTCATCAACTGTCCATCACCCTTTTATAATGACATTAACACGCCGTGTGTAGTGACCTATGATGAACATATACTATCCAAAACGACGTCCGTAGTGAATAATACCCCATGTTTATAACACAAATAGTATCAAATATGACACCCAAACGTTGTATGTAGTGACCTACAGCAGTATATTACATTAGATATAACTAATTATTCCCTTAGTTTAAGGTCTTACTGGACAGTTTATCTGGTGAATTTTCATCCGACAATGACCTATTGCAGAAAAATGAGAATAATTTTACACTGAAGAAACAAATAAAAACAAACTAATGATTTTTGTAGAAAGCATACATGTGAGATTTTGACTGCGACAATCAGGTTAATTCTAATGCAACTGGTGGCTTTTATACTGAACCAATACTGCCTCCAACCCCTCTATTTTACATTCATTTTTGACAGGAAAGAGCTAGTTTGAATATTTTCCTGTGACAAGGCAGCTAAAAGAATCAGTATGTGCCTTTTGCAGGAATTAAGTTCACTAGTACTATAACAAATTAGCATACTTTTCATCACCCCTCAACCATCTAGATTTTTAGATATTTACCTCTGTAGCAGACACATGTAAATATGTAAGCCAAGTCCGATGCTCATTTGCAACCCAAGTTACGCATTTGATCTCCAATGCTCGTCTAACTGTGACAGGCAGTCACCAACAAGCCAACTCATTTCCAAGCCTAACGCAAAGTAAATCTCAACCACATTATAGATTTAGCTTCTGTGTGAATTTATAAATGCTAGGATTGTGATATATAGGTTCATGCCTTCTACCTTAAAAATTAGGGAGGTGTCAAAATACGAAACTATCCATTGAGACCTAAATGCAGATATTTTTACCAGCATCGACTGTGTCACTGGTTCCTATCGATATAACTCTAACAACAAATCCGATAGGTGTTCATATGCTAACTGATGTGGTAAAAATTTCAGCAGCACCAAATTCAACAGTAGTCGATGTGGTTCTTACGAAACCAGGACCATGCCTGCGTGTTTGTATTTTACACGTAGCGTATCTCTTTTTGCTGATTTCATCTCGCAGCTGTTGTTCCGCATTGATTATGTTTAAAATCGGTAGGTTTCGGCTATATAATTGTTTTTCTATCAATATTAGCATCATGGGAACTAATTGTCCGACCGTGTGGCCTTGTTCACCTGCAGCATGTACACACCTTTAACCATTCACGTCTTTACTGGTAGTCTTTGCATAAACCAAACTACAGAAAAGAGTCTCTGATTTTACACCAGGTGTTTGCTTTGCGACGGCGACAACAGCTTCAAAACAATCTTGAATGTCCACATTAGACATTTTCATTTTTGCTAGTTTGATCTTGTAAAATATCAAACGAGCCCGGATCGATATCAATTAGGTAGCGTCTGTAAATGTTAATAGGCATTTACCCTATCTAGTGTACTTTCTAAGTGTTAATATTAAATCAACACAAGTGTTGGTACTAATTAATTATCTTGTGCACGCAATGCTTCAGGGATGAGATGTCCACATATTAACTCGTCCAGCCATGTTTGTAACGGCAGTGTTGAATAACACCATGGTTGTCGTCCAGCGCTTCGTGTTTAATAATGAATAGCTCAAGACATGGTGCTTTCACGTACGAGTTAAATATGAAAGATGTCTACGCGTTCTCTATTTTAGTCGTTTATGAGACACCATGTAGTCTCTAACCACTTTTTCAAAACAATTAAGGATGTTTTTTCTAAAACAGCCGCTTTTGCAACCACAGGAACCGCAGCCTCTAACAATGCTGGAATGGCTGCGTGGAATGGAACTTTTGCACATGGTATTTTATTCGTGTCACATTAGACGTGGATAACTTAAATGTCACCGATGTTTTCTTTTGTTTGGCCGCATACAGTTAAGTTTCATTTCTGTCGTCAACATAGGGATAATTCAAATTCTCTTTATCTACGAAAGCGTCGGTGCAACCCCCCAATCATTTCAAATTGCGCTCCTTAATTTTGCAATTTGCTTTGGGCTTAGGTTCAATTAATAGTTTCAGAAAACTTTACACTGGCGTGTAAATAACCCACATTCGGCCACCTAAGCCCTCCCACAACAGAATCTTATGAGAGCAAATCACAGCGATGCTTCTGTAAGTGTTACTGTCATCAGGTGGATTAGCAACAAGTGCACGGAAATTCATGTCCACCAAGGACTGTTTGAAGTTGTCAAGGTATTTCGAAGAAAAACAATAATTAGGTACAAGCCAGTAAATCTGCACACCTGTGTCAACATTTTGGCCTCAATGCTTGATCGGTAACAGCTTTTGCCATGCACTTGCTACATAATTGTTGTGGAAGACCAGCAAAATTTCATCTATTGGTTTCTGATGACCGATTGACCCCACATAACTTCACACACTCCTAAATGGTCAAATATCATTTCACTACGGACTTGTCCATGATGCACCAAACATATGTCTTCAAATGATAAGGATTTGATATACTGAAGTTATTCCAGTAAACCCTCGTTGACGCTACATAGTCCTAAGATCATGGTCTTTAATTATTATCACTGAGAAGTCCCTTGCTGTGAAGAATCGATACAATCCTTCTTGAGAGCGAAGACAAGTAACCTAGAAGTGCCAGTTCTCGAAATATCAGAGGAACCACAGAGAGAAAGACAGATATAGCTCTCCTATTAGAGGAAGATACATGAACTATAAAGACCTGACGGGGTAAATTCGCCCCTCTTGATTATTCCCAGCACAGATACGAATGAGATTGGTTATAAATGAAACAAATCAATTGCTTCCGCTTCCAAAATAAGTGTTATACCGTGCAAATAAATAAGAAACTATTTTCCTAGAGCAATAATTTTAACGGATCAAAAGGAGCTATCACAGCTCTATACTAGTATATTTTATTCCAAGCAATATTATGCATACAATAAACAAACAGCAACGAATACACCATGCTGTATAAATACAACATTCCCTCCAAGATCGACATATTTGGGAGCGCTATTAATTCTTACTACAGACAAAGGACCCGTTTTAAATTGATTTTTTTATTATTTTTCAAGTCATATAATAAATGGCGATTTAATTCCAACACGCAATGTCCAACCTGATCATATTGTCACAAAAATATTAGGCGGCTGACGGTCTTTCCCATGGCTTGAAAACGCTACATTGGTTGTAAGCGTCTGCTTTTAAGTTACTTTCTCAGAGATTCTAACTAGTGACACTTAAACGTTCAAAACCAGAATCACGTCTTTCTCAATTTAGAATATTGAGCCTAAAAGTGGAAATAGGAGTGGAACTGTTTTGACCCAATAGATAATGAATAGATATCAGTCCAAGGACGTTATACCTGTATATGTTGTTCGCAGTGAAACGCGTACCGCTATAACAATAGTGAATTTCAAAACATACAGAAAATATCTGTTCACCTTAGAACCCTCCAGCAGACACCCAGCGAAGTCCTCCTTGGTTAGAATATTTCCCTTCAAAGATAGGTGTGTATAGAGGAACTCTAACACATACTGGCATCACCTTGGGTAAAAAAAAATAACAATTGTCCATTTACATGGTGTTGAACATGATCAGCTTCGTATGTAATATTTACTATTGACAGTCTGTCGCTGGAGCCAAATGTTTTAAATGATTTCTAATATCTAGTGCTTTCAGAAACGATTACTTAAATTACTTAGAAAACAAGATGCTTCTATATTCGAAGTGTAAATAACTTACATTTGCTTCTCTTTTCCAAGTATCGGGGGAGGGGGGGGCTGTAACATTGCACATATTCATAACCAAAGCTTCTGGTTCTTGGTGAGCATTAGTTCCCACATGACAGTTTCAAGCCTCAGATTTAGCCTGCTGAATTCCATGGATCAAAGTACTGAGAGTACTGGCTTTCATGCATGATGGATGTCCTGAGATTCATGAAAATAAATTAATATCGAAAATGTGTTAAAATTATATGGGTTTTTATTTATCTGACTGCATGATATATGTGTCTTTGTCTCTCTTTAATACAAATTGTCAATGATGCAGGTAAATGTTTCTATAGTGAACAAGCTGCATTACAAGAGAAAAGAAATGAAAAGTTAAGAGTAGTATATATGAAACAGAAACCCTCTTTAAATACAACGAAAAACGTATGGAAAAAGAATTTAATATTTTCAGATGGTCGTTTCCTTAAGATGACGCTTTTTTATTTGTAACAGCAAGTGTTTGACTTTTTTGTGTCCCGTAGGTATCTATCCCTCTGGGAACTACCATTATCTCTTCTTAGTAACGTCAATAATGGAATGCATTTGGAAGCAATACCGGTTTTGATTTTAAAAAAATAAGAAAACAAACCCAGCTATTTCTTTAGATTGTAGTATGAGTGAATATTATTCGCTATTCTCTCAACACAACCCTTCAGCGTTATCGATATTTTGAACCAATATATCGACAAAAAGAAGTTCTGTTATATTTTCGGGTTGCATAATTTAAACCTGAGAGACAGAGAGGATATCGATGTGGAGGGCGATTACACCATGCACAATATATTAGTATTTTAAACCTTTGCCTATGGTCTATTGTTGCAATATATTATTTGCAAATCCATGGATTTTTCAAGACGACGATGTCAACACCAATTGTTCTGAAGGGCCTACTCGATGAAACATGTAAACAAAAACATGTCCCCACTTTAAAATGCCCCCCCCCCACACGCCGGTATTGAGTGTAATAGAAAACATATATAAAAAAAATTATTTTGAGAATAAGTATTATTCATTCATATGATGAATTAATAGTTGTCATTAATTTAATATGGTTCTGGCCGCCCATTTCATTACGTTTAGAAAGTTATGAGGGTAGTCTGTCAGGACTAATTCAAAACTGAGATGGAAAAGGCAAATAAGTCAATATTGATCGTCATGTGATTACAATTCTTTGTCATGTTTAATTTAGATAGCAAATGCGTCGGCCACTTAGGGATCTTTATCTAGGCATGTATGTGTCTCTCTCTGTCTCTGTCTGTCTGTCTGTCTGTCTCTCTCTCTCTCTCTCTCTCTCTCTCTCTCTCTCTCTCTATATATATATATATATATATATATATATATATATATATATATATATATATATGATTACTTTAGACAATTGGAATACAAGGGCAGTTATTACTGGCATTCCTGAACAGCTGGGCGTATAACCCTGAGATAAATAAACGTAATGTTCAGAGCTTTATATGAAGAAATATCGATGTGTTACATTTTGTTTTGCGCTTACCAGTTCCTTCCTGTAAAAGTAAGTTCCAATTTGTATTATGTAGGCCTGGATAAATCGTAAAATGGCCTACATGCCGCAAAATTAAAATCTTCATGACGCTACACATATAACCTGTGTTTCTTTTTATTGTATGTAAAAGTAAGAGTAAGGAAAAGCTAATTTGCATTGTACAAGTTTCAACTTATCCCATATTTCCGTACAATATACTGTTCTAGGCTTATATATAATGTATGATTTGTAGACTTGGGTGTCCCTTGCTATACAAGAATGTTTTTTTTTTACTCCGATTATACCGGCTTGTACCATTAATTTATTACCTTTTGTCTGCGACGTAATTAACCATACGTGCTGCCTATCCAGTTAATATGCTGTGACAGCGCTTGCGTCACAAATCCGACATCAAAGACGTATATTGTTAGGTAAGCAGCAATAAGAACATCCTCTGTACATGCGGAGTCGAGCGTTGGTTTTGACTCATAGGTTATGATATACCAATTGCTATTATTGCAGGCAAAGACGTCTAATATGAAAATACTTTTCATCTAATAATTGTCTTTTATGTACTACGCCCTAGGTTATAACAATATCAGTATACTGATGATCCGGACCAATCATTCTTAGTCGAATTTCATCTTGCTTACGTTATATATTATGCCTTAAAGATGAATAATTAAATTTTGAATAATTCTCAATACAGTACCGAGCCGTTTCAAACGGCAAATCTCGAAACAGTCAAACTTTTCAGAATGATGATAACTTTAGAAAAAATTCCAATTTCCAGTGAAAATTCCAATGCAAACCACTCAAGAGAAAATAAGAATCCGCTCCCAAAAAATTAAATAATACTTGTAGATTGAACATTTGTACACTCTACGTGGATTATTTAGTAATCCAGTGAGATATCGGCCTGCCGGACGTCAATCAGTTTGATTTATAAAGGAATTACTATCTAGGAATGACATTGGGAATGCATGGGGCTTTAATCCAGATAATTGATGAAAAATGGCACTAACTACCAAGCTTATACAGCGCCCCATCAATAGGAAACTATATTTTTATTTTGAAATCTAATAGCAGAGACGACAATAGCAGGCCCATCGTATAATCATGGCAATAACTATGCCAAACGATGAAGTAGATTGAAGAAATCAAGGTCATTGCCGTTAAGTTACTGAACAAAATTTGGTTCAAATGCAGAAATATATTCTTCACATGCCACAAGCATGCTTCAAGCTGACACAGTATATAATGCATTCGCAACTGCATTTGCATGAGCTCATTAACTTTAGAAACAATGCGACTGTTATACTGTCATGCTTCTTCTAATTTTTAAGCAAAAGGACCTGAATCTATCAAAAAGATTTGATTGATTATTAAACTACAGATATTTCATCGTAACAATGCTTTTCATTGAGCATCTGATCGGATTATATTTTTCGATTGCATATTGTAATGCTGCGAAATATTTTTTGTGCACGAGTATTAATCAAATCTGTATAGTAAAAAAAGCTAGATGTCTACTTTTGAGAAGTTAAAGACTGAATTTTACATAATATACATCACTCTTGTAAAACTAAAATTCGTGTTATCTTCAGAATAATCTAAGATGAATTTATCACTTATAAGGTTAGTTAAGAAAAGCACCAACATTTTTTTAGATTACATCTTCTACTAATACACAGCAATATTGTAAACGTATCGGCTCGAGTTATCCATATAATATCCTAAGATGCATTCGAGTTATCCATATAATATCCTAAGATGTATTCGAGTTCTCCATATAATATCCTAAGATGTATTCGAGTTATCCACATAATATCCTAAGATGCATTAGAGTTATTTATATAATGCCCTAAGATGTATTCGAGTGCTCTATATAATATCCTAAGATGCATTCCAGTTATCTATATAATATCCTAAGATGCATTCCAGTTATCCACATAATATCATAAGGTGCATTCGAGTTATACATATAATAAGATGAATTCGAGTTATCCATATGATATCCTAAGGTGCATTCGAGTTATCCATATAATATCCTAAGATGCATTCGAGTTATCCATATAACATCGTAAGATGCATTCGAGTTATCCATTAAATATCCTAAGATGCATTCGTGTTATCTATATAATATCCTAAGATACATTCGAACTATGTATATAATATCCTAAGATGCATTCGAGTTATCTATATTATATCTTAAGATGCATTTATAAGTTATAATTTTAAACATTGGCACAGATATGATGGGTGTAGTACTCCCACTTAAAATCAGTAAGAATGGGAGTAGTACTTCCACTTCAATGCTGTATGAGTAGTTGTACTACTCCAACATAAAGTACTTCCATTTAAAGGCTGTGGAATGGGTTTATTACTCAGGGGGTCATAATCAATAAATCAAAACAATATAACAAATTTATATCACGTGAAAGCATGATAAATATGAAGCTTCGTAGATAATATAATTCTAAATAATTATGAATGCTGATTTCATAAACCTTACGATAGTCCATGCCATTCAAGGGACATAAGTTTGCAAAATATACTCATAATCTCCTGGTCATCCGAAAAATTGTCCAGATAATGCGTTTCAGGAAATTTGGCCAAACGTAATTTTCAAAAGGCCAAATCAAATGATCTTGGTAATCGCTACAATATTCAAATATCAGCGAGATATTTGCGACGTTCGGGTAAAATAACTCTAAAATAACAGCCAATCAAATCATCGTAGAGTTCAAATGAGACAAAGTTATGGTGAAATTGTCGGATCAGTTTAGTTCAAAATAGAAAATTAGAAAATACAAGTGGAATCCGTATTCTAAGCATTTTAAAGGTTTTCGCTCGGTAGCATGAGACCAAATCTGGCAACCTTCACACGCATCTATCATGTCACTCACATAAGGCTTCCCTGCAGATCTGATTGGAAGAAAATATAAAATGTAAACAAGTTCATAACCATAGGGACTCAGACTCCAATTATGATATCTAACACTGTAAGACATTGTAAGAACCAACTTATCATATCACTGAGCTCATCCAAAATCGTACTGAGGCTTCCCTGTTAATTTGTTTGACATGGAAGAAAGAGCTGAGTGATTCGTGTTCACCACCCAGTTGCATGCCTATTCTATGTAGATCAAGTTGAATAAATCTTTCGAGGATGACTACAGTCTGACTATCATCGACATATTCTGTGCTTTTGTTGATATGAACTTTCTGTGCATCATACAATCAATTCAAATATTATAGATAAATCTTCCGGTAAGAAGGAAAACATATTGATGATAGAGTGTGCATAGATTGTGACATTGTGACATATGCTCAGAATGTGTTCATTGTTAAACTCCTGGAACATGTTCTTCAGACGAAGCAGCAAACTTGATTCAAATTTAAAAAGTAAATTTGGATGCTATAGCGTTCACAAAGCGGACGAAATAAGAATGACCACCTCTATGTCCGTTTCGTTTGCTGTTAAGGTCAATAACTATAAAAATACAGTTTTCTTTTTATGATTTTATCTGTATAGTACAAAATATTATCCTATGAGTCACCGCTATTTATACGATTTTAAAAAAGGGGAAAAAGAAAGATGTAGATAGTTTGTAAGAGGCAGAGAGAGAGAAAGAGTACTATCAAAAATGAGATCTCGTTTTCGACACGTAGAGCCATCTGAAATGAACATTTGTTGTTTTTATTTTAATTTTAAGCCATACATCTGAATGATAAAGTTTTAGGGATCATAGTGATATATGTACATATACACTCATGGTAAATTTTCTTGTCAATATCAAAATGATAATTATGTTAAACATTTTACATCCAACTATATGAGCATATCAAAGCAGTAACAAAATGGCTGGTATCAGCTATTTGGAAATCATGCATGTATGTATGTACGTACGTGTGTATGTATGTATGTATGTATGTATGTATGTATGTATGTATGTATGTATGTATGTACGTATGTATGTATGTATGTATGTATGTATGTATGTACGTACGTGTGTATGTATGTATGTTTCATATACTACTAGCACTGTCAAAAAAACATGCCAACTTTCGTGATTATTATTAAATCTCGTGCAAATGTGGAAGTAATTGCAAGTAACTGAATGTGCAAGCAATTGAAATTAATGATAGCAGACAGCAAACGATGCATTTTTTCATAAAAAGGTCGAATTAATTCAATTCAACTTAATTCAGTTTTATTCTTCTTTCTGAACAAGAATGCAATGCAAGAAGTTTCATACGGCAGAGACTGTGACTGATGCACGCTAAGGACGGTTGGATACAAATCTGAGAAGTACAAAATGGAAATATATTTCGATACGATGATACGATAAGATGCATATGTGAATGTTGTGAAAAATTAACTCCAAGGCAAGATTTTTTTATATTTTTGAAAGTTAAAAATTGACAATACTATTCTAGTATTTATTTTACAAACACTGTAAGAGCTATGTAGAGAACTGAACTCATAAAGGATGATAGATTGTTTTTGGGAGATATCGAGGTGAAAGTCTATGCAAAGTGTTATCAGTATCAGGATGAGCGAAACGTTGAAACAATGGATTTTTTCAATAGTCAACTTTATTTACTGTTGACCTAAGACATTATTATGTTTGATTTATCGACGCCACTGACTATAATATTCATACATACCTCGAATCCTCCTCTTTCTCACTCTTTTTCAATTTATTTTATCCGTTTTAGGAATCATAGGTCCAGACAGAGAGTACAGCAATAAAGAGCCAGTAAGAGAGGATAATCTGATCCCAAGAAAGAACGAGAGCGTAGAGACACGTGGTCTTTAAATATATTCATTTTGTTTTCAGTTTTATAAACCTGTTAGTTTATGGATTTAAACAAATAACGGACTTATATTGTATTATGCTATAAACTGATCATTTAGTCTCAGTCGAGATATGCGGAAAAAGAAGTATGTTTCTATAACGCTATACTGGATATTTCCTGACATGATTTTGTATCTTGTGTTAATGGGGCTGTACTACCATGGAAAGGTGCACATACCATAATGACAACTCAGAAACTAGATGATTACCCGGGTTAAGCTTAGCTCAAGGTTATAATTTAAACTGAATTTATTTTTCTCTCTCACTGCACGTATGTGTCTTTTAATTACAGCTAGAGACTGATATATACGACAGGGATGATTTTGAAGAAATATTATAACGTGTTCAATTCAATTAAAACTATTGCATAAAACTCATAATGTATTTGGCAGTTAATGTGTATTCACTATGTATCTCTCTATCTGTCAAACTCTATTTCTGCATACAATTGTACTAAACATTATATTCCGTATAGCGCTGTCAGTGTCTGTTTACATGTGCTATTGCCAGCCTCTGAATCCCTTATAACTCTGTCAATTTGTCTGTTTATAGGTACCATTATTAATGTATGTATACCGTATAACTCTATCTGTCAATTTGTATGTTAATATGTACTATTACTAACCTCTGAATTCCGTATAAATCTATCTGTCAGTTTTTGTTTGTTAAAGGTACTTTTGCTTACCTCTGTATTCCGCGTAACGTTCGCAGCTCTAGGAAATGAGATCAAACGGCAGCAGAGGGGGTGAACAGACCACTTGTCTGAACCTCATTTGCTTAAAATATAAGCTTCTTCCGAAATAAAAAAAATAAGGTCACTGCTAACCTGACCGAGAGTTTTTATCGAAATTTATGTTTACATACCGGAGGTCCCGCCCCTCTGCTGCTATCAATTTATCCAAAAATTTTATCAAGTCCAATACGATATCTTGTTCTAGGATCATGCAAATTTATTGTTATAAACCCGTACTGGGTTGATTGTACTTGTGAAAAGAAATTTCTGAATTTAATTATATCCATGTCACCGCTACACCAAGTTTGATGAATATTTCGCAACGTGTGCGTATCAACTCCATTAAACATAACTAAACTATTACAGTTATCTCTGATTACTTTTGGTATTTGTGCGTATCTCTGAGTAACATAAATCACATCAGTGTTTTTATGTCTGCCACGTGAAAAAATTCTGGCAGGATTTGATTGTTTGTCCAGAATCACATCATCGTATACAACTAAATTATTAATAAATCCGTCTAAAACATCAACGCTCGGCGCTTCATCAATATCGGCTATAAACTCTATAACATCATTATCTTCGTCCAGTATTCTTGCGTTTTCATTGAAATCTTTAAGTACATCATAACATCGTTGATCATCTACAGACGGGGCTACTAAATACAACTTATCCCACTTTAACCATCTCATTATCAGATTAAGTAATAATTGCATCTTACCCGATCCAGATGGACCTATTATTATCATTCTGATCGAATTTGGCAACGCAGGATGGTGTTTAACTGGCTCTTGTTTTCGTGTCGCTGAGAAATCAATTATATCCATATACAAATAATATGAATCTATATTGTTTACGTTGTAGAGTTAAAACTCCAACTAATGATCTATCTACGGTTACAACAAAAAATGCGAGAATAGCATATGGTGGAAGATGTGCAGTATGTAACAGAAAAACTTTTCTTTTTTACCCATAAAAGATGGTGGCGATATTGCTAAATTAATGTTAAATTTCCCAGGAACCCCATGGGCTAAATACCCTGGAGAAAAACATCTACCAGAATATAATTATTGTGGTCCTGGTACTCGACTTGATATCAAGCTTGACAATCAGGATCAGCCAAAACCAGATGAGTATCCCATAAATGATATTGATAAAGCATGTCACGTTCATGATGTGGCTTATAAAAATAAAGATCTACAACATAGGAATATTATAGTTGATTCATTCGCTAGATTCCATAAAAAATAAAAATATCACAGAATCATTAGCAAATTAGTTAGTAAAATCTGCAATAAAAGGTAAACTCGTATTAGGGGCTGGTAATTAATTATAAATGGAATCAATTTATTATAGTCCAAGGGGATACGGGAGGGATAAAGCAGCAATTAGTAAACTCGCTGATGCAGCAGCGGTTAAACAGTCTACTGCTAAAGCGTGGTTATCCAAACAAGCAATATGTGTTCCTAATGAAGTTCATCAAGCAGATATTCTGTTTTTACCTTATGATACGATTAAAGTACGTAGACGTCAAATAACATACAAATACGCGTTAACTGTCATTGACGTTGCAAGTAGATATAAAGAGGCAGAACCATTATCAGCGAAAACATCATCTGAAGTAGCCGATGCGTTTAAACGAATTTATCAACGAGGACCATTACGATGGTCACAACTATTACAGGTTGATCCTGGCAAAGAATTTCTTTGTCCAGTATCATCGTTAATGAAAAAACCATAAGAAAGGTCTCAACCGAGACAGAGTCTCGGGACAAAAGTCTCAAATGAAGACGAAAGTCTCAAATGAAGACAAAAGTCTCAAACAAAGGATCCCATGGAAACACACAGGCCAGTGCAGGAAAACCCATGAAATTGATAACCGCTCATCATTGCTACTGTTTATTTTTGTTAAAATTTATTTATTCTGAAATATATATTATTTTTATTCTGAAATATTTTTTATTTATCATAGAATCTGATCGATTTGAATACCAACCACCCCATCAGAATTAACAAACTGATTGATTTATATGATTTTAAGTACCATTTACCCCATCAATTTCTGAATAAATAAAATATTTCTGAATAAAATATTTCAGATTATAATAATTATTTCAGAATAAAATATTTCAGATTATAATAATTATTACAATTTGCACAATTTTAAGTACCACCCACCCCATCAAAATCAACAATCTAATTGATTTGCACGACTTTGAGTACCATTTTACCAGTCAAAATTAACAATCTGATTGATTTACACGATTTTGAGTATTATTTACCCCATCAATTTCTGAATAAATAAAATATTTGAGAATAAAATATTTCAGATTATAATAATTATTTGAGAATAAAATATTTCAGATTATAATAATTATTGCAATTTATACAATTTTAAGTACCAAACCACCCCATCAAAATAAACAATCTGATTGATTTGCACAATTTTAATTACCAACCACCCCATCAAAATAAACAATCTGATTAATTTGCACAATTTTAAGTACCAACCACCCCATCAATTTCTGAATAAATAAAATATTTCAGAATAAAATATTTGAGATTATAATAATTATTTCAGAATAAAATATTTCAGATTATAATAATTATTGCAATTTACACAATTTTAAGTACCGTTTATCCATCAAAACAAGCAATCTGATTGATTTACACAATTTTAAGTACCAACCACCCCATCAGAATTAATAAACTATTGATTTATATGATTTTAAGTACCAACCACCCCATCAGAATTAACAAACTGATTGATTTGTACCATTTACCCCAATAATAATAAAATATTTCAGAATAAAATATTTCTGAATAATAAAATATTTCAGAATAATATTTATTGTAGTATTATTTTACAAAACCGATCGATTTGCATAATTTTGAGTACCTAACTACCCATCAGAATCAACAAACTGATTGATTTACATGATTTTGAGTACCAACCACCCCATCAGAATTAACCGATCTGATTTGTACCAAACCACCCCATCAATTTCTGAATAAATAAAATATTTCTGAAAAATCTTACGATTTCACATACAGATTCACAATTAATTCCTCTCCCCGCAGGTCAATTAAGCGTCCGAGGTGGTGTGTGAACTTAAAATTTATTCGTGTTAACATATTATTATGACACCGCAGATATACAGGATTGGTTGGTACTTGTACGATCAAATACCCTGGGGAAACTTGTGGTGTGAACGTGTATAAAATGTATCCTTGTTGAGCCTGATTCGACTTTCCAAGATCTATTTGATAGCTGCCGTCGATCACATCACAAACGAGATTAACCGCGATTGTCGATGTTATATTAACGATTCCTGGTGAAATATGTCTGCCGCCGCCGTATGGATCATTGTCATGTCTGAGAACAAGCGGAGGTGGGGCTATTTTTCTCCATGATGGGATGATTTTAGGAAAGTTCTCATTGATAATATCGTTCAGTGATTTTACTAGTTTGTCAGCATTAATCCCTGGTATTACAAATGGTAATTGTTGTTCAGTTATTTTGTAATGATTGAGAAACAACCGTTTAGGGGTCGTTATCATACGTGGTTTTGTATCAGCATCACCGTAGTAAATCATTTTCCAAATGATAGTTTTATTGACGTATCTAAGATCTGATATAACCCGATTTAGATGTTTTATCGTCTCAACGATTTGTTGTTTCACATCATCACTGTAGTATTTTGTGATGCCAGAAAAGAAATTTTGTAGTTTGTTGATTGATTGTCTAAATTAGAATTAACAGATCGAAATATGACAATAAATCCTTCATCGACGATTGGATTCATTTTATTATCATAGGTATACAAATGTTCTATTATTTCAGGAAGCTGTTCACCATCAGGAGCAACAGTAATTCTGATAATTCCAGTCTGTCTCCACGGGTATTTGCCTCGATATTTTGGAGCTGCTATAAATTTCTTTTCATTTATTGTAAAATCATCCCGACGTGTTTCTGGTGGTCCATGATATTCTGGCGGGATTTCAGGCCAACCTAGTACGGATCTTATCGATGATTGATAAATATCAACGACGTAATCAGGAGAATGTATCTCAACCGCAGAAGATAGCGTCGATTCGTGAACGTTAATTGATATTTTTGCTCCTTTTCCGGTTATTGATTTTATTCTACGCGCAAATTATTAATTAATCTCTTCAATCCCATAACTTCCAGTGGGTATCCCAATAACGTTCCAGTCAGGTGTTCCATCATCTTTATTTTTATTAGCAAATACAAGCGAATTATTTGCTGGTGTACCATTAAATGATTTCGATCTGATATTTGGCCAACTGTAATATACTCGTAATTCTGGCTGTGCGATTTCTTTTGCTGGAATCGCAGTTGGAAAACTAACGTTAAATTCAGGACTAGTCGAACTTACTGAGATCATCGTGGTCTTGTGCGGGGTTGTGTTTGTCACGATCTGCTGGAGTAGCTCTAGTGATGTCATTATTTAATATATTTGTGCCTTTAATACCAACACAGTTGTATATTTTAATCATTTCTGTAAACTCAAAATCAGATATAATTCCATAGTTAAGACCTGTTGATAACAACGAAGATAACTTCGAGTATGCTACCGTCGCCGTGTGGAACTTTATCATGTAATCGGATAATTTTTTATTCGTGCAAGTATTTATCTTTTTTGCAATGATATTGAGCACACCTGCAATTGATGTTGTAGCTGAAATACAGATTGTTACTGCTACTGGCGCCATCATTGTTATCGTTGATAATAATACGCCGGTGGACACAACAACAGCGGATACTGAATAAACAATTACGTCAACGATAACTAGTCGTCGTCGATATTTCTTTATTTTTACCGTATATTGTTCGACTCGATTTTTTAAGTTCGTTTGCCATTCACGTGCTTGATTGTACCTGTAATGTTGCGATGCTGAGGTACTCATTATATTTTATACAGTAACCAATTGAGGCGTTTCAGCTACAAATTCTAGACACCACCAGAAAGATGCTGCTATTAATTTCTTATCAGCTGCTTCCAGAATAAATATTTCTTCGTTTCCGCTATTTAATATGATAGGCACAACTCCAGAAAACTTGTCGGTGGAATGACGCCATGGGTACGTTGTGAAAATATCGAATTTTGCAGCACTAAACACAGACAGCCTTTACACTCCAGTGACTGTTGCGGTATATTTAATAGTTTTATTTTGCTGTGACCATGTTGCGAATCCAGATGACAATGTGGAAATGATATTTGTAATATGCCCGGGAGTTATTCCGGCTCGAATTTTAATCAGACTAATTTTGTTAACGATATCAGGAATTCCACTTACGACATCTTCTAATGTTTTTTAGTTGTGTCCAGGTTAGTTTTGATATCAGAAAGTTTTATGTCAACGGCGTGCGGAGTGCAGAAGAATTTATATATTGATTGATCGGTTTTTTGAAAATTTCTTCGAAATCTTCCAAAAGCGCCTACGTGCACATCATACTCGGCCCTCAACGTGGATAATTTACCATCTACGGTATTGTAGTTGACGTCGACGGTTTTTTTTCGTCGCGGCATCTTCGTCGGATGTTGGATATCTTAACACTACTATCTTGTTTCCGTTCATGCTGAGTTCACCTGTCATTGTGTCGCCGGTGTTTCCTACACGATTAGCAACACTTTTTGCAATTTCATCTCTGATGGTTATAAACGATATTCTTGTATCCCTAATTCTACCGCCGTCAGTAAACACAGGGATGTTATCCGTGACCGCACCGAGTACTTGTCGAACTATATCATTCCATTTGATATTGCTCTTTTTTAGTTTTCCGTATCGGTTCTGAAAAACAACAACTTCATCTCGGTCAACTCCAGCCAGGTTCATAATATCAGCGAGTTCATCTTTAGTCGCGTACTTCGACAAATCAATGTCGGATTTTTTTTCTTACTGAAAGAAGAAGATCTTCCGTAAAATATTTTAATTTAAGATCCGTTCAAAACGAAGCGGTTACTTGTATAATCATGCACGACTTTATGAGGTGCCGCGAAGGACTTTGAGATAGCGTCGAGTACATTAATTATTTCACTGCCGCATATTGGCGGATCCGTCATTGTTTGTGTTGGTAGCGTTGAATACCAAACCGCTCCGTGAAGTGGCGCGACATACTTGATAAACTCACGAGGTGAAGCTGACCCGTACGAATCGAAATAAACGATTCCACGTGGATCAGTTGCGTATGCGGTCCAATGAGTACCAGGTCCTGAATTATCATCGAGAATAATAATACCTGTTTCAGCGCTATTTGGTCGGTCCGGCAACTGATCTCGCATAAAAACACCTCTGAAGTTTTTTTCTATTTTTAGTTGTTTAACAGCATCAAGTAAATCAAAATTTGATGCTGCAATAATTAACGAAGTGTTCCTGGAAGCCTCAGACCTCTTCCCCAACGAGATCCCGGTAATCTTAATCCGGTCCCTCTTTGTTTTAATCCTCGCCCTTTTGCTTTCTTTAATGCCATTCCAGCAGCGGTTCCAACAGCACCTAATGCGGCTGCTTTTGCTACGGCATGTGCGGCTGCCGCAATTAACGCTGGTATTGCCGCGAGAAGTGGAAAAATACCGCCTGTTTTAATTGAGTCTTTAACCGCACCCGCAGAGAGATCAAGTTTGACGCCTGTCTTTGGTTGTTTAGCGCTGTTGAAATGTTTAAGTTGACGTTCTGATCATGATAATTTATTTTGACCGCCCGTGATCTGATCTCGCTTTAGTGATAATTTCATTCCGCAGTTTTTTGCTGAATTTGATTGAAGGTTTTTAATCTGACCAGGAGTCAGACTGACACTAACGTGATGATATGGCATTTTATGATAATACTCGTGTTTTTAAATAACATGATTAAAGATTTTCCACTGGTGCATCAATAACCCTCATTCGACCACTACCACCTTCAAGTAATATTGCTTTATCGCTGAGTATGACCGCGATTGCTCTGTAGATACCACCACCTGGCAGGTCAGTAACACGAGCTCGAAAGTGTATATGAACGACAGATTACTTGGATAAATCAAGATGCTCCAGCGAAAAGTAATAAATCGGATACAGATTTATAAAATCTAACTGTGATATTTGCAGCCCAGTATCCACATTTTGATCACGTCCCATAAATGACATCAAACGATGATATGCACGCGCTACGTGATTTTGACCAAAATTTAACAATATATCTTCAGCTGGTTCTTGATGTCCATTTATCCGCAAGGAAACTTCATCAACTCCAAGTTTGTCAAATATCATATGTGAACGTTCTTGACTACTCGTCCGATCATTACTTTGCAGCGCATTAAAAATATGTCGTGGCGCAGAAACACCTTGCTGTCATGCTATATTCCATGTAAATAAACCATTAATATTACTTTGAACAGCATCTGTGGTTACTGTTAACCATGATAGCAATGATTTACCGCCTTGATCCGTAAAAGAGAGTAATTTTTATTCTTCAGCAATAGATTTAATCAATACTGGCATCCACATTGAAAGTTTCGTTATATTTACTTTACCAGCATCAGCAACACCAGCACCTCGCCAGATTGCATCATTATCATCACCTTTTCTTGCGAGCACAACTGTGTGTTTAGCTCCAAAGATGACCTTTCTAACACTACTGCAAAATCCAAAGATGTGAGACAATGGAATTGCACATGAAAAATTTCTATTATCTACTGACAACGCTGCTCGGCGTGTTGCAAATCCTAAGTTGTAAGTTGCATTAACACTTTTTTTGATATCAAAAGCAGCACCTGTTCTGGCTGTATATTCAGGACCATCATCAACTGGTTGTGAATCAGATGCAGTACCTACTGGTGTCAGTAATTTAATATATTGAACATGATCGGCGTCGTTGGTAATATCCTTAGCAAACATCATTGTTCGACCAGCTGATCTTGTGTAATCATCAGAATATCTCGCTAGACCAATTATTGTTGTAGCAATATCAACATCCTTCTGAATTGATTCAATATTTTTTCCATCAATCATGTATGTGGCGCTATCAAACAGCGCCATAATCACGTTGTTGACAAAACCAACTCGGTTATTGACGCCGTAGTTAGTACCATCCGCCTTTACAAGCTCACCTTCTACTTCAATAAACGCCTCAGCGTGCAAGAAATAATTACTTGTATCCTGAACCTGTAATTCAATTCTCCCCCGCTGATTTGGTTGCCTTGCGTCATAGGAATAAAATTGATAATCACGTACTGATTCATCTTTGAGGACCGGTGCATCCATGTCAAATGCTGGGTCGGATATACGCTTGAACATTTTATTATAATTACCAATTTTCCAAATGGTGATCTAAATTATCGTTGTCTGACATGAAGACCACTTCCCGCCATTAAATTTGCAGTTATATTTCTTTCTGTTTTTTCAGATAATTCCGCTAGTTTTTGAGATTTGCGGCTTGATTTATTATTTTACTGACATTTGCGGACATAACTTCAGTGCTGGCCAGTTTCATTGGTTGCTTCTGTTTTCTTCGTACTAATCGAGATAGTCTGTCCTTGACTGTCGAAAACGCTTTACTGGCAAGATTACCAATAGCGCCAGGAATTTTATCACGAACAGCCTCAATAGCTATCATCCCTAATTGTTTTGCAATCGGTATTGCTTTTGGAGCCATCCTTCTAAATAGACCCTGAACAACATCACCAAGTCCATCTCCGTAAATTGTTTTGTAATTTGGCAGTCGTGAGTTTACTACCCTGACCATGATCGGTCCACGTTGAGCAGTGTGTATAATCATTTTTATATACTGATTAATTAATTGTTTAGTCGCTGTGATAATCATCAGCAATTTCATCAATAAGAGAACGATAAATGCTGCGATCCATAATACCGCCTTGAAATAATCTTCGACAAATATCAGATATTTCATTAACAATTTCTGAAGAATTGTTTCCAGCTCGTTTTCTTCCAATCAGTATTTCTAGTCGTTCTACGTCAGAAAGAACACTATTAGGACAGGCAATAAGACCACTCCCTTGTGTAACCAAAGGAAAACCGCTTCCAGTAGCGCCAGGAGGATCATCATCAAGATCTTTTTCCTTACCTGGTAAAGACCACGATTTTCTTCTTTGTTTAACTCTTTCAGATTCGAGATCTTCATCCTCCATTTGTTTTCTTGATTCTTCTCTCTCTTTTCCTTTCGGTATTCTTATTACTCTTGCCTTTTCTTGTCGCTCTTTAAGACTTTCAAATTCTGGCATCAACATTTGTTGAGGCGAAGAAGACTGTTGTTTTTCTATTTGTTGCAGAGGTGGAGAAAGCTGATAGGAGGGCTCTTGCTGGGGGGATTGCGCTGGAGAAGATTGTTGTTGTCTTGCTTGTTTCAGTGACTCGTCATAAAGTCTTTGTACTTCGCTAAAAAGACCTATATATTCCAAATCATCATTTCTGACTTGTTTTTTTTTTATATATGCGATATATCCACTTAATAAAATTATCATCGTTTACTTTTTCATGACCGGGTTTTAAAATACTGGATTTATCAAACATACCAATTACTATTTTTTCAGGTAAATCTTCAGTATTTCTAATTTCTCTGATAAATTTTTCATCAAATTTTTTGATTATTTTAATGTGTTCTGTTATTGGTTTAGATGCAAGTTCTTTTTTCACGTCGGCGATTTCAGTACGAACTTTACCAATACCTTCAAGTATTTCTTCATCAGGTAGAGAGCTGCAGCTATTTTAGTTGGAAGATCTCGTAAAATCTTTTTTGTTTTCTTGGTTCTTTCTGCTATTTTTTTAGTCTACGCAGCGGTTTGTTTTAATATTTGAAGAATACCCTTCTTCTTTTTCTTCTCCTCGTCCTCGTCATCCTTAAAATCTCCCCATACAGCTTTTTCAGTAATTGTTGTAATGGGTTTAAATAACTGTTCTGTGCCTTCTGTAAATTCAACTTGGGCTTCTTGACGTTCTTGCAATTTTTGTCTAACGAAATCACGAACAGGAAGAAATGTTTTGATTGCTTTTAGTCTCTCTCGAGCTAATCTAGCAGTGTGAGATTCCTTAGCTGGTGGCATTATTAATACGATAATTTTTAATTGATAGTAGCAGAGGGGTTGGAACCTCCGGTATGTAAACACATCGATAAAAACTCTCGGTCAGGTTAGCAGTGACCTTACTTTTTTATTTCGGAAGAAGCTTATATTTTAAGCAAATGAGGTTTCAGACAAGTGGTCTGTTCGCCCCTTCTGCTACTCAAACTTTTCGTTAGTATTTCCGCAAGTTAATCGCAAACTAAATGTAGTATAATCTTTTCAATTACAATACAAAAACAATGTAATAATGTTTCAGCTATTTGCTTTTAGTGTGGAATTCTCTTTGGAGATCTAGGTCGTATATCATCACTAATAAAGATGGGGATTACAAATATTCATTAGAAATCGTCAGATGAAAAATTGTTTGTATTTGGAACTGAGTTCCGAATGTTATATGTTATAACTGTAAGTCTTCCTTTCTTTATTCCTTAGATATACATATTGCAATTTCAGTTTAAGGCTTCACTTTAAACTTATATATATATATATATATATATATATATATATATATATATATATATATATATATATATATATATATATATATATATATATATATATATATATATATATATATATATATATAGGGACAGAAAATAATTACAGAATTTACACAGAGAGAAAAACAATTTTCCTGGACAAATGGAACCATCAGCATCGAAAATAACTAGAGAAAAATCAAAAAGAGATAATTAACAACCAAATAACTAACAGAGGAAATTAACTTCATCAATGTAAAAAAGAAACGTGCAGTAACTAAGAATCACACACGGAATAACCAACAACCAAGACATGAAAAGGAAATGGAACAAGCATCACCAAGAGCAAGAATTACCTATCAACCAAATCACATTAAAAAAATAATACACCCATTCGAAACAATTGCAAAAATGACCAAGCAAAAAGCTTAGCCCCTGGCACACAAAAGGCGAACTATGCACATGCAGTAAAAAATGGAGCGAAGAAAACTACACAAGAATCCAAAAGAACCGTTATAGCAACAATACAAAGTCTAATGGAAACCCTCAAGGATCTGTTGAAAACTACACAAACAGAAGAAAGAATAGATTTATTAGAATACAAAACAAGAACAGATGGAGGAAAGAAAAGAAAAGAAGAAAGGAAATCGAAAGAGGAAAAGAAACTGTGTTAAACCTTTCAACCCGAATTCTAACTAACAGTGATTCATTGATTGATTGATTGTTTTTTAAAAGGCGCATCAACACTGTTAGGCTATTTAGCGCCAAACAAAATGTAATTTGTATATTTTTTTAAAAATTATAAAGGTTCTATATCGACCAGCGATATAAAAGAAGAATTGGTTGAAATTAAAAACGGTAAGATGGTAACGGTGCAAAATAAAGCTTCCCGATCAACGGGAGATTTAAAGGTTCTATGTTAATGAAAAAGGATGAAAAGGTATTAAAATGGGACGGCACATATATTGCATAAAACTGCACAAGGTGATAGCATAAAAGTCAGAGTTTTGACTAAATATTTACGGCTTTCAGGAACTCTATAATACGAGTGAGGTTTATAGTATCAAAAAGTTCTTTCATGTCATGCACAATGTAATAACGTTCGCGCGTAGGTTGCAGGTCATAGCACTCTATCATGAAGTGCTTGACAGTGAAAGGTTCATTGCAAGAAACGCACTCTGGTGGGTCTTCACCTTTTAGTATGTGAGTGTGGGTGATATAAGTATGACCAATTCGGATTCTTGCAATGACTACCTCCTCCCTACGAATGATTCTGTAGGAAGGAGTCCATTCTCCTAGAGTTGGCTTGATTGCATGAAGTTTGTTATTCACGGCATCATTCCATGATGCCTGCCACTTCTGACGAAAGAACTTTCTGATACAAGGTTTAAAATCAGTATACGGTATTTTAAAATCAGATGGTTCTTGAGTAAGGGCCATTTTAGCAGCGCGATCTGCTTTTTCGTTACCTTTAATACCAATGTGGCAAAGTAACCAACATTATATTACATTGTGGGAGACACTCATCTCGATATTTTTGAAGAGTATGTTTTTAATAATGGGTTCTCCAGTTTTCTATTGTGTAGAGACTGGAGTACTGATAGCGAGTCGGAGAAGATGATACTGTTTAAAATATGTTTCTTTTCTATATGTTGCAAAGCAAGGTCTATTGCTCTGATTTCGGCTGTAAAAATTGATGCTCCATTTGGTAAACGAACTTGCGTTGTGTGATTTCCACAAACAAAGGCTGCAGCAGCCTTTTCCTCATCCTTTGACCCATCAGTGTACATTCTGGTGTAGTTTTTAAATTCGGTGAGCAGTTCGTGGTACGAGTTGTGGAAGATAGAAGGGTTTGTTTCGGATTTTTTTCCATCGTGTAGCGTAAAACGTACTTTTGGTTGTTTAATTAGCCAGGGTGGTGTTTCGGAGATGGACGTTTTCTGAATTTTAGAAAGATCTATATTTGTAGTGTCAAGGCTGGATGATATTCTAATGACAAAGAAAGGTATGGCGTTTGGTTTATTTTCGTATAAACTTTTGTATTTGGGTTGAAAAACAGCCGAAAAAGCAGGATTCAGAGGGTTTGATTTTAATTTGAGAGCATACTGTGCGGAAAGCATTTCTCTACGATGCGATAACGGTGGTTCATTCGCCTCAGCTAGAAGGCTTTCACACGGGGATGTTTTAAATGCTCCCAGAGCCAGTCTTATTCCCTGATGATGAATTGGATCAAGCATTTTAAGATATGACTTTCGGGCTGAACCATACACAACGCAACCGTAGTCTAGTTTGGAGCGAATAAACGCTCTAAATAAAGTCAGGATGACTTTTCTCTCAGCACCCCAGTCAGTGTGCGCTAATACTTTAAGTAGGTCAAGTGCTTTTAAGCATTTGGCTTTCAAGTTTTTTAGGTGTGGAACAAAAGTCAGTTTTCTGTCAAAGATAATACCCAAAAATTTTGTTTCCTCAACAACCGCAATAGGTGATCCGTCCAGCGTGAGTTTAGGTTCATCGTGGTGTCGTCGTAATTGACAGAAATGCATACATACCGTTTTTGATTTCGAGAATTTGAAACCGTTCGTACTAGCCCAATTTTGAATCATGTTGTTATTTTGCTGTACTTGTCTTTCAATTGTATGCATGTGCTTTGACCGATAACATATGAGAAAATCATCAACATATAGTGAGCAATCCACACCAGGAGTCAAACACTTGGTGATGTTATTAATTTTGATATTGAAAAGTGTCACAGATAAAATACTGCCCTGGGGCACACCCATCTCTTGCTCGTGCAAATCTGAAAGAGTAGAGCCCACTCGTACCTTGAATTCTCTGTCGGAGAGGAAGTTGGATATGAAAGAGGGCAGAAGGCCTTTTAGACCTAGATCGTGCAGGTCTTTTAGTATCCCGTACTTCCATGTTGTGTCACAGGCCTTTTCTAAATCAAAGAAAATCGCTACTAAATGTTCTTTCTTGATAAATGCCACTCTGAAAAGGAGATATTAAATTGTTAGTTTCCATGTACCATAAAAGCCGAGAATTGATCATTCGTTCCATTGTTTTCAACATGCAGCTTGTGAGTGCAATAGGTCGATAGTTGGTAGGATCTTCGCTAACTTTACCGGGTTTGGGAACTGGTATTACTGTTGCTTCTTTCCATATTTTAGGTAGGCTACCAGTAATCCATAAATCATTGAAGAGTTTCAAAAGAGATGTTAATGATGATTCTGGAAGATGTTTTAAAAACTGGTAATGTATTTTGTCAGGCCCAGCGGAAGTATCATGGGCCTTGTCTAAAGCCTCCATAAGTTCTGATAGTGAAAACAATTGGTTGTAGCTTTCCGAGTTGTTGGATATGAATTTTAAACGTGACTTTTCTTTTTGAGTTTTCAATTTTTGGAAGGCTTCTGAATAATTAGATGATGAGGAATTTTTAGAGAATGTATCAGCAAGAACATTTGCTATGTCACGTGTTGAGCTAAAATTGTCATGGTTCAGTTTCAGATGTCGGAAAGAATTGTGTTTTCTCTTTCCGTTTATTTTGCGGATCGTATCCCAAACTTTCTTAATTGAGGAACGAGAGTTTAAAGAGGAAACATATTTCATCCATGATGCTCGTTTACCTTCTTTGATTGTGCGGCGAGCTTTGACCCGGAGAATACGATATTTACTAAAATTATCGGGAGTCGGATGATTGTTAAATTTTTTCAAGGCTTCTCGGCGTTGCCGTATGGCTCCCTTACATTCCTTAGTGAGCCAAGGTTTTTGGGTTCTTTTACAGTTTGTTGAGGACTTGGAGATAGATTCTTCTGCAATGTTGGTTAAAATAGATGTAAAGTGCTGAATGGGGTCGTTAACATTGAAAACTGTATCCTCATTCAGCCTAGTTTTGCAGAGTGTTTCGAACTTGACCCAGTCGGCCTTCTTTAAATTCCATTGTGGAATTACTTCATCAATTGTAGAGTTAAGATTTACAAGGGAGATTGGGAAGTGATCGCTGCTGTGAAGGTCATCAGCGACCTTCCATTCATAGTCCAAAAGCAGCGAAGGAGAACAAATTGTCAAATCGATGCATGTGTATGTACCCGTGCCTGGGTGTAAATATGTAGGTGTTTTGGTATTATATAGACACAGATCGTGTCTAGAAATAAAGTCTTCAACTTTGTGACCTCTGTCACTTATATAATTTGATCCCCATAAAATGTTATGGGCATTAAAATCCCCGAGTAAAACAAAGGGTGCGGCAAGCTGGTGAACAAGGGTGTCTAATTCGTTTGGAACTAGGTTAGTGTTTGGTGGTAACTAAATAGAGCAAAATGTAATCACTCGATGAAGAGTAACGCTTACAGCAATGGCTTGTAAATTTGTGTTTAAAGGGATGACGCTATGAGGGGCTCTGTTGTTCACAATAACAGAGACTCCTCCTGAGGCCCTGTCAACATTTTGAGAGTAGTTATTAAACAGAGAGTAGTTTTTAAGTGTGATGTTATCTGTATTTTTCAAAAATGTTTCCTGAAGACATAGTACTGCAGGATCATGTTCATTTAAAAGCAGAAGAATATCATGGTAGTTGGCTTTAAGTCCTCTACAGTTCCATTGTAAAATGGTGTTCTTCATTACAGCTTTATATTGAAGATTCTGGAGGTAGGTTAGACCTTTCGCGGAGGCAATCTGTTTGGTTATTTATCTGGAGGAAGTACGGGGGTGTATTTTTTGTTGTTAGGTCTGGAGCTACCTTGAGGACATGGAGCAGATTCTTCTGCATCCATGTCCTCTAGGTCTCCAAACCTGTTATAGAGTTTGATGCGGTCATCTGACCCCTTTTTTTGTCTGTTTCCTTGAGACTTTTTTTGACTTTTCGGTGATTTCGGTGGTTGGTTATTGAATGTAGTTTGTGTAGATGCCGTGTTTTTCTGTGCTTGGTAATGAGGGATGTTTGAGCTTGGTGTTGAATCGGGTGTTTCTGTTTGTGTTTGAGCGTCCTTCGTTGTTTTAGGATTGTTTTTCACTACGGTGCAGAAGGATGGGTCAGGATGGGCTATTTTGGCCGGAACGATTTTTCTGGCTTCTGGATAGGGTATGATGGATGTATATTTTACCCTCTGTATTTCCTTCTCCATTTTCCAGGTATCACAATCCTTGGAACTGGCGTGGTGATCTTTTCCACAGTTGACACAGTGCGGGGTTGCTTTACAATCAGATTCCTGATGAGAATTGTCCCCGCATCGGCCACATATTTGGCTTTTTGAGCATCGATCTTCGTGATGGCCATATTTTTGACATTTATAGCATCCAAGGAGGTTTGGAATATATATCTCAACCTTCACTTGCAAGAAGCCAACTTTGACCACTTTGGGTACAGTTGGTTTGTTGAAGGTGAGTACAATGGTGTTGGTGTCCTGCAGGTTATTATTACGTTTGATACGTATTCGACGGACTGCAGTGACACCTTCACTTTTCATTCCTTCAATGATATCTGCGTCGGTGACTCCAGCCACGTCACGACAGCGAATCACGCCCTTGGACGTATTGAGTGTGGTGTGAGCGAAGGAGGTCACTGGAATATCAAAGAAAGTTTTAAGTTTCTTGATACTGTCTGACTGACCTCGTCGCTCACAATCAACAAGAAGGCAACCCGATTTCATCTTTTTTACGCTCTTTGGCGTACCAATCAATCCTGTTATAGTTTTCTCTATCACAAACGGAGAGAGTGAAGCAAGGGATTTTGTGGCATCTTTAGATTGTATCACCATGAAGCATGGAAACCAGTCCACACTACATGGTTCATCATCCGAGTCAGATAGAGTTTTAGATCGTTTATTTTGATTTTTTTTATGTTTCCATCTTGGCTTAATTAAAATTCAGCACCCGTGCTCCCCACCCACCATGGAGCCCAACAAGTGGACACTTTTCAAGTCCCATGGATACACAGATGCCATACTCAGTTGATAAAATTACCTTTGATTGACCCTGAAGTCGCCAATTTCTAAGGTCAGTAAAATTACCCCCCGATTGACCCGTTAAGCCACCGCCTTCTAGGAAGTCTTCTAAGACTTGGAAAAGGGAAAGATAAAGGAATAGAATATAGGGGCAACGGTGGTATCAAGAGAGATACAAGGAGAAAGATAAAGAAGGTGAGAGAGTAAATAAAGGTTTCCTAGGGCTCGGCGTGACCAGCCGATTTGTCGGAACCGGGCCCATCCCGACCACCCGTCTAAGAGAAGTAGAGGCCAAAGTAGTGTGTTGCAGGGAAAGTCTCTGCTCAACTACCAGGATCCTTTCCTCCCCCGACACGGGACGCAACCCACGGCAAACAGGTTGCCTCTACTTAGTCGCCTTTTACGACACGTAGCGAGGCACGTCGGGCCAATTCTACAACCCCGGACCCGCAGGGGGGGTCATTTATTTAGAAAATCATTTTCTAATTTTCCAATAAATAAAGATGCATAAGCAGGTGCCATAGGACTGCCCATTGCTGTTCCCATGTTTTGATTCTTCAGAGTCAATCAAAGGTAATTTTATCAACTCAGTATGGCATCTGTGTATCCCTGGCACTTGAAAAGTGTCCCCTTGTTGGGCTCCATGGTGGGCGGGGAGTACGGGTGCTGAATTTTAATTAAGCCAACATGGAAAATTAAAAAAAAATCAAAATAAAAGATCGATACCCTTATCAGATTTTGACGACGAACCATGTAGTGTGGAGTCTTTTCCACGCTTCATGGTCATACAGTCCAAAGATGCCACAAAACCGCTTGCCGCACTATCTCCATTTGTCATCGAAAAGACTATCTCACGATCGATTGGCACACCTAAAAGTGTTAAAAAGTTGAAATCGGGTTGTCTTCGTATTGTGTGTGAGCGACGAGGTCAAACAGACAATATCAGAAAAATGAAAACTTTCTTTGATATCCCAGTGACCTCATTCGCTCACACCACACTCAATACGTCCAAAGGCGTGATTCGCTGTCGTGACTTGGCTGGAGTCACCGACGCAGATATCATTGAAGAAATCAAAGGTGAAGGTGTCACTGGTCCGAAGAATACGTATTAAACGTAATAACAATCTGCAGGACACCAACACCATTGTACTCACCTTCAACAGGCCAACTGTACCCAAAGTGGTAAAAGTTGGCTTTTTGCAAGTAAAGGTAGAGATTTACATCCCAAACCCCCTTCGGTGTTATAAGTGTCAAAAATACGGCCATCACGAAGACCGCTGCTCAAATAGCCAAATATGTGGCCGATGCGGAGACAATTCTCATCAGGAATCTGATTGTAGAGCAACTCCGCATTGTGTCAACTGTGGAAAGGAGCACCACGCCAGTTCCAGGGATTGTGATACCTATTTTCCATTCTGAGGGATATTATGGAATTGTAGAATAACCATGTTATACTTAGTCTATCAACAACAACAATCAAATGGGGTTATAAAAAGCTTGCACGCTTCTCATTGTTTGCTTTATACGACATACGCAAGCCAACCAAACATGTCCATTCGGATAAACATACGACTGTAATATGAAACAGATTTTATTAAATCTAATCAGATTATGTTGTATGACATCTCTTGACCAAATGACAATACACAGCTAATTTCGAAACATATTTTGTAACAAACTATTATATCAAACACAAATGACAGAGAATATCAACATTTAAAACTAGTACACACCTCTACAGCGGAAGAATACAATCAAAAAGACAACGCATTCCTAACACAACCGACGTGCAGTACAACTATATAAGAAACAAATTAAAACGATACGAAAAAAAGATATTCTAATTATTCTTAAGTAGCAGAAAACTGCTACAAAAAAAATGTGGGATGTGAATTAGTGCTGCCACCAATTTACACTTGACGCAGGTGAGTAAAACAATGTCGCTATCATTCAAGGGAACAAAGACATATTCCTTAGGTAATGCCATCTTCACTAGCCAAGGTTCCGATGTGATTACCCTATCTACGCCTTGGTGTATCGAGCAAATATTTATGTACTTCGGGTCTGTCAATTTCATTGGATGCAGCGGAAAGCCACAGCACCCAATCAAAAGAAGTTGTACAAATTTGTACACTGTTCCTATATAATCGAGACAATGGGAGCACATAACTTGAATGGACTCTTAAATAAGCACTTTTCCACTGCCGGTCCTTGTTTGAACAAATAACATTCACTCAAATACACCTGTAATGGCTTATCTCTGTTACATAGTCATACATTCGGTTATGAACTTATAAAGTATCCTTGTTAGTTCAATTGCCTCCACTATTTTCGGCCGATGCCTAACGCATCACCATATTTTTTAGTTGGCATTAGATACTAAGGGAGGCAACTCATGAAATCCAATTGATGTCGCTAGCACACAGCACCTATTATGTGTCCGATCCTCCAAGGTGTAGATAGGGTTATCATATCGGAACCTTTCCTAGCGAAAATGGGGTAATGCTATATGCATCACATGCATGGCATCCATAATATATTTATAATAAACTACTCGGCAATTTTGTGCACGTAATTCTGTAAGACGTAATAGCGTTAGAATATACAAACTTCAACCACTATAGCAATGAGACCATGATATTCTACCTCTGGAAACAATTACTCCAAATTAAAATTAGCTAGAATGAGTAGGATGAAATATGGGCATGATATATGCACAAAGACACTACATACAGCATGTACCAGTTTCGAGATGACGTAGATTTCACCTTTAATTATATATGATTTGGATTGGTTATTCGTTCTATGTCACACAATTTTAAATATGTTATTTAGGTACGGGACAATTTGAATAATAATTCTTACACGATGATTAATGTGTACTAAATCGCATGGTTGAATAGAA
This sequence comes from Sinohyriopsis cumingii, assembly GCA_028554795.2. NCBI lineage: Eukaryota > Metazoa > Mollusca > Bivalvia > Unionida > Unionidae > Sinohyriopsis > Sinohyriopsis cumingii. Next base: position 52,373,157 of record CM068833.1, on the reverse strand, counting down.
ATAAATCATCATATCGTAGCTACACGTTCCTTTATTCAAAAGACGAGGATAAAACTGGAATTCAATTCCAATTACCTTGGTAACATCTCGGGCTGGTTAAAGGATAAAGCGACACTTCTTTGCTGCGGCCATACTCAACTATCTTAACTGTAGCAAAACTCCTTAAGTTATTATTACATCTTTTCAGACTCCTTTATACATTTTAAACATTGTGGGACTCAAAATATGATATTCTGTTAAATTCCTAGAAATTGCAAACCCATTATGTTCTCATGGAATCAATGAAAATTATTATCTACCGCTGGCTGACGAACAATGAAATGGCAACAAACGTAATAACGTTGAACTCAGAATTGGATAGTGGTATCTCTCTATAGAAAGAATCGGAGAAACAAGGAAGTATTGTGCCTATCAATGTCGACACACAAACACAAGGGACACATGCTTACTACCTGAATGGTGAACTTAGATCGATGTTTGTACCCTGACGGTGGAGCATTTTCTTATCGTGTATGTGGACTGCCACCTTATGAGGAAGAAGTATTTTGACACGAACTACTTGAGGATTCTTTACGAGGACGTACTACTTGCGAAAATCATGAACTTTTAAATTCAATGCAATTTATTCAAACAAACAAAAAACAACCCATGTTTCCAGTAAGTGACATGAGCTACCTTTATCTGATATTTTATATGTATTTATAAACTTGTATATCTTTAGGTTTTATATTTTATCTTTTTGTACCATATTGTACATTTAATTGATAGACTTTATCGTTTAAAAGTTATGCGCAATTAAATTTTAAATTTTTAGAGATAATTCTATTCTTCGCACTACATGTGATGTAAAGCTCTACATACATGCATGCATGCATGCCTGCACACACGCACATATATACTTACTAACTTATACTTTTCTAATTTGCGGTACGAATATTCGTATACAGTTGAAAAGGTACACCATTCTTTTCGTCTTCGATTTCTGACCTTTCCAAGAGAAATACATTACGTTTTACCACTAGGAGACTGTGAAACACAGCTTCTTTGTTTCATATATTTTTATAAATGTATTAACTACGTGATTAGAATGGATCCTAACCGATATCATGCCAGCGTTATATTATCCTGAAACACCAAGGTGAGTCAGGTAAATACACAAGGGTTACAACAGTTCAAGACATACTACTGAGATAAGGATTCGTTATCTTAGTGCCGAGCAAGACGTGGGAGAAGAAATATATGTTTGCCCTACTCTAGCCAACGTCTTACATTCAGCGATGGAATTTAGCTGTAAACAAATCACATGAAACAATTCAATATAGTACCTTTTATGATCCTTTTGTCTTTTTAATTTTACATAGCTCTTGATTAGCATTCCCATATACTTAATGCATTAGCCAGACTCCGATTTTCCGCTCATTATTGACTTTAGAGAAGGGATGGCATAATAGTGTCCCTCCAATTCAATATATAGAGCGAGAATCTTATCTGGCCAAAGTAGCCTCCATGTTGAAGCTATAATGTGTGAAGTGCACAGCAAACACCATTTTAAGTAGACAATACCATACAGATTACGGCGGTATTGAGCATAACTTTGCCGTGTTGGTCTTAGTTGTCAATATTTTAAGCTCGAATAATTGACTTCAATCGTCATGCTTCATATTTAAACCCCATCACGCCTCTGATATGTAGCACAAGCCCTATGTTGTCTCCTCCATACCGTATAAGGCTACTAATGGATGTCAGAGCAGAGGCGTATCGATGCTAAGGTGTCGGACTGAAGACTAAATGTGTCAGGTTCGGATTCGACCATCTGATTCAGCTCATACCGGCTACCATGATATGAACTTTATTCTAAAACTAAATAACTTACGATGTTACGCCGTCAAACACTAAACCAAACCAAAACGTATATTAACATATAGTCATATGTTTTGTAAATATCACAACCTAATATCCGTTGATGGACGGTGAATTCTCATATATTGGTCCATTTACATGTTTTGTGAATATCAAAATTTCATAGACCCTGTTTAATATCTGACTATATCATATTCCAAGTTGGGTCCATCAACACAAATGAGACAACTTCATTGAACGAACAAATCAATTCCTTACATGAAGAACGAAAAGAACAGTTTCATAAGTTATAATAACATAATATTCTAAACAATGTGTGTTATATGCAGAAGCTAATGTGTAATGTATCTAGGCAATGAGTAGAACATACTTCTAAATAATGAATTATAAATTCAACATTTCGTTGAAACTGCATACATATTTGCATGTTTTGATTCATTGTTTTGGGGTTACGTTTAATGCAAATCAAGTACTAGTTGGAACTAATTGTTTGACCATATAGTTCGTAATTGTATTTATTAAAGTGGGGCGTACGTCCTTACCACGCACGTACACGTTTATGAATAAATATATCTTTGCATACTGTCTCCTAATCCAACACCTACTAGGCCTATCCTGTGACAGCACCTTACCAATGAGTCCGTGTCACTAACATAGTTCAATGACAGCGTTATCAATAATGTTTCTATATTTAAGTCCAATACATGATAATGGGTATGGGATTCCGCACGATTAGGTGAACGGTATTTCTCAATATGGCTCAAGCTACGAAAGGTAATTTCTGATTTTTGTGCATCTTGACTTGTGTATACGCATAATCTGTTCGATTCTAATTAATATATCATTCATACAATGAAATATCGGTGCAAAAAATGTGGTATCGAGAGATTCTTATATTCCGTTTGTTGGTATATAAATGCCAAATGCAGTCATAATTTCATGTATATGACTTGAATTTTTAAATATATTTCCATTGGGTTAGAAATAATGGATCAACATTGAATTCCTTTTGCCTAGTAATCACATTCTCGCACATCGCAAGTCCTTATGTTGCACCTTGTTCCATCCTGTACACTCTTTGGGAAGATGGAGGGACTGCATAACGGAATGGACACCTGTACCGTAACTTGCACCACGAGCTCTTGTCTTGCCTACAATAAATTATAATTATTGATCTTGGTGGTGTTAGTATGGGTTCAATACCATCTTCAGCACTTGATACACAATACATGACGTCTAGTAGAGTTGTTGGAGGTAGAACCCGGGAAAGCATCGGAAAGATGTACAGACCCACGATATGCGCTTGCAAAATAATGCAAAATGTAGATACGATAATAGTTCCACCTGCCCGCATCAAAAGATCAACATGTAATTCTTCAATGGGATAAACAGGACAGTCCAGGTCGGGTATCAAGTCCGCAACCCTATGATTATGTTGGTATACAAACCCCAAATTTATAATTTTGTGCATATGACATTAATTCCGGTGTGTTTGTAAAATTGTCATGCATTGAATCCCGCTTGCCTAGTAATTACGTTTATGTGCATAGCCAATCATTTCGTTCGTCATTAGTCCATCATCTTCTTTCTTCAGTTATGGGCACTAGCAAGCAAGGAAATACGTACCTTAACGTGCGCCATGGGCTAATATCTTTCTTGCAACAAATTCTAGTTCTAGGTTTTGTTGGTGTTGTTCTTGGCTTGTGTTTAACGCTACTTTTCAGCACATGATAGACTATACATGGACCTCTAGTATATATGGTGGTGGGTGAAACCCGGAAAATCCAGAAAGAATCACCCAACCACGATAAGCTACTGGCACGCGTACATTTTTCACATACTCATATTGGCTCGCGCCTGTCATTCTCTCTCTCTCTCTCTCTCTCTCTGTTTTTCTCTCTGTCTATCTGTATGTCTCTCTCTCTCTCTCTCTATTTCTCTCCTGGACCGCTCCGGTTTCGTCTGTGGCTAGAGCGCCCACCTTGGATACTTCAGGTTGCCGGTTCGAACCCCGACCGACTCATACCAAAAACTTATGAAAAAGGTACTAGCAGCTGCCTCGCTAGGCGCTCAACATTAAGAGGTTAGTGTTAAGACTAGCCACCCTGGTGTCGGGATTATGTGACTGGGTGGGATATGGTGCCACATGTCTGCCGCATGATTCTACAGTTTTAGACATCATTATAAACTGCTACACTGTAGACATCGTAGCGATATGACCGAAAACCTTTTACAGTTACTATAAAAATACAAATCACGCACTCTATCTATCTATCTATCTATCTATCTATCTATCTATCTATCTATCTATCTATCTATCTATCTTTCTATCTATCTATCTATCTATCTATCTATCTATCCGATGTCAATAATGGATGCGATAGTACATAAACCTCCCCGCGCAACGTATAATGTATTGTCCAATTTGTAATTCTTCAGTAGGATAAACAAGACATCCTAAGTCAAGTAAGAAGTCCGCGACCCTTTGATTACAATTCCGATGCTATAACAAACTTAGCTTCAGCATATCCCAGTCAAGTCGAGACAAGTAAGAGGGTAGCAATGGAATTTAATGGATTACTTTTTTTGGTAATGGATGAACATTTATAAGTTACTGCATTTGTATGGGGAAATATGAACAAGTATTTTCTGAGTAATAGCGCACGACCTTGGGAATGTAATATTACTCCGGGTAAAAGAGGTCATCCTTCTAAAACAAAGACAGTAACCTTTTTATTGTATACATATTTTCGTTGCAAACCAAAGGTCTAATACTAACGGCATATACTACCAGAAACAAAGTAATTGAAAGTATGCTGTATTTCAAAATAAATACACAACCGTAGATTCATCAATACACATTAACAATATCAATGCGGATATATCATCGCCCAGCCATCTTTGAACTTTGTCACTCAGTTGACAGTAGTTTAAAACATAATCTCCTCTAGGTCTACTTAAAACTGAAATTTGGAGTCATCTTGTGAATGAATACGCATTGATACAAACATTTCAAGTTGATCTGGAAATGGGTGGGTTTTGTTTTGCTGTTGATCAAACCCTATGACTTTCTGATTATGATTGAATGGATTGATTGGGTCAGCTCAGTGCAGTAAGAAGAATGTGATTTCACTTGAAATGTAGACAAAATTACAGTAAGAATTTGACTGTATCAGGATTTCTATGAAATAGGCTATGTCATTCGGATTTGCAGAAACAGAAAAGTATATTTTGAGGAAACAAAATATGCATACATGTAAGTATATTGATTACCATTCTTATGTTTAGCTAAATAAGATATCTTTATTACTGTCACTTTCATGCTTGCTGATTGAGGAACCCCATCTATGGTCAGTATCATACAGTGTGTGTCGTCTGTGTGTCTTCTATCGCTAGCCTAGCATTGTATCAAAATAGTTAAACGGGGAAAATCACAAAGCGGCTGTCGTGTGACAGTATGTTTAGCCAGCGGAAATAATATTTTTGTCGTCATGGCTTATTGGTGATCATGTTCATAGTTTCCAACAAAAATCTACAGTTGCATTTTTTCTCGAATTTAGTGTCTTGGCTGACTTGTAAAATCGTACTTCTCTGATAAATATGCGATAGCCTTTGGCCTCAACATGCTTTTCTATGATATTTTTACAGACCCTAGAGAGCTCTGATAATAGTATAAAACAGACGTTTTGTCAAGCCATACAAATATGTCTCCTAAATAACTCTTTAAATTATCAGAATGGTATTATAAATTACTGCATCCCTCGCTTTTGTCGTTGACAATGAGAATATCACGTTCATTTAATTGCTTGTTTCAAAGTTTCGTTTGGGGACCCCGAGTGGCCAAGTGGTCTAAAGCGCTCTCCGTTACGGATCACTGCCATCTCACCTCTGTCTGCGTGGGTTCGAGTCTCGGATTCAGCCAGTGTGGGGATGTTAGAAAGCTTGCCGGTAGCTTCTCGTGGGTCGGTGGTTCTTTCCAGGGTTTTCCCGGGTTCTTCCTCCACCATTAATACTGGCCGCCATGCATAGCCTATCGTGTGCTGAAAAATGGCGTTAAACCCCACAACAACAACAACAAAGTTTTGTTTGTGACTCAGTGAACTCTTCCACAGCGTTAACTTCTTTATCTCTACTTTCAAATGGACGAAATAACTTGTTTAATACATTTAAAGACGAAACTAATCAACCAAACCGTATATGAAGGTGTTCAATATCGAAACAACTTTCACGATCAAAAGCTAACAGAGAACCAAATGTGAGTATACTAAATGCAATTATTGTACACTTAACATGCTTTTGATTTCTATTTTCGTGAATAGCTATTACAAAAAGATGTAATATCACTATTAGAATTTGTTGATTACACCTATTTCCTAGAGAAGGAATACCTTTATACATTTTATACAGTAACTGTATATGGGAGATATCCATTATACTGACGATGAAGTGTTACTACTTTTAAACCAGTTAGCTTACAATGTGTTATTATTAGAATTTCGTCCTGAAAATAGCTATTTTTGAAACTTCACTCAAGCGAAACTCTACCTATAATAGCAAGCGTATCTATTTTATGTATTATTTAAATCCATAAACAAGTGATACATTCTGCAGCACAAGTGGTTTTTCAAAGGTCACCTATCTGCAACAAGAGAGCAAAATATTGATACAAAACTACATATAGTACCACCTTAAGCACTGAATCAAACTTATGTTGCTCTTCATTGACGTAGTTATGATATCAACAGGAAGCTACAAGTTTATTTATCATGTGACACATTCCTTGTACGTGCATTAACATATGCAGGACAGACAGAAAAATTCCTAACAAAGGTTAGACATTCTTAGTTATATGATTCTTTGAATTAATGTTATTCACGTGTTGAGATAGGTGTATTTAAAGGTTTGATACATTGATAAAGCAAATGATAAATCTGTTGAAACTTTCATCCTTAATTCAACTAAACTGTATATAATTGAAGAAACAGGAAATCGTTAGCGATGCCATTCAGAAAGTATGTTCTACTCATCCATGAAAATGAAGATGTCTCTATTTAATTATGTATAATTATCCAACAGAATTTGCTTTATTCCAGAAATCGGATTTCTTTGGGCGTTTTGCGTATCCTGCTTATTGATTAATGCAGGTGAGATATATAGATAAATGTAGGTAGGTAGATATGTTTATTAACATTAATGTAGGTAAATGTATGAAACATATTATAACCAGTAAATAGTACTGTAAAACAGACGTTTAATTTCTTATTAAATGTGTTAACTTTACAAGCAAATTTTCGTATGCTATGTTTTCCACATCGTCAACTTAAGATAGTAGGATTTGCTCAGTGATGCGATTCGTTGAATAACCTCACCAGATAAATACTCTGTTCAGTTGTCACAATAACAGATCCATTTAGTTCATTTATTGGTTGACACTCCCACCCATTCTCCTTTACATCAAAGCAAAAGTCACGAGCACAAATTTTCAAGTTTTACATAAACTATGTGGAGCTACTAAGACTAGTAGAAGTGTTATTTCGGTGTCTGTAGAAAGTACAATTTTTAAGTTGGAATATGTATCAATGAATTGTTTAAGGAACTCTAGAATTTATGTAATTGGTTCTCTTCTTAATTTGGGCTAGACTAGCATTGTACATGAAGCAGGACGGTCACATACACCTGGCAGAAACCTCGTAAAATTCTCAAGTTAAGAAAACATTAAGGGCAAGCTGTCGCCAATTTGTGTGAGTAGCACAAATGCTCGATTCACTTAGTTGTTGGTGACTACTTCCATAATTCAGTAGTCGATTGGAAATATGTTTAAACAATAAAGATTTCTCCACCAAGAGAGGATTACTCTCAGAAATCTAGAGAAATCGCAAATTTAACATTGTAATTATTATCATATAATATGAAGTAGAAAATAATAGTTTTTCCTCTTTAAATCATCAACAGAAATTAAAATTCCTTGTCTTCAGGATATCTTTGATGCATGTGGTCAGTCTGAGAATATTCGTTGCCAGCTAAAGGCATGTAGTTTTATAAACTCTGCTGTAACTTCAATTAAGATTATTGTTTACGACCTCCACTTCTGGGTTGTAAACTGCGATTCTAAATTAATGGAAACTGAATCTATTTAGCTGATGCTATTTATGGCATAACTATTTTGTTTTAATTTTGGATTCATCTTTTCAACAGATGAGCCTGGAAAAAGATTTCTTTTCTTCCAGTTTCAAAATGGTGAAACTCGTGAGCAGGTATGTGATAGCTTTTACGGCTAAGTAAATCCTTTTTTATATATATCTATACATTTTCTAATTAAGACTCATCAAATGTTTACTATCAAAGCCAAAACGTTGGACAACGATACCGTCACATGCTGCTTCCATATTACCATACCATCGAAGGAGGCAGGAACTACTTTTTTCGATGTATCTTGGTTACAATGGAACAAATGTGAATATCTACGCCATATGCTCCCTTGACATATCAAAGGAAATGAGTAATAGTTTCTTTGACAAATCTGTATCAAAAGTTCCAACAATGTTTTTTCACTTCACTGACAATATCTGTTTTAAAAAAAATAATTGTCAATCTTATGGAAAACCCCAACTGGACATTCTCACAATTGCCGGCCAGAAACAGTCGAAGCTTTCGGCCGAGCTATAACGATCCTAGTTAATCAGCTGCTGATACTTTCCGTGATGCAAAAATTGACATCTGCATAATAGCTGCAAATCACATATACGGGTATGCTTTTCCGATGCGTTGAAACGCTTTTGCTGTTCATAATGATAGTAACGATGATGAATGTGTGAGGAAGGGAGTGGTATTGATCACCACCTGCTATTGTGCTTTGGTTATCATTATCGAGGAGATAGTAGGCCACGGTGTAACTGCCCCGATCGAACAAATAACAAAATAAATATAAAATAATGGATGGAATAACAGAGATCTTAGCAAAGATATAGAACAGAACACGAGACCCAGTATATAAAATATATCGATTTAATAAATTACATGAACAAAGTGAATTGAATATAATGCATGATACGCTTTCTCTTTGAAACAGAATTGCAATATTTATGAGAAAAATAAATTAACCGTTCGGTTATACCGATAAGATAAATTTCATCATAGAATCGAGTGAGTAATTGAACTCAAATTACCAGCATGGCAGCAAAATCAGGTCCCTTTCGGTCCTATTGAAATTAGTGTTGGTGACTGGTCATCGTTGCCGTATTTCTTTCTTCTCTCTCTCTCTCTCTCTCTCTCTCTCTCTCTCTGCAACATATCGGTTCAAGCTTAACTTGGTTGCAGTCTCCACGCCTTCCTACAGTGTAGCACAGGTATGGAGCTATTTTCCACTTCAAATAAATATAATACCCAACCAAGCAATTTGTTATGTTTTTCCTTTCTGGGGATAGACCAATATTCACACATGAAATATTGTATGACATTCTTACAACACAGAAATCGTACAACACTCAAGACAATGAATGCACGATGAACTTCGGAACTCAAGACAAATTGAATTATGATGTAAAAATGAATAAAAGCAATAAATAATTAAAAATTAAATAAATAATCATATTGCATGTGTTTGAGACAATACATTTGTGCCTTTTCGTGTCTCTCTCTCTTTCACTGCAGTCGAATCTACCTCGCTCTGGTTCCGGGTCTCTCAAATGTTTCTAGACACTCATCTCTTAGACGATTTAACGAGAAATGCTGCTTATTCCTCGAAGCTAAGTTCGGGCTTCCCACATAAACATAGACTACCTCATTTCGCGAAGGAGATTAGTTAAAATCTTTATATCATTCTGGAACGCACAATGCCTCGTTTATCTTAGCCAGTCACGATTAACTTTATCTACTAGCCAAAATTGCAACACACCCATCGAAATCAGAGTAATTCTCTCTAGTCCACCTTTATTAATAACTATTCTGGAAGAGAAAAATCGTTGTATTACATTTCTATTCTAATGATACAAACTGCCTCTGGATTGTATCTACTTTGTCCTGTTCCTCTACTTAACCCCACGTTAGCATTTCTGTCGGACTGCTATCCTATTGGAGCCCTAATTAAGATCCAATCATGCTGCCAAACAGTATATTCTTCGCAGGCAGCAATTTACGTCAATGTTAACTGCTACATGTCAAGCTGATCACGACCAAAATGCTACCAGAGAATTTAAAACTATTTGCACTTTTACATAAGTCTCCTATTGGGGAGTAAAATTCGGGATTTTTAAGCTCCAAACGTTTGGCCATGTAACCTGATTACCACCTAAACGTCTTCAGGTGAACCTTTCACCTCAGACACCCTCTGCATACCTCAACAATTAGCCCCTACATTCTCGCTACCCTTAATATACCGTACCTGAACCTGATACTGCTGAAGAAAGAATTACTCTTATTAACCTTTCATTTATCAACTTAGCTTGGGCTAAATAAGTGACTTATTCGTCGGCAGTTTCTAAAAAGCTTTGGCCAGACATGTAACGTTGGAAGTTAGATACCCCAGCAATAATTGCCAAGCGTTCTGTGGCAGAGATCGAATTATTGCGCTCTGCAGTCGACAATTTCCAACTACCATATGCAACCAGAAGTTTCCACTATACTCTGGCAATAGCACTGCACCTTAACCACTGTCAGAAGCGTCAGTACGTAAGACAAAGTCCATTCTCACGTCTGGTATTTTCACTACTGACTTCGGCCGTTATTCAACGTCTGTAATGAGTGTTCACATGTGTCTGTCCAGATAACTTTCGTCTGAGCCTTCTTCCTAGTCAAAACGGTCAAAGGATAAGCAATAACATTGAAGTTAGCAACATACCGACAATAGTACCCTGCCAGTCGTAAGACAGACTAAACTTCCGTGTCCCTTAGTTGGATAACATTTGAACTATTTGGGCTTATTGTGTGTTCGCTGAGGGTGTTTCCTATGTATATTAGTTTCCTAAACCCTACATGGTACTCAGACAGCAGTGCGGTTTAGTCCTGTCTAAGTCGTTCTAAAGCCTTGCTCAGCAAAATTATATGATCATGCTAAGTTCATCATATCTTGAATTTCATTTCAGACAACTTCTAATTGTGCAGTAACTTCAAATTGAACTCCTCAAAAACTATCTTCCCATGTTACTCTGCAAAGACGCTTGAGTAGTCTTGGACCCCACTTCATTAAGTTACTCTGATCTTAACGTTTTTTCAAAGACAACGTCGATCTAGGTTTCTTGCCTCGTCAACAGACAAGTAGGAACTACCTCCGCCTCTCTTCCGTTGTTGTGGATTCTTCAGTTACAACTGTAGTAAACCCGGGGTAGGTGCTTCTCTTTCGTGATAACGCTCAATTAAGTTGATGGGGTAGAGTTTTTCTTTGTCTCTACCCGGATATGGCAGTTCTATCCACCTTTTTCTCCGTTATAACGACAGCCCCAGCCCCTCCAAGAGACATGAAGATTGTTCTACTAACACGGCAGCAACAGCAACACTTGTCACCCACCTCGAACTGTTGCACTCAAGCTGCGTCTCCTGGTCGGTTAATAACTATTCAGGAATACAAAGACTAGATCAAACACCTTACGATATCCCAGGCACCGTAACTGAGTCAATATTTTCTTCACACAACGGTTTACAGGAATAGGGAGGCGTAATCAGCTATAAGTAATACAAAATATGCCATCTCTCAGATTCAAGATTTATCAAACAAATCAGGTTCATCGCCACACTCCAGAGAGTCTAAACAATCTGAAGGGTGGTTCCAAGTGGCACTGGACAATGGGAAGTCTTAGATGCCATTCTGATGACACTTGTCACATGACACACATAACGTTTGCACATCCCCATATACACGTGGGCAATAAATCTCCCTCACTAGCTTACCTCTGGTCTTCGACACGCCCGTGTGACTTCCGAGTAGACTCTCGTGTGCCAACCTAAGTAGTTCTGCTCGCTTAGCTCACGTCATAATAACCTATTTAAACGCATCTGAACCTTTCCTGGAGTACCGGTGCAAGATACCCAGTTTAAACAAAACCTTCACATCGCTCACTGTCGATATCTGTATGGGCCTTTATTTAGCGTACCTACATACCTTTATAAGAGTCAAATCTTCCTCCTGAAGTTTTCCGCATCCGCCAGGTAGACAACTGTCTATGAGCGAAGTCATGGGTCTCAACCGCTTCGACCCTGAGTTTTTCCTCATAGGCCTTGTCTCCACACACCCCATGTGCACAGGAGTACAGGTCGCAGGGTTGGGCTGTGGCAACACATATATACACCCTATGGTCATGTATTGAGACAATCCCGACAAACATGCTGTTTCGATTCGGCCTTTCACATACGGTGAATTTAAATCAACTTTCACTACCGGAAGTGAATCTTTTGATCCTGTTATCAAACTAGACCTCCACCGTTTCGAATGTGTAATCTCCAAGCTTGACATATTCATTATCCACCAAGACCGATTAACTACGGCCGGTATCATACAGCACGGTTGCCAACTTGTAATTTACCGTATCTACCACTATGTTCGTCAACTCTACTGGATTCCGCTTCTTAACAGTACACTGAGTTGTCGCATTAATCGTTGTCGGACGATACTTTCTCAAATCCTTAACGACGCGGCTTTACTTGTTGCAGACCTAGGTGAACTCCACTGCGTCCGAGGGACCCCGTATTTGCCCATCAGTCTTCAACATCTAACAGAGATGATCAAGGCTGGGATTACTAGCCACTAGCCTCCCACTGTTCTGACCACTCTGTGTTCAGGGTGACCCGTGATGGCCTTCAGGAGTTTATTAATGTCAGGTTAATCCACTGCACCACAAGTGTTTCGACGCAAGTTCGCATTTCGTAATGCTCGGCCAACACACTTTTATCTTCTTAGCTCGAGAACTCATGCTCCAATAAGGAAAAGATGTAGTTTTTCCAATATATACTTAAAACATGCTTATTTAACATCTATTTGTGTATAACCTCCTACGCTAACGTCGTACTCGTCATTTTTAACCATGACACTTTCTCCGCAACGTACATAAAAGGAGTAAAGGCACGAATAAATCCCTCAAATTGTATCGTTAGAAGATGAAAGAAATAGTAAATTATTACTGCACGCATTAGCTACCAAAGCGAAATTGTCTTAAATAATTGTATCCTAACGCAAATCTCATACAAGTGCATCTGGTCTAAAGCAAATATGTGCATTCAATTGTTTTCGAAGGTAATGGCAAGTAATACAATTATACTTTCATCATCCTAACACCTGAGAAGCAATTAATATGATAACATTGCGATTTATTAAAATGTGAGGTGACCAATGACGCACTGAGTACCAGTTTTGCCTGCTTTTTGTTAATGCTGCAATATTTCAAGAGGCTATAACACGGGTATTTTGCTGCAGAACATGTTTTGTTTTTCGCTTTGCCGTCTTTTGTGCCAATAAAATATTAGCCAAATATTTCTTATTTTAAGCTCTCTTATTTGAATCCTTAAGGTAAATTAAACTAATAATGTCAGACCTGTAATTGAAGAAGCTAGTGACGTCGCAAGTAGGCACACTAATACGTCTACTGAACCTTAAATTCCTATCAAGTATTATATTTTCTACAATGTTTTTCCTTATTTAGGTGTCAACAACTGAATGCATAATAAACTTCAATTGTTGATATCGTACATGAACTGGAATTTTCATCGAAACCAATACAACGTACAGATCCAGAATGAATAAAATTCTGAAGAACATAAAATAAAAACAACACAGATTTGCAAATGAAACCTAGTATACAGATTAGCAATAATTTACCACATTTTCAAAATGATATGGATCAGAGTTTGCATGCCATGAAGTTGAACACAGCTTCGCAAACGCTTAGCCTGTCACGTTTTTTCCCTAGTAACTGTTACCCAGATGCATCCAAATGTTTGTACCATAGCTGTTTTAGATCTCAAAGCCATACAGACACAATTGCACACTCGTGCTAATTGTTTGTTGGTTGTTTTGGAATTTTGACGGCTCTAACCTCTGAATAGCATTCGTTTAGATATGACGGGCACGTACATTCTGCATTAATGTTGCTTTTGGAAGTGTATACTAATTACAAAAGCAATATCTAAATCTTGCTGAAAAAGTTCGTTCGTAGAGTGAATAGGAAGGGTGTGTTTAAATAAAATAAAGACGTGTTTTCAACGATTATTTCAGTATGAAGGTGCCGATATTTTAACTTTGTCATGTCCACCTGACTTAGTCATGGTTTTATGAAACAACTTTACATGGTTTATAGTATCGCTTTAAAAAAAAAAAAACGAGAGAAGATGAAATTGCCGTTATGTACATCTGACAGTTTCTAATTATAATTCATTCAACAAATTTCGTAAGAAATCATACTACATTCAATTATCGTACAGTTTAACTTCATCTAGGCACTGCACTGAACGATTAGTATTGGATCCAATAAAATCAACATTGGAAATTATATTGGTTGTTGGGAACGTTGTGCTCAATAATTATTCTCAAAGTTATTGAAAGATTTGTCTTGACTATATACTTATATCAAATACACACAAGCATAGATAGATAAATAGATAGATAGATAAATAGATACATATAGATAGATAAATACATAGATAGATACATAGATAGATAGATACATAGATAAATAGATAGATAGATAAAAAGATAGATACATAGATCGATAGATCCATAGATAGATAGATAGATAGATATATAGATAGATAGATATATAAACAGATAGATAGATACATAGATAGATATATAGATACATAGATAGATAGATAGATAGATAAATAGAAAGATACATAGATAGATAGATAGAAAGATAGATAACTAGATAGATTAACTGATAGATAGATAAATAAATAGATAGATAGATAGATAAAGATAGATAGATAAATAGATAGATAGATATATAAATTGATTGATTGACTGATTGATTGATTGATTGATTGATTGATTGATTTTTAACGGCGCATCAGCACTCTTAGGCTATTTAGCGCCAAACAAAATGTTATTTGTATAATCTTTTAAAACTTATAAAAGGTCCTATATCGACCAGCGATATAAAAGAACAAATGGTTGAAATTAAAAACAGTAAGATGGCAACGGTACAAAATAAAGCTTCCCGATCAACAGGAGATGTAAATGTTGTATGTTAATGAAAAAAGATGAAAAGATATTAAAATGGGACGGTATATATATTGCATAAAACTCCACAAGGTGATAGCATAAAAGTCAGACTTTAGAGTAAATATTTACGGCTTTCAGGAACTCTATAATACGAGTGATGTTTATAGTATCAAAAAGGTCTTTCATGTCATGCACAATGTAATAACGATCGAGCGTAGGTTGCAGGTCAAAGCACTCTATCATAAAGTGCTTGACAGCGAATGGTTCATTGCAAGAAACGCACTCTGGTGGGTCTTCACCTTTTAGTATGTGGGTGTGGGTGATATAAGTATGACCAATTCGGATTCTTGCAATGACTACCTCCTCACTACGAATCGTTCTGTAGGAAGGAGTCCATTCTCCTAGAGTTGGCTTGATTGCATGAAGTTTGTTATTTACAGCATCATTCCATGATGCCTGCCACTTCTGACGTAAGAACTTTCTGATACAAGGTTTAAAATCAGTATATGGTATTTTAAAATCAGATGGTTCTTGAGTAAGGGCCATTTTAGCAGCGCGATCTGCTTTTTCGTTACCTTTAATACCAGCTCGGTATTTTTGATCAGTATGTTTTTCAGTAATGGGTTCTCCAGTTTTCTATTGTGTAGAGACTGGAGTACTGATAGCGAGTCGGAGAAGATGATACTGTTTAAAATATGTTTCTTTTCTATATGTTGCAGAGCAAGGTATATTGCTCTGATTTCGGCTGTAAAAATTGATGCTCCATTTGGTAAGCGAACTTGCGTTGTGTGATTTCCACAAACAAAGGTTGCAGCAGCCTTTTCCTCATCCTTTGATCCATCAGTGTAAATTCTAGTGTAGTTTTTAAATTCGGTGAGGAGTTATGGTAAGAGTTGTGGAAGACAGAAGGGTTTGTTTCGGATTTTTTTTCCATCGTGTAGCGTAAAACGTACTTTTGGTTGTTTAACTAGCCAGGGTGTTGTTTTGGACATAGACGTTTTCTGAATTTTAGAAAGATCTATATTTGTAGTGTCAAGGCTGGATGATATTCTAATGCCAAAGGAAGGTATGGCGTTTGGTTTATTTTCGTATAAAGTTTTGTATTTGGGTTGAAAAACAGCCGAAAAAGCAGGATTCAGAGGGTTTGATTTTAATTTGAGAGCATACTGTGCGGAAAGCATTTCTCTACGATGCGATAACGGTGGTTCATTCGACTCAGCTAGAAGGCTTTCACACGGAGATGTTTTAAATGCTCCCAGAGAAAGTCTTATTCCCAGATGATGAATGGGATCAAGCATTTTAAGATAGGACTTTCGGGCTGAATCATACACAACGCAACCATAGTCTAGTTTGGAGCGAATAAACGTTCTGTATAAATTTAGGATGACTTTTCTATCAGCACCCCAGTCAGTGTGCGCTACTACTTTAAGTAGGTTAAGTGCTTTTAGGCATTTAGCTTTTAAGTTCTTTAGGTGTGGAATAAAGGTCAGTTTTCTGTCAAAGATTATACCTAAAAATTTTGTTTCCTCAACAACTGGAATAGGTGTTCCATCCAGCGTGAGGTTCGGTTCATCGTGATGTTTTCGTAACTGACAGAAATGCATGCATACCGTTTTTGATTTCGAGAATTTGAAACCGTTTGCATTGGCCCAATTTTGAATTTTGTTTATATTTTGCTGCAGTTGTCTTTCAATTGTATGCATGTGCTTTGACCGATAACATATTAGAAAATCATCAACGTATAACGAGCAATCCACACCAGGAGTCAAGCACTTGGTCATGCTATTAATTTTGATGTTAAAGAGCGTCACAGAAAAAATACTGCCCTGGGGCACACCCATCTCTTACTTTGAATTCTCTGTCGGAGAGAAAGTTGGATATGAAAGAGGGCAGACGGCCTTTTAGACCTAAATCGTTCAGGTCATTTAGTATCCCGTACTTCCATCTCGTGTCATAGGCCTTTTCTAAATCAAAGAAAACCGCTACAAAATGTTCTTTCTTAATAAATGCTTCGCGAATAAATGTTTCCAGTCTAACCAGATGATCATTGGTGCTCCGGCCATATCGAAAGCCACTTTGGAAAGGAGATATTAAATTGTTAGTTTCCAAATACAAGACAAGCCGAGAATTGATCATTCGTTCCATTGTTTTGCACACACAGCTTGTGAGTGCAATTGGTCGATAGCTGTTGGGGTCTTCGCGATCTTTACCGGGTTTGGGGACTGGTATTACAGTTGCTTCTTTCCAGATTTTTGGTACATTACCAGTAATCCATAAATCATTCAAGAGTTTCAAAAGAGATGTTAATGATGATTCTGGAAGGTGTTTCAAAAACTGGTAATGTATCTCGTCAGGCCCAGCGGATATACCATGGGCCTTATCTAAAGCCTACCTAAGCTCCGATAGTGAGAACAATTGATTATAACTTTCCGAGTTGTTGGATGTGAATTTTAAACGTGACTTTTCTTTTTGAGTTTTAAGTTTTCGGAAGGCTTCTGAATAATTAGATCATGAGGAATTTTTTGAGAAACTGTCAGCAAGAATATTTGCAATGTCACGTTTTGAACTAAAGTTGTTATTGTTCAGTGTCAGATGTCGGAGAGGGTTTTGCTTTCTCTTTCCGTTTATTTTGCGTATAGTGTCCCAAACTTTCTTAACAGAGGAACGAGAGTTTAAAGAAGAAACATCCTTCTTCCATGATGCTCTTTTACTTTCTTTGATTATGCGGCGAGCTTTGGCCCGGGCAATGCGATATATATTTAAGTTTTCGGGCGTCGGGTTATTATTAAATTTCCTTAATGCTTCTCGTCGTAGTCTAATGGCTTCCTTGCATTCCTTAGTGACCCAAGGTTTTTGGGTTCTTTTACACTATGGCGAGGACTTGGGAACGGATTCTTCTGCAATCTCTATTAAAATAGATGTAAAATGCTGAATGGTGTTGTCAACATTGAATACTGTATCCTCATTCATCGTAGTTTTACAGAGTGTTTCAAACTTGGCCCAGTCGTTTTTCTTTAAATTCCATTGTGGAATTACTTCATCGACTGTAGAGTTAAGATTTACAAGGAAGATTGGGAAGTGATCGCTGCTGTGAAGGTCATCAGCGACCTTCCATTCATAGTCCAAAAGCAGCGAAGGAGAACAAAGTGTCAAATCCATGCATGTGTATGTACTCGTGCCTGGGTGTAAATATGTAGGTGTTTTGGTATTATATAGACACAGATCGTGTCTAGAAATAAAGTCTTCAACTTTGTGACCTCTGTCACTTATATGATTTGATCCCCATAAAATGTTATGGGCATTAAAATCCCCGAGTAAAACAAAGGGTGCGGGAAGCTGTTGAACAAGATTGTCGAGTTCGTTTGGTACTAGGTTAGTGTTTGGTGGTAAATAAATAGAGCAAAATGTAATCACTCGATGTAGAGTGACGCTTACAGCAATGGCTTGTAAATTGGTATTTAAATGAATGAAGCTATGAGGAGCTCTGTTGTTCACAATAACAGAAACTCCTCCTGATGCCCTATCAACATTTGGAGAGCAGGTGTTAAACAGGGAGTAGTTTTTAAATGTGATATTGTCCGTATCTTTCAAGAATGTTTCTTGAAGGCATAGTACCGCAGGATCATGTTCGTTTAAAAGCTGGAGAATATCATTGTAATTTGCTTTATGTCCTCGACAATTCCATTGTATGATAGTGTTTTTCATTATAAATTTAAATTAAAGATTGTGGAGCTAGGTTAGACCTTTCGCAGAGGGAATTTGTTTGGTTATTTCTCTGGAGGAACTAAGGGGGTGAATTTTATGTTGTTAGGTCTGGAGCTACCTTGAGCGCATAGAGCAGATTCTTCTGCATCCATGCTCTCAATGTCTCCAAACCTGTTATATAATTTGATGGGGTCGTCTGACGCCTTTTGTTGTCTGTTTCCATGAGATTTGTTTTTGGCTTTTTGGTGATTTCGGTTGTTGGTTATTGCTGAAAGTAGTTTGTGTACATGCCGTATTTTTCTGTGATTGGTAATGAGGGGTGTTTGAGCTTGGTGTTGAATCGGGTGCTTCTGTTTGTGTTTGAGCGTCCTTCGTTGTTTTAGGATTGCTCTTCACTACAGTGGAGAAGGATAGGCCAGGATGGGCTGTTTTCGCCTGTACAAGTTTTCTGGCTTCTGGATAGGGAATATTATTTGTGTACTTTACCCTCTGAATTTCCTTCTCCTGTTTCCAGGTCTCGCAATCCTTGGAATTTAGGTGGTGCTCTTTTCTACAGTTGACACAATGCGGAGTTGCTCTACAGTCAGCTTCCTGATGTGAATTTTCTCCGCATCTGTCACATATTTGGGTTTTAGAGCAGCGGTCTTCGTGATGGCCGTATTTTTGACACTTATAACATCGAAGGGGGGTGGGAATGTAGATCTCAACCTTCACTTGCAAGAAGCCAACTTTGACCACTTTGGGTACTGTTGGCTTGTTGAAATTGAGAACAATGGTGTTGGTGTCCTGTAGGTTGTTATTACGTTTCATACGTATTCTGCGTACTGCAGTGACACCTTCATTTTTCGTTCCTTCAATGATATCAGCGTCGGTGACTCCAGCCAAGTCACGACAGCGAATCACGCCTTTGGACGTATTGAGTGTGGTGTGAGCGAATGAGGTCACTGGAATATCGAAAAAAGTTTTTATTTTCTTGATATTGTCTGTCTGATCTAGTGGTTCACATTCCACAAAAAGGCAACCCGATTTCATTTTTTTGACGCTTTTTGGTGTTCCAATCAGACCTGTAATTGTTTTCTCGATCACAAACGGAGAGAGTGAGGTAAGCGGTTTCGTGGCATCTTTTGACTGTATGACCATGAAGCCTGGAAATGTCTCCGCACTACATGGTTCGTCGTCAGAGTCAGATAAAGGTTTCGTTCTCTTGTTTTGATTTATTTTGGAATTATCCATGATGACTAGATTAAAAATTCAGCACCCGTGCTCCCCGCCCACCAAGTAGCCCAACAAGGGGACACTTTTCAAGTGCTAGGGATATACAGATGCCATACTCAGTTGATAAAATTACCTTTGATTGACTCTGAAGTCGCCAGTTTCTAAGGTCGGTAAAATTACCCCCCGATTGACCCGCTAAGCCACCGCCTTCTAGGAAGCCTTCTAAGACTTGGAAAAGGGAAAGATAAAGGAATAGAATATAGGGGCAACGGTGGTATCAAGAGAGATACAAGGAGAAAGATAAAAAAAGGTGAGAAAGTTAATAAAGACTTCCTAGGGCTCGGCGTGACCAGCCGATTTGTCGGAACCGGACCCATCCCAACCACCCGTCTAAGAGAAGTAGAGGCCAAAGTAGTGTATTGCATGGAAAGCCTCTGTTTAACTACCAGGATCCTTTCCTCCCCCGACACGGGACGCAACCCACGGCAAACAGGTTGCCTCTACTTAGTCGCCTTTTACGACACGTAGCGAGGCACGTCGGGCCAATTCTACTACCCCGGACCTGCAGGGGGTTGATAGATAGATAGGTAAATAGATAGATACATTGATATATAAATAGATAGATAAATAGATAGATAGATAGATAGATAGATTGATAGATAAGTAGATATATAGATAGATAGAGAGATAGATAGATAGATAGACAGATAGATAGATAGATAGATAGATAGATAGATAGATAGATAGATAGATAGATAGATAGATAGATAAATAGATAGATAGATAAATAGATAGATAGATAGATACATAGACAGATAAGTGTCGGGTTTATAATAAAATTAGTAGTATGTATGACATCTACACTAAGCGTTTGCTTGAAACAAGGATCAAGTCTAATGTTTGTATTCAATATCTACATATAACACAAAAATCGTACACGTAAACACGTCTCGGTAAAGTAAAAATAAGGTGATTTGTCCATGATTATTTGAAGACTTGAAATAAAAATGCAATATGGACATTTTTTTACATCATCTAGAACTATATGTATTTCATTATCATACTGATCAGCTAGTGTGTTGATGAATTATTCTGATATTTTTTAATATAAAAGAAACAGACTTTGTTGCCTTCAGCTTTCCCCTCCATCCCAATAGGTTTCATCCTTAGTCGGATCTCGAATAACTGCGTATTCCTGATTCCAAATCTTCTGTTAAAATGGACATAGATAAGAAAGATGGCATCTTCCTTGCATACAATTGGCATTTTCTTTGGCAACTTTAAGTTCATTCTTAAAGTTAATCTCAATCTCACTTTTGTAGAATTCAGAGGGTACTTAGTTAATAAACGGAACTTGCAAAATACTGTTAGATATCGTAGTAAACAAATCCCTAATATAGATAAGCTAGAATTAAAAACAAAATCAAATAAAAATTGTTCATTGGAGGATTTGAAATAAATACGATGATATAGGCCTAAGTTCTCCATTGGTTCAATACTAATGGTATATTTCTGAAACAATCATTAAGTAGCTTTTATAATGAAGCAGAAAAGATTATATTTATTTTGTGGTTCATAGTATTTTGATAACAAAATTGTTACATTTGATCTCATTTTTTAGAGCTGCGAAAGTTTTACGGAATACAAAGGTAAGTAATATAACCTGCATACAAATAAACTGACATAAATACGGAATTATATGGAAAATAATGGAAATTAAAACCATGTGCAGACATACCTTTGACGGGCATTTAGATAGGTACATCAAGAATGAAGATACACGAGTTTTAACATATATTATCAAATATACACTTCTAGTAAGAATTATATTTCTTTTTCAAGTGCAAGACGAGTTACTATATCACTGAAGCTTATACAAATATGCTTTGGTACGTTTATTACTAATCGCAACGAGACCATATTTATATATTCATGTCACATTCATATTCATTTTCTGATGGCTTATAAGATGCTACACATTTCTTCGAAATCTCTCAGTAAAGGGATACTGTGTGTAAATTTATGGAGCAAGAGAAAACAAGCACTTCGAGTTGAAAGAACCTTGCGCTCCAAGTTAAACCGAGTAATCTTCAATCTTCTAAGTCGTTATAATAACATCTTTGCACTTTCAACAAGAGTTGTGTATATTGTCACACGCTCCCAATGTAAATACCTAACAGGAAAAAGTCCACTCTGCAAATTCCTTCGCTAGGTGACACACATATACGTATGGTGCAAACGAAACTCTCATCTTGTCTCTTGCGACTAAATAACCATGTTATTTCATATAACAATATATTTGCTTTTGAAAACAAAATAAATACTTTAGACTAACAAGTCTCTCTCTCTCTCTCTCTCTCTCTCTCTAACTATACCCATGGTCGGAAAACTGAAACAATCCACTAATAGACAGAGAGAAAACGAGAGATATTGGTGGTAAATATGAATCTCATAGTCAGTAGCATTGACAAGTGAAACAAAACAATGATTTGTATGGACTGTAAATAATGTTATACTTTTACTATTGAATTATCTCAGTCTTTTCTTAGTTTCACTTGGCATAGTTTCCACATACTCGCTGCAAATTAGGATGGTCAATAACGAATATCAGTATCTTAACTCTTGCGCACCTAAAAGAGGATTATATTAAGCAAGGAACAGACCAGCTAAATACCAAGATGACCGGTGTAAAATTTGACGAATGGCAACCTAACTACGGATCGATCAATTCTCTGTACAAATGACATTATTTTCACATTTTTGGATTCTCACCAAGGAATATTTATTAATTGCTTTTTTAACAAAACTTTCAATGTGGTAAAAAAAACACACGAAGAGCTGAACTTTCTTTCTCTGTTTCTCATATATCGGACCACATTTTCTTTTTATGACGAGGTGCAAGAAGAAAAATACAATGGAACATCTGCATCCTTCTCTCTGTATTTCTCCTGCCCCCCCCCCCCCGCCCAAAAACCTATCAAATTGAAGAAAAAAAGCATTTTAGTATTGATAATGCAATTTCCCTATTGCTGGTAATTTGAAATATGATAGTGACACTTTGAATATATATGAAACCGGAAGTTATTATAATATAATTCCTCTCACCATCGCGAGTTTCATTCTATATATTACTCAATAAATACTCGGGTCTATGACATTATATGTAGCTAAAAGTACATAAGACATTTAAAATATTTCGTGTGAAACAAATTCGGTACTTTTAGTTACATATAATGATCTAGACTGGAAAGGTTACTGAGTTATAGATAGGATAAAAGTCGCGATGCTGTTCGGAACGAATTTAAAAACACAATCTCAGGTATTGATCTGGTCTCGTCTTATACTCAGCATCAACATATATATATATGGATAGAGGATGGAAAATTTGCAAAATTTTCTGATTCAACTTATACTCCAAAGCGACTTATAGGCCGGGAAATACGATATATAAATATGTATATATATATATATATATATATATAATGTAAACGGGAAGGTTTCCACTTGGGGGGCAGGAGAGATACAGAGAGAAGGATGCGTATGCATTTCGTTGTATTTTTCTTCTTGCACCTCGTGATCAAGTGATATGTGTGTGTTTGTGTCAAACACGTTTAACGCCTGCTTTACCGCTAGAAACAGCAATGTTATTATGTTGTGAATATCCGTATCAAAGATTATAAAATAAATGTATTGCAAGTGAATGACAAAAATGTACGTGACAGGGACATTATGATTACATGGTAACGTTTACTGCAAATTGTGCACCAATGGAGTTGAGCAATATTTTTATAAAGAAAACAAAATATATTAATAGTGCAAGCCGTATAGGGACTTGAGTATATCCTCTTCTAACTGATTTTTAGTATATTACCTAATAAATTAAGATTTCGAGATGTAACCGTGATATAATTTAGTGGAAATCTTATTTTGTATATATTACTTGAAAGCAATAATCCGTCAATTCCCAGAGACATTTCTCTTATAGAGCTCATTGCTTTGGAAAATGATGGTCAGTGTCATTCCCTTGACTCCGGTAAGATTATCCGCCTTATTTCTCTATCTATCTCTGTCTGTCTGTCTATCGTTCTGACACACACACACACACACACACCAACATAGAAACATTTTAGTTGATTATATTTTAATATGGCTTTACAAGTAAAGATATTATTGTAACTGAGATACTTATACAGCATCTAAATTTGATTACTGTTTCTAGTGAAAGCGGATAAGTGTGTTTTGGTTTAAAATAACGTCTTAAAAATATGATTAAATGTTACCATCGTATTATTTGTCCTAAAATGTATTGCAACATCATACATTTTGATTTTGCACAATTTGCAGTGATTCTTAAACTTCGTGTTTTGCATGCACGATCTTCTCATCTTGGACCACACTGCATGCATGATGTTATTGAGAAAATGAAAAGTACGTATTTTTTCTCTCCCTTTATTATTTACTATCATCATTATCATCATCATCGATAATTTTGTAGGTGTACTATATATAGTTCCGAAGCTTTTCGTTTACATGAAACGTGTGATTTTACTTAAAATAAATATCATAATAAAGGCTTTTGACTGTACCAGTCCCTGAAATATTAGAACATTTTACCTCCTACAGACTTTGTAAAATGAGTTTGAGAAACACTATGCAGATTTGTTTGAATGGGCCACTTGAAAGACAAGCAGTAATTAGCATTAGCCCATAGGTTAACATTATGTTCCACTTGAGAGCCAAAGGTGTAATCCTATGATAAATCCATGTTTAACGTTGTGGGTATATGGTAATATTGTTGAAGGAGGCTGATTTCAAATGGAGTTACATGGTAACATTATTCGAGGTGACATTAAAATATGACAGTTGAGAACCAATGGCATTTTGGAGTCAAACGAAACATCCTATTTGAAAAATATTCCTAGCTTTAATGGTGGAATGGCGGTTGCAAGCGAAGCTGGAAATCCTATTCTAACTTGGGAATTGGTATAAGCAGTTTCCATGTTGAAAGGTTAATAGAGCCGTATGCGAAATGTAATTCTAAATTAAGTTGGTATAACATCCAACACATACATCCCTAATATTTAACGAAACGGTAGGAGCGTTTATATACACAATACAGCTTCACACATACATGCTATATTATCACACAAAGGCAGGAGTGTTTATAGACGCAAAGTACTGTCATACGTACAAGCACACTATCCAGCAAAAAGGACATGACTGTTGACACACTATACTTGCATACAAGAATAACATATAAAGATAGGCGTGTTTATAGACGCATGCTGTCCATACAACCATGATATCACAATGTGGGACTGTTTACATACAGGTTGAGTTTGCATACATACAAAAAGATGTAAAAGTGAACTGTAATTTTACAATATTTAGATTTTATTCCACCATAAGTTTTCATATACTATCCAAGCACATCCTTACTGTTAAGCAACTTCTCTTATATTACAAGCCACATCACACACATACTATTCAGCACCTTATATTTGATCACAATTCAATCGCAAACCCCAGCTACCACCGAAAATGCATTTTTGTACTCATAATTTATACTTATGTGCAATAAACATACTATCACTAATGAGGGGTGTAGTAAAAAGCCGAAGGGTACGAAAGAGACATTCACATAAACATACATACTATCACACAAAATTATGAGTGTGTATATACACGCTATATGCTCAAACAAATATAAAATGCTATTACACAAGGGTATGAGTGTTTCTAACAAGCCTTGCTTCCATACAAACATATCCAACGTAAAGGGTATAAGGTTTATACACTCATTATATATTTAGTATGGTGTAGCCAAGTTAGGATTGAATTTAGCGAGGATTCTTTTACAATACGGCGAGGACTTGGGAATGGATTGTTCTGCAATCTCTATTAAAATAGATGTAAAATGCTGAAGAGAGTCATTTACATTGAACACTGTATCCTCATTCAGCCTAGTTCTACAGAGTGTTTCAGACTTGGCCCAGTCGGCCTTCTTTAAATTCCATTGTGGAATTATTTCATCAATTGTAGAGTTAAGATTTACAAGGGAGATTGGGAAGTGATCGCTGCTGTGAAGGTCATCAGCGACTTTCCATTCATAGTCCAAAAGCAGCGAAGGAGAACAAATTGTCAAATCGATGCATGTGTGTGTACCCGTGCCTGGGTGTAAATATGTTGCTGTTTTGGTGTTATATAGACACAGATCGTGTCTAGAAATAAAGTCTTCAACTTTGTGACCTCTGTCACTTATATGATTTGATCCCCATAAAATGTTATGGGCATTAAAATCCCCAAGTAAAATAAATGGCGCGGGAAGTTGTTGAACAAGGGTGTCTAATTCGTTTGGAACTAGGTTAGTGTTTGGTGGCAAGTAAATAGAGCAAAATGTAATCACTCGATGAAGAGTGACGCTTACAGCAATGGCTTGTAAATTTGTGTTTAGAGGGATGATGCTATGAGGGGCTCTGTTGTTCACAATAACAGAGACTCCTCCTGAGGCCCTATCAACATTTTGAGAGTAGTTGTTAAACAGTGAGTAATTTTTAAGTGTGATGTTATCTGTATTTTTCAAAAATGTTTCCTGAAGACATAGTACTGCAGGATCATGTTCGTTTAAAAGCAGAAGAATATCATGGTAGTTGGTTTTAAGTCCTCTACAGTTGCATTGTAAAATGGTGTTCTTCATTACAACTTTATACTGAAGATTCTGGAGCTAGGTTAGACCTTTCGCGGAGGCAATCTGTTTGGTTATTTATCTGGAGGAAGTACGGGGGTGTATTTTTTGTTGTTAGGTCTGGAGCTACCTTGAGGACATGGAGCAGATTCTTCTGCATCCATGTCCTACAAGTCTCCAAACCTATTGTGCAGCTTGATGGGGTCATCAGACCCCTTTTCCTGCCTATTTGTTTCTGACTTTCTCTTGCTAGTTGGTGATCTTGGTGTTGGAGTATTGAGTGTTGTTTCCGTCGATGTTGAGTTTTTCTGGGGTTTGTAGTGCGGGATGTTCGAGTCGGAATGGGATTCAGGTGGGTTTGTTTGAGTTTGAGCGTCTTTCGTTGCTTTTTGGCTGCTGTTGACTTCAGTTGAGAAGGATGGGCAGGGGAGTGATCTAGCTCGTACAAGCTTCCTGGCCTCTGGATAGGGGATGTTGGACGTGTATTTAACCCTCTGGATTTCCTTCTCCTGTTTCCATGTGTCGCATTCCTTTGAACTAGCATGATGTTCTTTGCCGCAGTTGAGACAATGTGGAGTGGCTTTGCACTCTGATTCCCGATGGGAGGGGTCGCCGCATCGGCCGCATATTTGTCTTCTAGAGCATCGGTCTTCATGATGACCATATTTTTGACATTTGTAACATCGGAGGGGATTTGGTATGTATACCTCAACCTTAACTTGTAGGAATCCAACCTTGACCACTTTAGGTACTGTTGGCTTATTAAAGGTGAGTATAATAGTGTTGGTGTCCTGCAGATTGTTGTTTCGTTTGATACGAATTCTGCGGACTGCAGTGACACCATCATTTTTCATCCCCTCGACGATTTCTTTGTCGCTGACTCCTGCAAGGTCACGGCAAAGAATGATGCCTTTTGATCTGTTAAGTGTAGAGTGGGCGAAACAGGTTACTGAAAGGTCTTAAGGTCTTAATTTTTTGTATATTTTCAGTGTGTGCTTTACGCTCACACTCTACAAGTAGGCCGCCTGATTTTAGTTTTTTTACACTTTTCGGCTTGCCGACTAATCCAAATATAGTCTTTTCGAGTATAAATGGCGATAGTGCAGCAAGTGGTTTAGCCTCGTCTTTCGATTGGATGACCATGAAGCGAGGAAAGGATTCACCACTACATGGCTCATCCTCCGACTCTGATCCAGTTTTGGTACGTTTGTTTTGATTTTTGTTGGAATTATCCATGATGGCTTGAATAAAAATTCAGCACCCGTGCTCCCCACCCACCAAGTAGCCCAACAAGGGGACACTTTTCAAGTGCCAGGGATACACAGATGCCATACTCAGTTGATAAAATTAAATTTGATTGACAATGAAGTCGCCAATTTCTAAGGTCGTTAAAAGTACCCCCCGATTGACCCGTTAAGCCACCGCCTTCCAGGAAGTCTTCTAAGACTTGGAAAATGGAAAGATAAAAGAATATAATATAGGGGCAACGGTGGTATCAAGAGAGATACAAGGAGACAGATAAAGAAGGTGAGAGAGTAAATAAAGACATCCTAGGGCTCGGCGTGACCAGCCGATTTGTCGGAACCGGGCCCATCCCGACCACCCGTCTAAGGGAAGTAGAGGACAAAGTAGTGTATTGCATGGAAAGCCTCTGCTCAACTACCAGGATCCTTTCCTCCCCCGACACGGGATGCAACCCACGGCAAACAGGTTGCCTCTACTTAGTCGCCTTTTACGACACGTAGCGAGGCACGTCGGGTCAATTCTACAACCCCGGACCCGCAAGGCGACGTACTTTGAATTCTCTGTCTGAGAGAAAGTTGGATAAAAAATAGGGCAGACGGCCTTTTAGACCCAGATCGTTCAGGTCATTTAGTATCCCGTACTTCCATGTCGTGTCATAGTCCTTTTCTAAATCAAAGAAAACCGCTACTAAGTGTTCTTTCTTGATAAATGCGTCGCGACTGAATGTTTCTAGACTAACAAGATTATCGTTGGTGCTCTGGCCATATCGAAAGCCACTTTGGGAAGGAGATATTAAATTGTTAGTTTCCAAGTACCAGACAAGCCGAGAATTGATCATTTGTTCCTTTGTTTTGCACACAGAGCTGGTGAGTGCAATTGGTCGATAGCTGTTTGGATCTGCGCTATCTTAACCGGGTTTAGGAATTGGTATTACTGTTGCCTCTTTCCAAATTTTTGGTACATTACCAGTAATCCATAAATTATTGAAAATTTCCAGAAGGACTGTTAATGAAGGTTCTGGGAGGTGTTTCAAATACTGTTAGTGTATTTCGTCAGGCCCAGTGGATGTATCTTGGGCCTTATTCAGAGATTCCATCAGCTCAAACAGTGTAAACGGTTGATTATAACTTTCTGAGTTATTCGATGTGAATTTCAACCGTGTCTTTTCTTTGTGAGTTTTTAATCTTCTGAAGGCTTCTGAATAATTAGAGGATGATGAATTTTTGGAGAAGCTATCAGCAAGTATATTAACTATGGCATGTTTGGAATTGATATTCTTGTTGTTTAGTTTGAGATGTCGAAACGAATTGTATTTTCCCTTCCATTTATTTTGCGGATCTTGTCCCAAACTTTCTTTATAGAGGAACGAGAATTTAGAGTGGAAACATATTTTTTCCATGATGCTCTTTTACTTTCTTTAATCGTGCGGCGGACTTTGGCCCGAACAATACAGTACTTAGTTAAATTTTCGGGCGTTGGACGAGTATTAAAAGTTATCAGTGCTTCTCTGCGTTGTCTAATGGCCTCTTTACATTCTTTTGTGAACCATGGTTTTGAGAGTTTATTACTGTTTGGTGAGGACTTGGGAATTGATTTTTCTGCTATGTCGATTAAAACAGAAGTAAAATATTAAAAAGGGTTATTGTCGTTTAAAACAGCATCCCTGTTAAGTCTAGTTGTACAAAGTGTTTCAAATTTGGCCCAGTCGGCTTTCTTTAAATTCCAATGTGGAATTGCTTCGCCAATTGCAACGTCGGTGTTGTTGAGACTGGAAAGTGATCACTGTTTTGAAGGTCATCAGCGACCTTCCATTCATAGTCCAAAAGCAGCGATGGGCAAACAAATTCTCAAATCGATACATGTGTATGTACCCGTTCCTGGATGTAAATATGTCGGTGATTTGGTATTATATAGACACAAATCGTGTCTGGAAATTAAGTCTTCTATTTTGTGACCTCTGTCACTTATGTGATTTGAACCCCATAAAATGTTATGGGCATTAAAATCCCCGAGTAAAACAAAGGGTGCAGGGAGTTGTTGAACAAGATTGTCTAATTCGTTTGGTACCAGGTTGGTGTTTGGTGGTATGTAAATAGAACAAAAGGTAAATCACTCGATGTAGAGTGACGCTCACAGCAATTTGCTTGTAAATTTGTGTTTAAAGGGATGACGCTATGAGGGGCTTTGTTGTTCACAATAACAGAGACTCCTCCTGAGGCCCTGTCAACATTTTGCCGTGACACCTTCATTTTTCATCCCCTCCACGATTTCTTTGTCGCTGACTCCTACTAGGTCACGGCAACGAATAACGCCTTTTGATGTATTAAGTGTAGAGTGGGCGAAACAGGTTACTGGAATATCGTGAAAGGTTTTAATTTTTTGGATATTTTTAGTATGTGCTTTGCGCTCACACTCCACAAGTAGGCCGCCTGATTTTAGTTTTTTGACACTTTTTGTCTTGCCGACTAATCCAAACATAGTCTTTTCGACTAAAAATGGCGATAGTGCAGCAAGTGGTTTCGATTCATCTTTTGACTGGATGACCATGAAGCGAGGAAAGGATTCCACACTACATGGTTCATCATCCGACTCTGATCCAGTTTTGGTACCTTTATTTTGGTTTTTTTTGGCTATGAACGTTAACGGTCGAACTTTTTTTACATTGTTGAGCCGAAATAAGGGAGATAACTGGAATTCTTCTTCCTGTTCTACGCCGGCCAGCATTGAAACAACGTTTCTTTTTCTGCTTCTCTTTACATTTAGGTAATGATGAATGTAGTCCTAGTCCGTGAGTACAGATTATATGTGTATACACTGCTACACATTTCGTTGGATAGTAGATTTGTTTGTTTGGATTGTAATCAAAAAGATTTTTTTTCCCATACTGCTGTATAAGTATTTCAACATGGAAAAGGATAAAACAATGCCGACGTTAACATAGGACTTCCATTTTGCTTTCAAGTGATGTATAGTGCAAACATATGGGCTAATGCTAATTCCCGTATGGCTCTCAAGTGACGCATACAACTACTTGTGTTCAATTATACATCAGTTTTTCTCATTTGCAGTATCTGCATATGTATTTATTAACACTTTTCACACGAGTTTCGGGGATTTTGATAAGTCCATCAGCTACTAATTGGTCTGCAGTATTGATCGGCTTACTTGTCCCTCACCTCCTGGTGAAATTACATTAAATTTAGATTTCAGATGTGCTTGTAAACGACGTATGTCACCACGGTAGTCGATAAAGAACACTCCTAATATTCATCAGACTTCAATATATGCATACTAAAAGCTCTAGTAAATGTAATTCGAGTACGACTTTGAGTTCCTACACAACAACACTAACAACATATGTTATCATTTACATTATTACAGTTAGTATTATTAGTATCATTAGTGGTATTGATCTTGCTGATATTTTTACCGTCGTTGTTGTTGCCTTTTGCCTATATGCATGTTTAATTTATTTGTAGCATATTACTCATCGCATCACAATACATCAGGGGGATGTAACTGTAGCGGACATGTTGCCTACCATCCTGAAAAATATCATAGTATGTTGATATGAAATATTTTCTAACTTTTGTTCAAATAGTGAAATAATTCATCATGCAATTTTTAATGGAAGATATATATATATATATATATATATATATATATATATATATATATATATATATATATATATATATATATATATATATATATATATATATATATATATATATATATATATATATATATATATATATATATATATGTGTGTGTGTGTGTGTGTGTGTGTGTGTGTGTAGTAGGGCTATAAGTGATCATTGTTATTATGAGCAATCCAATAAGCAATGTTGTAATGTAATATTTCAAATACTGAACACAAGACCACAACGAAAAAAGCATGACATAGTATGAAACTACATAACGACAACCAAACAACTGAGAAAGCAAAATAAAGTAGCTGTGATATAACTTAACTTAGAGAAATAATTGATCCTTAACCAGACGGTGATATTGGGGGATGTGGTTTATAGCGAGAGTGTAACAGTTGCGGATCACTTTAAATAATAAATTGAACGAACTTAAAGCTTGATTTATCTTATTTACAACTATTACGTAGCCCTTTTATATTTATGTATCGCTGGTTTTGATACCTGTAACACTTTGCACAGGCTTCCACCTCGAGCTCTTGCAAGCATTAACAATACCCTCTTTGAAGTGAGCCTGCCACACAGAGATTTTAAAGCTTTTGTAAAACAGACACTCCACTAGTATTGTGTTTTTTAACTTTGTAAAATTATATTCGAAATATTTATTTTCCATTTCATTGTTCCATAAATGATTTTAGGCGGGTTTTTTCTCCCACTTTTATCCATCAATCTTTTTCGATTTACGTCAATCAAATCGTAGCTCATCGGAAAACTGTAAAACACGGGCAAAATATTTGCATTCTGAAAGAAACATTTGTTAAAATTAAACCAATCTTTATATCGCAAAAGCAAGGGGTTTTGCTGTCCCGAATCCTTAATTTGAATTACTTGCAGTTTTTATGGTTCCATTATAAAGAAGAAAGCTGATAAATGTTTTTAAAGAGAACCAGCATTATATGAAAACTGAACACATTTATTTTCCTCGCCATGCATACATAGATACATACATACATATGAAATATTTATTTCTTAATATCTGGTCACAATTATTTCTTACTTTTCTGATCAGTTCATATAACTGGCTATAAACTGTTTACTATAATTAACATCTTTGTATCGACAAAACTTTATATTGCGTTCAGACGTATCTGTTTAACGTAACATTCACATTAACAAGAATTGATTCAAAAAAGAAAATACATTTTTATTTCAGATCGGTGGACGTGTAAAAATCAAAATCATGATTTTGATGGTACTCTGTCTCTTTTTCTCAAACTATCTACATCATTCTATCTATCATTTTTAAAATCGTGACAATAGCCGTTCTAAACAGTTATTAAGATAATATTATTTAGATGTTTTCTATTTATATTCCGTCATCTTTGTATAGGCTTTAACATTAACATTTATCATTAGATTTAAACTAAATTTGATGCGAAGCTTCTTCTCGATGTTAGCCCTAACGCATTCAAGGATGAGTACGTTCTGTGCAAATATCACTGCCTATGAACACTAGCATCCACATTGTTTCGTTGATTTCACGGACAATTTCTGTTTGGACTCTAAACAAGAGTTCAGTTGTCGACAATTTATCAGTTGATCATAAAATTATGTGCATATATCACAAAATTGTTCTGCCCCATGTTTAGCTTGAGTTATTTAAAGACTTATGAAAACCAGCATTCATTTGTATCATTTCCAATCTTATTAGCTATGAAGCTTCATATTAGGCACTATTTGTTGTAGAGGGAGGATGTATTGAGACAACCGTCATGTTATCGTCAACTACTTGCTAAAAGTATACATGTTAACGGGAAAGCGTTTATTTTCATTTAAGATTATTTGAAAGGAGGCGCGATTCTTTTTTCTTTAGTATGCAGGTGAGACTGAAAAATATGTAAACCAATTTCTCACAGCCGCAATATGTTGATCATCAAAAAGATTACTCTTCATGGTATCTCGTAGCAGAAGATGAAATCTCAATACAATTTGAATACTTGGTCAACTAAATTGTATAGTTTCGTTAAAGTTTCTAAAGTGCTATGTCTTTTTAAAGAAAACAAAATCACCATGATAGATCCAGGTTCTTAATTTACATAATTCAGAATAAGTCAGATACCACAAAACACATAGTGTCTCAAACATTAATAAGTTTATGACAATCTCTATGTCAGCGCAAAGCACGCTTCGGCCACGTGAAGCTTGTATACCTGATGACCTAGTTACCTTCCTGTATCCACTATTAGGAACAGCGTTTGATTCGTAATAGAAAAATGCAAAGCAAGATTTCACAACTGAGTAAAGAACCAGTAATTCGATTCTTGTTGTCCATAGGCATTGAGAGAGGGGGTAAGAGTACAATAGCTATAAACTAAAGAGCGAGTGAGGCACTCTATCAACATATACCTTTGTGTAGCCTTATTCTGCTCATCGTGTAATTCAGCGCAACGATACGTCATTTCTGTAAACACTGAATCAAGTGTTGTTTTGTGTCTAAAATCCATTTTTTTATCAAGATAGGGCAAACGTCCTTTAATTTAAGGAACGTGATACGTATAAAGTGTACAAAAATATCCCACATTTCTATTCTAAATGCATGTGAAAACGTGATTTCTAAATATCAACATGAAGTGCCACTACATGACCTTCTTTAACTTGTAACTTTAATATTTATCTTTGAGAATCATGCCAAAAAATTATTTAAAAGATAGAAATAGTTACCTTAGAATAATACTGCATCATTCAAGTTTCTAAATTTGCAAGAAGTTGCACCACACCTGATTTATCGTATGTTATCCATCTTGCCGCTTGAACGGATTCTCAAGCAATTCCCTGGATTATAGTCTGTTTCTAAAGTCTCAGGTATTTTTTTTCCATAAACGATATATTCTAAACAGATAATATCGTATTCATTGTTGTTTCTTTTATTTTTATAAAAGGTTTATCTTTAGTACATTAATCTCCTCTAACTCTTACACCATCCATTAGATTTCCATTCTATCATTTCCTTAATTCTTTGGAGACTCTTTATGCGGCTCCGTATCACTATATCGTGCAGTTTATCCCCTTCATTATTTAGTAACATTTTTGCCGTTCAATGTTTGATTCCTATTCACTTGAGAAAAAAAACTCCGCCAGCAGCTTTTATTTCAAATAAACTTTGCATTCAGCTTTTATTAATTTTCAGTGTTTTACGGCATCATTTAGTGTCTTTTAATGTCTTCCCATATTTGGACCGTAAATAGGGAAACATCAGTTCTAATAATGTGGTTTTCTGTTTGTTTTCGAATCTAAGGAATTATGTTGAGAACTCTTTCTTTGAATGACAAAACACCGGCTTTAGCTAAGTAGTTTAACGATGTATCATCAAAGGGGGTAAACAAAGCTGAATAAATAAGCATCCGTGAATTTAACTTTGTCCATAATTAAATTTATAATAATTAATACAAAATTGTGTGATTTAACAATTGGGATTCAATGATTCTCCCGACTTACTATGAAAACATTTTAATTATTTTCACTCTTGTAAGACAATTACATGTGTATATCATTATAGGACAGTGTTGTTGTTGTTGTATGGTTTAACGCCAATTTTCAGCACAAGATAGGATATGCACGACGGCTAGTGTCAATGATGGAAGAAGAACCCAGGTAAACCCGGGAAAGAACCACTGACCCACGAGAAAGCTACTGGCAGGCTATTTCACATACCCACATTGGCCGAATCCGAGACTTGAACCCACGCAGACTGAGATGGTAGTAATCCGTAACGGTGAGCGCTTTAGACCACTAGGCGACTCGGGGCCCCAACATGGCAGTGATAAACATAAGTATACGAAGAGACGCAAGAAGAGGAATCGAGTGAAAAAATGTATATCTTTTATTTGTGTTGCCATATTAAACTAATAATAAATCAAAGGTT
Source organism: Sinohyriopsis cumingii (assembly GCA_028554795.2). NCBI lineage: Eukaryota > Metazoa > Mollusca > Bivalvia > Unionida > Unionidae > Sinohyriopsis > Sinohyriopsis cumingii. Next base: position 52,337,734 of record CM068833.1, on the reverse strand, counting down.
CTTAGAAAACGTTTATTTCAGTAGTAATGTTTTGAAAAGGATGATGCATCAATGACAGCTATGTCAGGGATGAAGGTGATTGATAATATGTTTAGTCCAAGTAAAGATCGGTTTTGTTGATGCCAGGTGACACCATTTGCCTGTCACATACTTTATTAAATAATTATTATATAGGTATTTAATTTCATATTATCATGCGTTTATTTATTTACATATTTATTCGGGTATATGGTGACCTTGAAATAATTAATCATTCTGCAAAGTCTGATAATTTCGAGACAGTCATCTTTAACGAACATTTTATTCTTGAGAATTTCTGACCACAAAATTAAGTTACCTATCTTCAATGTCTGTGAAATAATATGTATGGTTGATACACGTGCTTATTTGATAGAATACATTGAAGAAAAAAAACAAAATATTGATAAGTCAGGAAAACACACGAGATAACAGAAAAACCAGACACGAAAACGCTAAATATTCAAATGTTACAATTCTCTAGAATTGTGGTCACCACCATAGGCTTATACAAAACGAGTAAGATAGTGTTCATCCCGAGCCAATAGGACGATTGCCTAGGGCTTATTTTAGGTGTCAGGTGCTGGACGTTATCGTCCGTTTCATGCGTTCTATGCACTGATCGATCACTCACTCACTTGCGCGCTCACTCATAACAAACATGCACCTAGGTCAAAGATATGAGCGAGAATGAAACAAACTATAATAATGAGACATTCTCATATTAGATGTCTTGCCATAGCAATTATTGTCCCTATATGTCAAAACATATTTGTTGTTGTAGGGTTTAACGCTATTTTTCAGCACTAGATAGGCTATACTTGGCGGCCAGTATAAATGGTGGAAGAAGAATCCGGGAAATCCCCGGAAAGAACCACAGACCCACAAGAAGCTACAGACACGCTTTCTCACAGAACCACTTCGGCCGTACCCGAGACTCAAACTCTCGCAGACAGAGGTGAGATGGCAGTGATCGGTAACGGTGAGTACCTTAGACCACTCGGGGCCCCATCAAAACACAAAAAGTCACAAGGGAAGCATAGCACACATGTAGAGATGTTAATGTTGCTGGAGAACACTTCTAAGGTATATTTTCTTTAACTTTCTCTATCAAAGTCGCAGCTAGGCCATTCGCTCAGACGCGACTACTTAACGTATTATAGTTTTCATTCGTAGAATATATATATATTGCTACCTCAAGAGCATCTATAAAACAGGATAAGCTGTACATGCTGTCTTATGCTTCAGAGAAGAAAATACTAAATTTTATATACACGCTTGGATCAACAGGACAACAATTAAACCATTCCTTCATAGCATGAACACAAAACCTCTTTTAATCACGAACTATACTTAAGCCATGAAGATTCGATTTCTTGGAAGCCCAGTGTAAGTTCAAGCATTTACTGAGCATGTTAACTTCTACATTATTGCTCATACTTTTACATAAAATACAAACGTAACCAACATATATTTATGCAGCTTCATTAACATTCTGATTAGAGTCAAGAACACCATTGCATGATCTTTCCAGCCCTGCATAAGTAGATACTATTTTTCGGGAGAAGAATCAGTGCACAAAATTATTTGTTCATGTAGAAAATAAAGACGTGTCTTTCTTCAGTGCTGTATGCTGAGCTGTTCGGCAGTGACAGTAAATACGGGCCCTGCTTAATACATAATAAAGGTAACACACACACACACACACACACACACACACATATATATATATATATATATATATATATATATATATATATATATATATATATATATATATATATATATATATATATATATATATATATATATATATATATAATGCAAAACTAACGATATAAAAATGGAAACGCATTTTTAATTTAAATTAAGCATAATATCAGATACAATTTATTAAAGACTATTACCCACACAGCGATCACAATTTAAGTATTGGCCCCTTCTCTATCAAAATGTATAGAATCTCGGTAAAATATTCTCACAAACGTTATAAATGTTTCAATGAGAGACCAAACCATATTATCGGAATCACAAGTATTACATCATCATAGGAATTAATATTACTTACTCTAAACATAAATTAACATTCACATACGTTTTCAGTTATTATAATCTGGACTCTAAACATAAATTAACATTCTCATACGTTTTCAGTTATTATAATCTGGACTTGTTTAAGCCAGTGCAAAGTGGGGATCTGATTTTTTTCACTTTTTTATTAAAGTTCTGTCAGACTGATTGATTGATTGATTTTTTTTAACGGCGCATCAGCACTGTTAGACTATTTAGTGCCAAATAAAATGTTATTTGCATAATCTTTAAAAATTATAAAAGGTCCTATATCGACCAGCGATATAAAAGAACAAATGGTTGAAATTAAAACGGTAAGATGGTAACGGTGCAAAATAAAGCTACCCGATCAACGGGGGATGTAAATGTTGTATGTTAATGAAAAATGATGAAAAGGTATTAAAATGGGACGCTATATACATTGCATAAAACTGCACAAGGTGATAGTATAAAAGTTAGAGTTTAGAGTAAATATTTACGGTTTTCAGGAACTCTATAATACGAGTGATGTTTATAGCATCAGAAAGTTCTTTCATGTCATGTACAATGTAATAACGATCGCGCGTAGGTTGCAGGTCAAAACACTCTAACATAAAGTGCTTGACAGTGAATGGTTCATTGCAAGAAATGCACTCTGGTGGGTCTTCGCCTTTTAATATGTGGGAGTGGGTGATATAAGTATGACCAATTCGGATTCTTGCAATGACTACCTCCTCCCTACGCATGGTTCTGTAGGAAGGAGTCCATTCTCCTACAGTTGGTTTGATTCAATGAAGTTTGTTATTCAATGCATCATTCCATGATGCCTGCCACTTCTGACGAAAGGACTTTTTGATACAAGGTTTAAAATCAGTATACGGTATTTTAAAATCAGATGGTTCTTGAGTAAGGGCCATTTCAGCAGCGCTATCCGCTTTTTCGTTACCTTTAATACCAACATGGCTAGGTAACCAACAATATATTATATTGTGGGAGACACTCAGTTCGGTATTTTTGACGAGCATCTTTTACAAATATGGATTCTCCAGTTTTCTATTGTGTAGTGACTGAAGTACTGATAGCGAGTCTGATTGATTGATTGATTGATTGATTGATTATTTTTTAACGGCGCATCAGTACTTTTAGGCTATTTAGCGCCAAACAAAGTGTTATTTGTATAATCTTTTAAAACTTATAAAAGGTCCTATATCGACCAGCGATATAAAAGAACAAATGGTTGAAATTAAAAACGGTAAGATGGTAACGGTGCAAAATGAAGCTTCCCGATCAACGGGGGATGTAAAAAAGATGAATAGGTATTAAAATGCGACGGTACATATATTGCATAAAACTGCACAAGGTGATAGCATAAAAGTCAGAGTTTAGAGTAAATATTTACGGCTTTCAAGAACTCTATAATACGAGTGATGTTTATATTATCAAAAAGTTCTTTCATGTCATGCACAATGTAATAACGATCGCGCGTAGGTTGTAGGTCAAAGCACTCTATCATAAAGTGCTTGACAGTAAATGGTTCATTGCAAGAAACGCACTCTGGTGGGTCTTCACCTTTTAGTATGTGGGAGTGCGTGATATAAGTATGACCAATTCGGATTCTTGCAATGACTACCTCCTCACTACGCATGGTTCCGTAGGAAGGAGTCCATTCTCCTAGAGTTGGCTTGATTGCATGAAGTTTGTTACTCACGGCATCATTCCATGATGCCTGTCACTTCTGACGAAAGAACGTTCAGATACAAGGTTTAAAATCAGTATACGGTATTTTAAAATCAGATGGTTCTTGAGTAAGGGCCATTTTAGCAGCGCGATCTGCTTTTTCGTTACCTTTAATACCAATGTGGCTAGGTAACCAACAGTATAATATATTGTGGGAGAAACTAAGCTCGGTATTTTGGACGAGAATGTTTTTCAATAATGGATTCTCCTGTTTTCTATTGTGTAGTGACTGGAGTACTGATAGCGAGTCAAAGAAGATGATACTGTTTAAAATATGTTTCTTTTCTATATGTTGCAGAGCAAGGTCTATTGCTCTGACTTCAGCTGTAAAAAGTGATGCTCCATTTGCTAAGCGAACTTCCGTTGTGTCATTTCTAAAAACAAAGGCTGCAGCAGCCTTTTCCTCCTCCTTTGATCCATCAGTATAAATTCTGGTGTAGTTTTTAAATTCGGTGAGGAGTTCATGGTAATAGTTGTGGAAGACAGAAGGGTTTGTTTCGGATTTTTTTCCATCGTGTAGCGTAAAACGTACTTTTGGTTATTTAATTAACCAGGGTGGTGTTTCGGAGATGGACGTTTTCTGAATTTTACAAAGATCTATATTTGTAGTGTCAAGGTTGGATGATATTCTAATGCCAAAGGAAGGTATGGCGTTTGGTTTATTTTCGTATAAAGTTTTGTATCTGGGTTGAAAAACAGCCGAAAAAGCAGGATTCAGAGGATTTGATTTTAATTTGAGAGCATACTGTGCGGAAAGCATTTCTCTACGATGCGAAAACGGTGGTTCATTCGCCTCATCTAGAAGGCTTTCACACGGAGATGTCTTCAATGCTCCCACAGCCAGTCTTATTCCCTGATGATGAATTGGATCGAGCATTTTAAGATATGACTTTCGGGCTGAGCCATACACAACGCAACCATAGTCCAGTTTGGAGCGAATAAACGTTCTATATAAATTCAGGATGACTTTTCTATCAGCACCCCAGTCGGTGTGCGCTACTACTTTAAGTAGGTAAAGTGCTTTTAAGCATTTGGCTTTCAAGTTTTTTAGGTGTGAAATAAAAGTCAGTTTTCTGTCAAAGATTATACGTAAAAATTTTGTTTCCTCAACAACTGGAATAGGTGTTCCGTCCAGCGTGAGGCGAGGTTCTTCGTGGTGTCGTCGTAACTGACAGAGATGCATGCATACCGTTTTTGATTTTGAGATTTTGAAGCCGTTCGTACTAGCCCAATTTTGAGTCTTGTTTATATTTTGCTGTAGTGGTCTTTCAATTGTATGCATGTGCTTTCATCGATAACATATGAGAAAATCATCAACATATAGTGATCAATCCACACCAGGAGTCAAATACTTGGTGATGCTATTAATTTTGATATAGAAAAGTGTCACAGATAAAATACTGCCCTGGGGCAAACCCATCTCTTGCTCGTGCAAATCTGAGAGAGTAGAGCCCACTCGTACCTTGAATTCTCTGTCAGAGAGGAAGTTGGATATGAAAGAGGGCAGACGGCCTTTTAGACCTAGATCGAGTAGGTCTTTTAGTATCCCGTACTTCCATGTTGTGTCATAGGCCTTTTCTAAATCAAAGAAAACTGCTACTAAATATTCTTTCTTGATAAATGCATCGCGAATGAATGTTTCTAGTCTAACCAGATGATCGTTGGTGTTCCGTCCATAACGAAAGCCACTTTGGAAAGGAGATATTAAATTGTTAGTCTCCAGGTACCATACAAGCCGAGAATTGATCATTCGTTCCATTGTTTTGCTTGATTGATTGATTGATTTTTGATTGATTGATTGATTGTCTATTTTTTAACGGCGCATCAGCACTTTTAGGCTATTTAGCGCAAAACAAAGTGTTATTTGTATAATCTTTCAAAACTTATAAAAGGTCCTATATCGACCAGCGATATAAAAGAACAAATGGTTGAAATTAAAAACGGTAAGATGGTAACGGTGCAAACTAAAGCTTCCCGATCAACGGGAGATGTAAAAAAGATGAAAAGGTATTAAAATGGGACGGTATATATATTGCATAAAACTGCACAAGGTGATAGCATAAAAGTCAGAGTTTAGAGTAAATATTTACGGCTTTCAAGAACTCTATAATACGAGTGATGTTTATATTATCAAAAAGGTCTTTTCATGTCATGCACAATGTAATAACGATCGCGCGTAGGTTGCAGGTCAAAGCACTCTATCATAAAGTGCTTGACAGTGAATGGTTCATTGCAAGAAACGCACTCCGGTGGGTCTTCGACTTTTAGTATGTGGGTGTGGGTGATATAAGTATGACCAATTCGGATTCTTGCAATGACTACCTCCTCCCTACGAATCGTTCTGTAGGAAGGAGTCCATTCTCCTAGAGTTGGCTTGATTGCATGAAGTTTGTTATTCACGGCATCATTCCATGATGCCTGCCACTTCTGACGAAAGAACTTTCTGATACAAGGTTTAAAATCAGTATATGGTATTTTAAGATCAGATGGTTCTTGAGTAAGGGCCATTTAAGCAGCGCGATCTGCTTTTTCGTTACCTTTAATACCAATGTGGCTAGGTAACCAACAGAATATTATATTGTGGGAGACACTCAGCTCGGTATTTTTGATCAGTATGTTTTTCAATAATGGGTTCTCCAGTTTTCTATTGTGTAGAGACTGGAGTACTGATAGCGAGTCGAAGAAGATGATACTGTTTAAAATGTTTCTTTTCTACATGTTGCAGAGCAAAGTCTATTGCTTTGATTTCGGCTGTAAAAATTGATGCTCCATTTTGGTAAGCGAACTTGCGTTGTGTGATTTCCACAAACAAAGGTTGCAGCAGCCTTTTCCTCATCCTTTGATCCATCAGTGTAAATTCTAGTGTAGTTTTTAAATTCGGTGAGGAGTTCATGGTAAGAGTTGTGGAAGACAGAAGGGTTTGTTTCGGATTTTTTTCCATCGTGTAGCGTAAAACGTACTTTTGGTTGTTTAATTAGCCAGGGTGGTGTTTCGGACATAGACGTTTTCTGAATTTTAGAAAGATCTATATTTGTAGTGTCAAGGCTGGATGATACTCTAATGCCAAAGGGAGGTATGGCGTTTGGTTTATTTTCGTATAAAGTTTTGTATTTGGGTTGAAAAACAGCCGAAAAAGCAGGATTCAGAGGGTTTGATTTTAATCTGAGAGCATACTGTGCGGAAAGCATTCTCTACGATGCGATAACGGTGGTTCATTCGCCTCAGCCAGAAGGCTTTCACACGGGGATGTTTTAAATGCTCCCAGAGCCAGTCTTATTCCCTGATGATGAATTGGATCAAGCACCTTAAGATATGACTTTCGGGCTGAACCATACACAACGCAACCATAGTCTAGTTTGGAGCGAAACACTTGGTGATGCTATTAATTTTGATGTTAAAGAGCGTCACAGATAAAATACTGCCCTGGGGCACACCCATCTCTTGCTCGTGCAGATCTGAGTGGATATAGCCCACTCGTACTTTGAATTCTCTGTCGGAGAGAAAGTTGGATATGAAAGAGGGCAGACGGCCTTTTAGACCTAGATCGTTCAGGTCATTTAGTATCCCGTACTTCCATGTCGTGTCATAGGCCTTTTCTAAATCAAAGAAAACCGCTACTAAATGTTCTTTCTTAATAAATGCATCGCGAATAAATGTTTCCAGTCTAACCAGATGATCATTGGTGCTACGGCCATATCGAAAGCCACTTGAAAAGGAGATATTAAATTGTTAGTTTCCAAATACCAGACAAGCCGAGAATTGATCATTCGTTCCATTGTTTTGCACACACAGCTTGTGAGTGCAATTGGTCGATAGCTGTTGGGGTCTTGGCTATCTTTACCGGGTTTGGGGTCTGGCATTACAGTTGTTTCTTTCCAGATTTGTGGTACATTACCAGTAATCCATAAATCATTGAAGAGTTTCAAAAGAGATGTTAATGATGATTCTGGAAGGTGTTTCAAAAACTGGTAAGGTATTTCGTCAGGCCCAGCGGATGTATCATGGGCCTTATCTAAAGCCTTCCTAAGCTCCGATAGTGACAACAACTGATTATAACTTTCCGAGTTGTTGGATGTAAATTTTAAACGTGACTTTTCTTTTTCGAGTTCTAAGCTTTCGGAAGGCTTCTGAATAATTAGATGACGAGGATTTTTTAGAGAATGTATCAGCAAGAACATTTGCTATGTCACGTTTTGAGCTAAAATTGTTTCAGATGTCGGAAAGAATTGTGTTTTCTCTTTCCGTTTATTTTGCGGAGCGTGTCCCAAATTTTCCTAATTGAGGAACGAGAGTTTAAAGTGGAAACATATTTCTTCCATGATGCTCGTTTACTCTCTTTGATTGTGCGGCGACCTTTGGCCCGGAGAATACGATATTTACTTAAATTCTCGGGCGTCGGATGATTGTTAAATTTTTTCAAGGCTTCTCGGCGTTGCCGTATGGCTTCCTTACATTCCTTAGTGAGCCAAGGTTTTAGGGTTCTTTTACAGTTTGTTGAGGACTTGGGGATAGATTCTTCTCCAATGTCGGTTAAAATAGATGTAAAATGCTGAATGCGATCGTTAACATTGAAAACTGTACCTGCATTCAGCCTAGTTTTACAGAGTGTTTCAAACTTGGCCCAGTCGGCCTTCTTTAAATTCCATTGTGGAATTACTTCATCAATTGTAGAGTTAAGATTTACAAGGGAGATTGGGAAGTGATCAGTGCTGTGAAGGTCATCAGCGACCATCCATTCATAGTCCGAAAGCAGCGAAGGAGAACAAATTGTCAAATCGATCCACGTGTATGTACCCGTCCCTGGGTGTAAATATGTTGCTGTTTTGGTGCTATATAGACACAGATCGTGTCTAGAAATAAAGTCTTAACTTTGTGACCTCTGTCACTTATATGATTCGATCCCAATAAAATGTTATGGGCATTAAAGTTCCCGAGTAAAACAAATCGCGCGGGAAGCTGTTGAACAAGGTGGTCTAATTCGTTTGGTACTAGGTTAGTGCTTGGTGGTAAGTAAATAGAGCAAAATGTAATCACTCGATGAAGAGTGACGCTTACAGCAATGGCTTGTAAATTTGTGTTTAGAGGGATGATGCTATGAGGGGCTCTGTTGTTCACAATAACAGAGACTCCTCCTGAGGCCCTATCAACATTTTGAGAGTAGTTGTTAAACAGGGAGTAATTTTAAGTGTGATGTTATCCGTATTTTTCAAAAATGTTTCCTGAAAACATAGTACAGAAGGATCATGTTCGTTTAAAAGCAGAAGAATATCATTGTAGTTGGCATTAAGTCCTCTACAATTCCATTGTAAGATGGTGTTCTTCATTAAAACTTTATATTAAAGATTCAGGACCTAGGTTAGACCTTTCGCGGAGGCAATCTGTTTGGTTATTTATCTGGAGGAAGTACGGGGGTGTATTTTTTGTTGTTAGGTGGGGAGCTACCTTGAGGACGTGGAGCACATTCTTCTGCATTCATGTCCTCTAAGTCTCCAAACCTATTGTCAACTTTATGGGGTCATCAGACCCCTTTTGCTGCCTATTTGTTTCTGACATTTTCTTGCTATTTAGTGATCTTGGTGGTGGAGTATTGTTGAGTGTTGTTCGCGTCGATGTTGAGTTTTTCTGGGGTTTGTAGTGCGGGATGTTCGAGTCGGAATGGGATTAAGGTAGTTTTGTTTGAGTCTAGGCGTCTTTCGTTGTTTTTTTGGTTGCTCTTCACTACAGTTGAGAAGGATGGGCCGGGGAGTCATCTAGCATGAACAAGCTTCCTGGCCTCTGGATAGGGGATGTTGGACGTGTATTCAATCATCTGGATTTCCTTCTCCTGTTTCCATGTGTCGCATTCCTTTGAATTAGCATGGTATCCTTTGCCGCAGTTGACGCAATGCGGAGTGGCTTTGCACTCTGGTTCCCGATGAGAGGGGTCGCCACATCAGCCGCATATTTGGCTTCCAGAGCATCGGTCTTCATGATGGCCGTATTTTTGACATTTGTAGCATCGAAGGGGATTTGGTATGTATATCTCAACCTTAACTTGTAGGAATCCAACTTTGACCACTTTAGGTACTGTTGGCTTATTGAAGGTGAGTATAATAGTGTTGGTGTCCTGCAGATTGTTGTTTCGTTTGATACGAATTCTGCGGACTGCAGTGACACCTTCATTTTTCATCCCCTCGACGATTTCTTTGTCGCTGACTCCTGCTAGGTCACGGCAAAGAATAACGCCTTTTGATGTGATAAGTGTCTTTATTTACTCTCTCACCTTCTTTATCTTTCTCCTTGTATCTCTCTTGATGCCATCGTGTATAAGTGTAGAGTGGGCGAAACAGCTTATTGGAATATCGTGAAAGGTCTTAATTTTTTGGATATTTTCAGTATGTGCTTTGCGCTCACACTCTACAAGTAGGCCACCTGATTTAAGTTTTTTGACGCTTTTCGGCTTGCCGACTAATCCAAGTATAGTCTTTTCGACTATAAATGGCGATAGTGCAGCAAGTGGTTTAGGCTCGTCTTTCGATTGGATGACCATGAAGCGAGGAAAGAATTCCACACTACATGGCTCATCCTCCGACTCTGATCCAGTTTTGGTACATTTGTTTTGGTTTTTTATGGAATTATCCATGATGGCTTGAATAAAAATTCAGCACCCGTGCTCTCCACCCACCAAGGAGCCCAACAAAGGGACACTTTTCAAGTGCCAGGGATACACAGATGCCATACTCAGTTGATAAAATTACCTTTGATTGACCCTGAAGTCGCCAATTTCTAAGGTCGGTAAAATTACCCCCCGATTGACCCGTCAAGCCACCGCCTTCTAGGAAATCTTCTAAGACATGGAAAAGGGAAAGATAAAGGAATAGAATATAGGGGCAACGGTGGCATCAAGAGAGATACAAGGAGAAAGATAAAGAAGGTGAGAGAGTAAATAAAGACTTCCTAGGCTCGGCGAGACCAGCCGATTTGTCGGAACCTGGCCCATCGCGACCACCTGTCAAGGAGAAGTAGAAGCCAAAGTAGTGTATTGCATGGAAAGCCTCTGCTCAACTACCAGGATCCTTTCCTCCCCCGACACGGGACGCAACCCACGGCAAACAGGTTGCCTCTACTTAATCGCATTTTACGACACGTAGCGAGGCACGTCGGGCCAATCCTACAACTCCGGACCCGCAGGGGGACGAGTCGGAAAAGATCATGCTGTTAAAATACGTTTGTTTTCTATATGTTGCAGAGTAAGGTCTATTGCTCTGATTTCGGCTGAAAAAAATTGATGTTCCATTTGGTAAGCGAACTTGAGTTGTGTTTTTTTCACAAATGAAGGCTGCGCAGCCTTTTCCTCATCCTTTGATCCATCAGTGTAAATTCTTATGTAGTTTTTAAATTCGGAGAGGAGTTCATGGTAAGAGTTGTGGAAGACAGAAGCACTTGTCTCGAATTTTTTTCCATCGTGTAACGTCAAAAGTACTTTTGGTTGTTTAAGTAGCCAGGGTGGTGTTTCAGAGATGGACGTTTTTTGAATTTTTGAAAGATCTATTTTAGCACTGTCAAGGCTGGATGATATTCTAATGCCAAAGGAAGGTATGGCGTTTGGTTTATTTTCGTACAAGGTTTTGTATTTGGGTTGAAAAACTGCCGAAAAAGCAGGATTCAGAGGGTTTGATTTTAATTTCAGAGCATACTGTGCGGAAAGCATTTCTCTACGATACGATAACGGTGGTTCGTTCGCTTCAGCTAGGAGGCTTTCACAAGGGGATGTTTTAAATGCTCCCAGAGCCAGTCTTATTCCCTGATGATGAACTGGATCAAGCATTTTAAGATACGATTTTCTGGCTGAACCATACACAACGCAACCATAGTCCAGTTTGGAGTGAATAAACGTTCTGTATAAATTTAGGATGACTTTTCTATCAGCACCCCAGTCAGTGTGCGCTTCTACTTTAAGTAGGTTAAGTGCTTTTAAGCATTTAGCTTTTAAGTTCTTTAGGTGTGGAATAAAGGTCAGTTTTCTATCAAAGATTATACCTAAAAATTTGGTTTCCTCAACAACTGGAATAGGTGTTCCATCCAGCGTGAGGTTCGGTTCATCGTGATGTTTTCGTAACTGACAGAAATGCATGCATACCGTTTTTGATTTCGAGAATTTGAAACCGTTTGCATTGGCCCAATTTTGAATTTTGTTTATATTTTGCTGCAGTTGTCTTTCAATTGTATGCATGTGCTTTGACCGATAACATATTAGAAAATCATCAACGTATAACGAGCAATCCACACCAGGAGTCAAACACTTGGTGATGCTATTAATTTTGATGTTAAAGAGCGTCACAGATAAAATGCTGCCCTGTGGCACACCCATCTCTTGCTCGTGCAGATCTGAGTGGGTAGAGCCCACTCGTACTTTGAATTCTCTGTCGGAGAGAAAGTTGGATATGAAAGAGGGCAGACGGCCTTTTAGACCTAGATCGTTCAGGTCATTTAGTATCCCGTACTTCCATGTCGTGCCATAGGCCTTTTCTAAATCAGAGAAAACCGCTACTAAATGTTCTTTCTTAATAAATGCATCGCGAATAAATGTTTCCAGTCTAACCAGATGATTATTGGTGCTCCGGCCATATCGAAAGCCACTTTGGGAAGGAGATATTAAGTTGTTAGTTTCCAGATACCAGACAAGCAGAGAATTGATCATTCGTTCCATTGTTTTGCACACACAGCTTGTGCGTGTAATTGGTCGATAGCTGTTAGGATCTGCGCTATCTTTGCCGGGTTTGGGAACTGGTATTACTGTTGCCTCTTTCCAAATGTTTGATACATTACCAGTAATCCATAAATTATTGAAAATTTCCAGAAGGACTGTTAATGAAGGTTCTGGGAGGTGTTTCAAAAACTGGTAAGGTATTTCGTCAGGCCCAGCGGATGTATCGTGGGCCTAATTCAGAGATTCCATCAGCTCAAACAGTGTAAACGGTTGACTATAACTTTCTGAGTTATTCGATGTGAATTTCAACGGTGTCTTTTCTTTGCGAGTTTTTAATCTTCTGAAGGCTTCTGAATAATTAGAGGATGATGAAGTTTTGGAGAAGCTATCAGCAAGTATATTAACTATGTCATTTTTGGAATTGATATTCTTGTTGTTTAGTTTGAGATGTGGAAACGAATTGTATTTTCCCTTTATTTTACGGATCGTGTCCCAAACTTTCTTTATAGGGGAACGAGAATTTAGAGTGGAAACATATTTTTTCCATGATGCTCTTTTACTTTCTTTAATCGTGCGGCGGACTTTGGCCCGAACAATATGGTACTTATTTAAATTGTCGGGCGTTGGACGAGTAATAAAAGTTATCAGTACTTCTCTGCGTTGTCTAATGGCCTCTTTACATTCTTTTGTGAACCATGGTTTTGAGAGTTTTTTACTGTTTGGTGAGGACATGGGAATGGATTCTTCTGCAATGTCGATCAAAACAGAAGTAAAATACTGAAAAGGGTTATTGTCGTTTAAAACAGTATCCCTGTTAAGTCTAGTTGTACAAAGTGTTTCAAATTTGGCCCAGTCGGCTTTCTTTAAATTCCGATGTGGAATTGCTTCGTCAATTGTAACGTCGGTGTTGATAAGAGCTTGGAAAGTGATCACTGCTGTGAAGGTCATCAGTGACCTTCCATTCATAGTCCAAAAGCAGCAATGGGGAACATATTGTTAAATCGATACATGTGTATGTACCCGTTTCTGGGTGTAAATATGTCGGTGAATTGGTATTATATAGACACAAATCGTGTCTGGAAATTAAGTCTTCTATTTTGTGACCTCTGTCACTTATGTGATTTGAACTCCATAAAAGGTTATGGCCATTAAAATCCCCGAGTAAAACAAAGTGTGCGGGGAGTTGTTGAACAAGGTTGTCTAATTCGTTTGGTAATAAGTTGGTCTTTGGTGGTATGTAAATAGAACGAAAACGTAATCACTCGATGAAGAGTGACGCTCACAGCAATGGCTTGTAAATTTGTGTTTAAAGGGATGACGTTATGAGGGGCTCTGTTGTTCACAATAACAGAGACTCCTCCTGAGGCCCTGTCAAAATTTTGAGAGTAGTTGTTAAACAGGGAGTAGTTTTTACGTGTGATGTTATCCGTATCTTTCAAAAATGTTTCCTGAAGTCATAGTACTGCAGGATCATGTTCGTTTAAAAGTAGGAGAGTATCATCGTAATTTGCTTTAAGTCCACGACAGTTCCATTGTATGATGGTGTTCTTCATTATCCTTTTAAATTGAAGATTGTGCACCTAAGTTAGACTTTTCGCGAATGCAATTTGTGTGGTTATTTCTCTGAAGGAAGTATGGGGGTGAATTTTTTGTTTGTAGGTCTGCAGCTACCTTGAGCGCATGAAGCAGTTTCTTCTGCATCCATGCTCTCAATGTCGCCAAACCTGTTGTAGAGTTTGATGGGGTCATCTAACCCCTTTTGTTGCCTGTTTCCATGAGATTTTTTACTTTTTGGCGATTTTTGTCGTTGGGTATTATTAAATGTAGTCTGAGTAGATGCCGTGTTTTTCTGTGCTTGGTAATGGGGGTGTTTGAGCTTGGTGTTGAATCGGGTTTTTCTGTTTGTGTTTGAGCGTCCTTTGTTGTTTTCGGATTGTTCTTCACTACAGTGGAGAAGGATGGGCCATTTTGGCCTTAACGAGTTTTCTGGCTTCTGGATAGGGTATGTTAGATGTATATTTTACCCTCTGTATCTCCTTCTCCTGTTTCCAAGTATCACAATCCTTGGAACTGGTGTGGTGCTCTTTTCCACAGTTGACACAATGCGGAGTTTCTCTACAATCAGATTCCTAATGAGAATTGTCTCCGCATCGGCCACATATTTGGCTTTTTGAGCAGCGGTCTTCGTGATGGCCGTATTTCTGACACTTATAGCATCGAAGGGGATTTGGGATGTAAATGTCGACCTTTACTTGCAAAAAGCCAACTTTTATTACTTTGGGTACAGTTGGCCTGTTGAAGGCGAGTACAATGATGTTGGTGTCCTGCAGATTGTTATTACGATTAATACGTATTCTTCGGACTGCAGTGACACCTTCATTTTTCATTCCTTCAATGATATCTGAATCGGTGACTCCAGCCAAGTCACGACAGCGAATCACGCCTTTGGACGTATTGAGTGTAGTGTGAGCGAATGAGGTCACTGGGATATCAAAGAAAGTTATCATTTTCTTGATATTGTTTGTTTGACCTCGTCGCTCACACTCAACAAGAAGACAACCCAATTTAATCTTTTTAACACTTTTAGGTGTGCCAATCGAGCCTGTGATAGTCTTTTCGATGACAAATGGAGATAGTGCGGCAAGCGGTTTTGTGGCATCTTTAGACTGTATGCCCATGAAGCGTGGAAATGACTCCACACTATATGGTTCGTCGTCAGAGAATGATAGGGGTTTGGATCTTTTATTCTGACTTTTTTTTGGAATTTTCCATGTTGGCTTAATTAAAATTCAGCACCCGTGCTCCCAGTCCACCATGGAGCCCAACAAGGGGACACTTTTCAAGTGCCAGGGATACACAGATGCCATACTCAGTTGATAAAATTACCTTTGATTGACCCTTGAAGTCGCCAGTTTCTAGGGTCGGTAAAATTACCTCCCGATTGACCCGTTAAGCCACCGCCTTCTAAGACTTTGGAAACGGAAAGATACAGGAATAGACTAGAGGGTCAACGGTGGTATCAAGAGAGATACAAGGAGAAAGATAAAGAAGGTGAGAGAGTTAATAAAGACTTCCTAGGGCTCGGCGTGATCAGCCGATTTATCGAGACCAGGCCCATCCCGACCACCCGTCTAAGAGAAGTAGAGGCCAAAGTAGTGTATTGCATGGAAAGCCCTGCTCAACTACCAGGATCCTTTCCTCCCCCGACACGGGACACAACCCATGGCAAACAGGTTGCCTCTACTTAGTCGCCTTTTACAACACGTAGCGAGGCACGTCGGGCCAATTCTACAACCCCGGACCCGCAGGGGGATGCATCAAAAGAAAAGACAAAGCAGCGAGCGAAAACGTTAATGTCTTTTTAGGATTTAATGCGCCCTTCACGTGGGTTACTTTTTTTTCTTATTCAGTTGTACATTTTGTAGCCCCATAATATAACAAAACTCGTTTCTGTCACCATTTTGGTATATCGAGAAATCTGATAGTCTGTAGTGAGTGAAGAATGAGTGATACCCACTCTTAAATCAACGTAAAGTAATAGCTGTCACATATGTGTAAAATCAATCTGGCATTGTCTCGTAGTCTTTAAATTTATGACAATATTCGGAAGAGACTAATATCGTTTCAAAGAAGAACGAGACACATAGTTAAGTACTAAATGTCGTTTCTTCATAAATGTATTCTATCTTTATCCGAAATTTTATATCATATCATGCTTAAACGCGCCGGCCATTTCCGATGAACTTAATTACAACATAAAGTTTTTGTTTTTTAAATTAAGGAATAAGAAGATACAGTCATCTGGGAACATAGTGGTGCTTTTGACTTTGATGTTATGAATATAAAGCATATTATTCTTTGTGATAGACTCACAAAATTTAGAGAACCAGTTTAAAACCTTATCTTGACATTTTCACGGCCTCGTATTTAAAAAATAAAGCGAACATCCGATTTACAAACAGAACTCACTTATATAAAATGTTTATGCATATTTGAAGCAATAGTTTGGTGAATTTTATTTGCAATATAAATTTATCACTTCCGGATTGATACACAGAGTCCTGGGCATTTCCGGACATAGTTTCAAAATAATAATGTAGGCAAATCATGTCAAATATTTTGGGAAAATAACATTTTTTATGAAAAACCTTTCATAGGTTCTTGTGCTGATTACGAAATAAGCTAACAAAATCAATAAATTCCTACCTTTATGTGAAGTAAGCGGTACACCACGAAATGACCCCGATATCGTTCAGTTCATTTCGCCAAGGGCAAGCACCTTAAATTATAACTAGAATCTTACATCTGTATATAAATTATTGGCATCTAACCTTTTTCTCTCATCACTATATATATATATATATATATATATATATATATATATATATATATATATATATATATATATATATATATATATATATATATATATATATATATATATATGTAAGTTATCCATACATATAACGTGGGATAAACTCCTTTTCCTGTCTTCGGTTCATAAAGGTGTTAGTTTGTTTTCTTGAAGCCAATACAACTCATGCAATACAATTTGCTCTACTATCTAAATAAATGAGCGTAGGACTTATTTTCAGCATCTGAAGAATAAAAGTATTTAGTATAAAACATGACACACTGTCTGGCCCTGACTCGCTGATTACAGTGATCTCTTTCAAATCAATATTCAGTTCCTTTTGAATACAAGTTGCTATAATTGACTACGGAAATTAAATATGTTCCAGCACGCTCCGACGTTTATGACGTTAGATGACATGTGTACTAAGTTTTTGCTTGCTTTCTTTCTTCAGAGCTGTTCTACTATAGTCTTCTTCGGCTGTATATAACGAATTTGTCTTTAGCTCAGGAAAAACTCAACACCAGACAAAACAAAAACGAAGCAATTACCTCGGGAGAAGCAAATTATATAATAATGTATTTAATGTGTGAAATAAACTATACGTTTGTGAGAAATATGTTACGAATAAACTTACATCATTTTGATTATAATTATTCATACATTATTATGTTTCTTGATAGTTTGGGTTAGCTTGGGCTCCATGCAAAGCTATCAAACAAGGGTATGTCAGTGGGAGATCATCGACCATTACAGCAGTAAGTAATGGACATCAAGTTTAATTTACAAACGAAGTATGTATACCATTTATAACTGAGCGTTACAGAATTTTATTAAACATACATGTTATAACAGTCTGAAAATGTATTAAAATGAAAAGAGACAATTAAAACGTCATTCGCACAGCCATTTATTTCTTTCATTAGAAATTGCATAGTGTCGGATGATTGCATTTTCATTAAAACGTGTATCAGTTAGAACGAATGAGTGTCCTTTTTCATTTTATTTTAAAATAATTCACTGTAATTGTCATTTAATTAGAGTGCTCTTTATAGCTGCAGATCTGCTGAAGACGAGGGAGGTGTATCCATCCTTGAAATTAAATAGCAGAACTCGTTTTCATAAAATGTATACATAGTAGAGATCCGTAATATATAATAGGCGAAAAGACTGCTACTAATAAAGCTAGGTTTACATTACATAATGATTCTCTTTCAGCAATTTTTGATGCAAATGGATCAACATGCACCTGTATGCACGGTAAGGTTATTAAACAGCATCTTTACACATATTAGGCAATATATACCCGTAAGAACATCGTGTGATGCACGCTTTACTTACCCACTGCGTTTCCTTTGTTGTTTTGGATAAACATATTGTATTGTTCTGGCGAATCTCTAGATCCAGAATCACCATCATCGTTATCATTTAGCACAATAACATTTCACTGTCATCTTTGTAATTATCGTAATGATTATGAATTAATATCATTAACTTTACTTCGCGTTTGTTTTTATACCATTGCAGTAATTGGATCTATTCTCGTTGTAACCATATTATTGGTATTGTGATCGTTGTTACATTTACTGTTTAATTTTGTCCTAGTTTAAAAAGAATATAAGTTTAATATTTATTCGAGTTTCGAAATACATACCTCTGGAATTCTGGCGCTTGTATCGTTTAGAGCTTGTCTCTAATGCATTACCTAAGAACTCACTTAAAATTTAACATTACTGATTGGGGTTTTCCTTGTGTAGCTTTATCAACCAAGGCTAATTGTAACTGCTGTTGTAGTTGTCTTACTTAAGATTCTAATCTCACTGGGATAAAAAGTTATAAATGATTATTTAATCTTTCACGTGCACGTGAGGTCAGACATTATGCTCCGTAAGTGTTGTGACTACAGAGACAGGACACTTTCGAATAGTGTAGAACAGCACGTCGTCTTTGTGATAATGTACTCTATTCAAGCAACATCATTGCACGGCCTTCATGTGATATGCATGTAGCACTAACTCACATAATATTATTTTGGTACAGATATGTATTAAATTATACGAAGAGGTATTATTTAATATTTTTATATTCGATTACAGAAAACATGCATGTTAACGCTACACCATCGCATACAGATTTCATGAAAACCATCGCCTTAGCACACTCAACTGCACCAACAGACATGAAGGAATCGACCTCATCGACATTTATAACAACTATCATCCCAACAATACCAGAGAGTGTACCAACTATAAATGGTGCGTACAATTGCAAATAACATAGCAATCTGAAATATCTTAGTCTTAAAACATTAATAGAAGATTCCATGGAGGCAAATATTAGGCCACACAGAGATTTGCCTTTCCACGGCTGGAGTCAAAATGCTACAAGCAACAAATTTAATCTTTGATTCATTTAGTGTACCCGTGATTTATTCACACTGTTTATCTCAAACATGTATGACTATGAATTGAGGCGTATGTACCACAGATGGAGACCTTAACGAACACAAAAAGATACAGTCCGCGCGACTCCAAAGAACAAAGCAAAACCATAGGCAAATGTTAGGACTATTCAACAATTCCCGTCAACACGTGCTTCATTATATGTAAAAAGACTTTTAATATCTTACATACTAACAGGAACACTTAATTTTCCTTTTTCTTCCAATGCGACTATCTTTTTCTTCCAATGCGACTTCATACAATATAGGCCCTGCACCATTGATGATTTGTGTTATAGAGACAGACGAGGACACATTTGGTCAGACAAAAAACTGAAACAATTTTGTAACTTTAGTACTTACACCATATTAATTTATTTTCATAAGCATCAGTCCTAAATACATGCAAGAAAGTGACTACTATCGGTATATTGGCACATGGTGTTCAGCAGTCAAACCATAACGCGGGAAACTGTCATCTGGAAACTAACGATCACCAAGCACCTGATGCTTTGGTTATGAATATGTGCAATGTTTCAGACGCCCCCGAGACTTGGACAAGGGGACAAAATGTAAGTTATTTGTACATCTAATATAAAATCAACCTGCACAATTAAGTATTCTTCACCTATTTAAAAAAGCGCTATAAATCTTAAGATATGGCACAGAACATTTTTTACTTAAAATGATTGTCCCAAGGGCAGACTATGTTTTATTACGTAGTATGCCAAAAGATGTTATGTTGGTATTTGTAGTTGGAATTATGACCTTTCCTCTGTGATTCTGGATCATCCTACCACCAAACAAAACCAATACACATAACGTACTTTAATCATATTAATAAACTTTCATTAACCAAGCTGTTCATTCCCATACCAAACCTTCTTGACAAGAATGAAAATAAGACACATAATCCCACAATTGAGTCATCTGACCACTGCGAAGGTAAAATAATGTGTATAAACCTGCTCATCTTCAAGGTCACATGAAATTACCATTTTTATTTTCATTACCCAAGGTGATGTCAGTATGTGCGAGTATTCCTCTATACACTCCAGTCGCCACATTCTTTGATGGGAAATATCACAGGGAAGGAGGACATGCCGGAATATTCACTGGTTGTCTACTGGATGGTTTCAAGGTGACCAAGTGTTTTCTGTATGATTTTAAATGCGTCAGTGTTACAGCGTCATGCAATTTAAGGCAAATAAAACATTCATTATGCAATGCAATATCGAAACGCTGCCATGTCGCATCCGAGGTCAGTTCAACACATTGCGTTTCATACAATGGCTATAACAGTTTCATTCCGTGACCCGCTCTAGTTTAAGTTTCTGATGTTCAAATATTTTGCTTCTGAATGAGACTATTTTTCCTTCAAAAGTTGTACTTCTATGTTTCTACGTCTACAGGAATGTAATTTAACGGTACACGTGATCGAACATACTAATCCATTGTGTGTTAGCATTGAATTATTGAGGCTTAAAGAGTTATACAAGAAAAGATTTTATTAAGTCTATACTCGATCCAACTTTTGTTCAAAAGTCTGGTCCTTGTATAAAGTTATCGATTTTTGCAGATTGGTATCTTTGTCGTCGCTTCGGAATTGCAAGTATAATTTTGCTGGCTTTTGAGAGCAGAGTTTTTTCCACTGGCAATCTTCCACCATGAAATCGTTTTGGCGCTCAATTCCACAGTATATTATTTATGTTGAAATCAGAAACAATCAAATTCTCTGATTCTTCTGTTTCCATTGCATATTCTCCGCGATTAATAGTTTATTCTGAGCATATATAGTGTTTGCCCGTCTGCATCATACATGTCCAATAGCTTATATTGACATATCTAGCTTAAATTTGAAAAATGAATGAGCATTAGTATTCATGATGACTCGGGTGAAAACCATTCAAAACGAAAAATGATGAAACATTCTTTATTTCATCGAAACGTACAAAATTCTAACATTTCATTATAAAACATAGTCATACATACATCATCAGGATTTGTAACTCTGCATTTTAGATCATAGTTCAGGAGTGCGACCAGAACATAACAGTGATGCACCTAACGACTGGACACCAGCCGGATCCGGTTAATTATTTCATTATTATGTAAACAGTGTTTAATAAACGTGCATTCAACAATGTGCGCAAAAGTAAATAATTGTTAGCTCTTATATTGCACGTGTTGCTATTTTTGCATGAACTGACTGGAAAATGTTTTAGTTTTTCATTCCTCCTGGGCAGTGGCTTTTATACAGCAAAATTTATCAATAGTACGTATAGGTTTTACCGGCATCAGATAATCCTTGTTATAGTGTAACAAGCAAAAGCCTGTTTGAAAGTAAACTGCAAAGTGAAGTGTCTTCCTAAAACTTATCTGGAAGACAATACTCTCGAACCAAAACAAATATCGACGAATTTGTAGCTTAACTATTGAATATCAATGATACGAGGCTGCTCATCTATATAGCAGAGAAATCAAACACCTATATTGCGGAGTTACTCATTTGTGTGAACGAATCAATACAGATATTTCCACCTGCATAATAACCCAACAGGCAATGGAAATAAAAATTCAAAACAGGATAAAAAGAATGATAGCCAAATTTAAATAGAAATGTAATGATATAAATGCCGTACGTTATAGTTATGCACTGTGAGACATCATTGATAAACAAATACTAAATTTGATATATGGAGAAGCACTATATGATCTCCCCCAGACATTATTTACATAAAGCATTGATGGCTGGAGGATTAAGCATCCAGTAGCATCTACAACATAAAAAGATAAATGTACTAATTATAATAAGAAATCTGATAATTAAAATGCCGTGCTTGTGCAGCCATATACAGATGGGGGGGGGGGGGTTTGCACTGTGACTAAGAACCCTGAAATATATATAAAAAAATAAGCTGACCAAATTTATATATTCCCCCAGTTTAATGGAACATGTTTGCAATATAAATGTTAAGTATAGAAATACACACTAAATTTGGCCCAAGATGGAAGATAAGCAGCAGGGGGGGCGAATCCGACATTTTGTCCAATCGTCATTTGGCTTAATTAATACTTTCTGCAACTCAACGATCTAGTGTCGTCAGCGCCCGGTAAAAAAAAAGACGACGTCGTCGTCGGGGGATCGTCCAATCGTCATTTGGTTTAATTAATACCTTCTGCGCGCCGATCCCATCGTCGTCAGCGTCCGGTAAACACAGCGACGACCGCGTCGATGTCATCGGCCCCCCCCCCCCTGCTGCTATGATCTTACAAACAGAGTGATCACTAACTCCTCCTCTTGTAGATCAATTAGGTTATTTGACTGATCGGTAAGTCTGAAATTAATTCTCGTTAAATACCGATTATGGCATCGCATATAGACCGGATTAATCGGACTCTCAATGATCAAAAATCCCGGAGGGGCTGTTGGTGAAAACGAATAAAGGATATACCCCTGTTGAGCTTGATTTGATTGCTTGGTATCCACCTGGTAACTCCCTTCGATAACATCACACACCAGATTGATTGCTATCACCGATGCAATATTTACGTTGTATGGAGCAATATGCCTACCACCATCTCCGTTATCGTATCTGAGGATAGTTGATGGGGGGGCGTCCGCGGGTGGATTCTTAGGCCATCCTAGTATGGTTCTTATTGAACTGTTATAAATATCAACCATATACCCCGGTGTGCTTATTTCAATCGTCGACGATAACGTCGGTTCATGAACCGTAATAGCGATTTTTGACTCTTTTCCTGTGATCGATTTTATCCTGCGTTGAAATTCTTTATCGATTTGTTCTATTTGGTATGACCCAGTTGGTATTGTAATCTCCTTCCAGTCTGGGGTCCCATCGGGTTTATTTGTCCATGCAAAAACCAGCGAGTTATTAGGTTGTTGTCCGTTAAATGCGTCCGCTCGGATATTAGGCCAACTGTGATATACTCGCAATTTTGCCAGCGCTATTTCCTTCACTGGAACCGGCGATGGGAAGTTCACACTGAATTCGGGTTTCGTTGACGTTATCGATATCATATTTGTTTGTACCGGAGTGGTGTTCTCCGCGATCCGCTGAAGTAATTGAAACCCTTCGGGGTTCAGCGACATTATTATTATTCGTTGTTTTTAGTGTTTAATTTTAACAACCAGGTGGTTCCGGCTTCCAGTTGAAAATCCTCGATTTTTGACATCGCGGAGCTATACAACTGGACCATCGTGGAGAATTCAACATCGGATATGAACAAATTATCAATCGACAACGAGATCAACCCGGATAATTTCGAGTACGCGTCGGATACTATTTGATGTTTTACTGTATACTCGTCGAGTTTTTTCTGAAAACACGATGATATCTTTTTAGTGATTGCGTTGGCGACTCCAGCAATTTTTGTCATCGCGGAGATAGCGATTGGAACAGCGATCGGGGCTATCGTGGTCACCGTGGATAAAATAACACCGGTACCGGCTACTATACCCGACACCGAGTACACGACCGCGTCGATGGTGGTTATTTTTCGGCGGTATTTTTTTATTTTTGCACGGTATTGTTCGGAAAGCGTTTTCAAATTCGCGGAGAACTCTTTTGCGCTATCGAATCGATATTGATGTGACGTCGGTGATACCTCTGATTCAATTACCCTGGTGGTCATTTTTATTTTAAAAGAGCTAGTGTTTTTAATTACTTAGATTCGCTACAAATTCCACATACCATGTAATGTTTGCCCCGGCTAGATTTCCATCAACGGCATAAATTGTAAACTGTTCAGTTGCGTTCCTGTCTATAATTGTTGATATTGTATTGTTAAACCCGGATGAACTCGACGATAATATATTAAACTCCATCATTGAAACCAGTGTCAATCGATAAATGCCCTTAACAGTTGCGGTAATATTTACTGTATTCTGTGTAGGAGTCCAATCGAATGATCCATGCCGAATTGTGTATACTGTGTTGATGATGTTCTTATGAAGGGTTTTTATTTTTTCGAATTGCTCTGCTACTCTCGGTAGTTCGTCTTTAATCGCTTCAACATCAGTTCTGATCGTTCTTATGTTCTGTGCATACCCGTCTATATTAATCTTGTTCACTGTAATATCAGTTTTGATCGTTCTTATTTCCCGTTCATGCGCGTCTACACTCCCTTTGTTCGCTGCAACATCAGTTTTGATTGTTTCTATTTCCCGTGTATTCTCGGTCATACTTTTTTTGTTCGCTGCGACATCAAGTTTGATTGTTCCTATTTCATATGTATGCACGTCTATACCTTTCTTGTTCGCTGCAACATCAGTTTTGATTATTCCTATTCCCCGCCAATACGCGTCTACATTTTTTTTGTTCGCTTCAATATCGGTTTTGATTGTTCCTATTTCCTGTGTATGCGCGTCTACACCCTTTTTGTTCGCTTCAATATCAGTTTTGATTGTTCTTATTTCCTGTGTATGCGCGTCTACATTATTTATGATCGTTGTAACATCAGTTTTGATTGTTTCTATTTTCCGTCCATGCGAGTCTACATTATTTATGATCGTTGCAACATTAGCGCCGATTATTTCTATTTCCCGTTCATGCACGTCTACACTCCCTTTGTTCGCTGCAACATCATTTTTGATTGTTTTTATTTCCTGTCCATACGCAGTGATATCATTTATAGTTGTTGTGATTTCATCCAGCTTGGTATTTTTTTTACCAAAGAATTTATCAAAGTTGTCATCGATCCTGTTAACATTTTTTCGTAACGTGTAAAATTGGCCCGACAGCGTTGTAAACTCCGAAATAGTATTTTTTATTGTTGCAAGATTCGGTTCGGTTACCGTCGGGGTCCCGAAAAAACTAGCGGTAGTGAGTTGTATATCGGTGACAGATTTTTTCACCTCGGTGACAGATTTTTTCACCTGCGCGTCAAGTTCGGTCACCGATCTATTCAACCTTATAAAACCGTCTTTGACTAATGTTATCGTCGACAGATGTTCACCCGGCTTGAGTCGTCCGTCGCTGGTATACAGCGCGATAGCGTCCTCGGCGGCATCACGCTGTCGTATTAAAACGTCATCCAGCGACACATTACTGGATTTCAATTTACCCTGGCGGTCTTGAAATACAACTATTTCGCCTGGGTCAACACTTGTTAAATTCAACATATCAGCGATTTCATCCTCAATTAGTTTTTTTATGTCATCGGTGGCGGGCGTTTCCGTGGGCTTTTTCAGCGCCGAAACCGGTCGTCCCCAAATATCAATCATCGTTATTGTAAAAAAACGGCGTTTCTAATTAACCCGCCGGGCCTCTACGACCCCACTAGTGTATTCGTTTACAACCACATGAGGTGGTTTCCGCGATGATGAAATCGCCGCGAGTACGTTCAATACTTCACGGCCGCATATCGGCGGGTCGCTTAATCGCTGTGTTGGCAGCGTGGAATAAAAAACCCGGGCTGAACACGTCCGGATATACCGCATAAACTCGTTCGGCGGGGCTAACCCGTATGAATCAAAATAGACGATCGTACGCGGATCAATCGCGTACGCAACCCAATGAGTTCCCGCTCCGGAGGACCCATCGAGGTTAATTATGCCGGTTTCAATATTCCTTGGTGCCGCCGGTAATTGATCCCTCATAAAAACACCTCTGAAGTTTTTTATCGCTAACGCGTTTGCGGCGTCTATTAAATCAAAATTAGACATGGGGGTCATAGACTCTTGCGTTAATAAACGGTCCCCGGTAGTCTTAGACCCTTTCCCGAGTACCATGAATACGGGGTTCCCGGTAGTCTTAGACCCTTTCCGGCTACGGGTCGTTTTTTTTTTGTAGCCTTTCCCGGTTGCCTTTTTCAGTGCCATTCCCGCCGCGGTACCAACGGCTCCTAACGCAGCCGCCTTAGCCACTGCTGGTGCGGCCGCGGCAATCAATGCCGGAATCGCGGCTAACAACGGAAATATCCCACCGGTCTTTTCCATGTTTTTAATCGCTGCGGCCGAGAAATCTACCTGAACACCCTTTTTATTCTTCATCGCATTATTGAAATGTTTTATTTGACGCGCCGTCAACGATATCTTATGATTACCACCCGCCATCTGCGACGGCTTCAGCGTTATTGTGGTCCCGCACTGTTTAGCCGACTTTGATCGTAATTTCTTGACTTGACCATCAGTCAACTCTACACTGACGACACTATACGACATTTTATTGTAAACGCGTTTGTGCTTTCAATTACATGTTTTCCACTGGCGCATCAACGATTCTCATTCGTCCACCAACGCCTTCTAGCAGCATTGATTTATCGCTGAGAATGACAGCAACCGCTCTGTAATTAACACCACCCGGGGCTATACGAGCTCGGAAGTGTATATCAACGACGGATTGTCTCGTTAAATCAAGATGTTCCAACGAAAAATAATAAATCGGATACAGCTTTTTAAAATCAAGTTGTGATATTTGCAAACCAGTGTCGACGTTTTGATCACGGCCCATATATGACAGCAATCGATGATACACACGTGCGATATGGTTGTCGCCGTAATTAAGCTGTATATCCTCGGATGGTTCCTGTTGTCCGTTTATTCTCAGCGAAACATCCCTGACTCCTAATTGATCAAATATCATATGGCTGTGTTCTTGACTGCCCAATCGTTCCCTATTCTGTAGCGCAACAAATACATGACGCGGGGCTGAAACACCCTGTTTTGATACCAGGTGCCATGTAAACGTATCGGCGACGTTATCCTCTTTAGCATCAGTTGTTACCGCTAGCCAACTCAACAACGATTTTCCTCCCTGTTCCATAAATGCTAACAATCGTGCTTCCGTGGTAACTGATGGAGTCAGCACCGGCATCCACAATGCCATTTTAGTTAAAATGACTTTACCGGCAGCGACGCCAGCAGCACGCCATATTGCATTGTTATCATCGCCCCTTCGCGTTAACGCAATTGTATGCTTGGCCCCATAGATAACCCTCCTGACATTTCTGCAGAATCCAAATATGTGATGGAGTGGAATCGCGCATGAAAACTGCCGGCGTGGTCTTTTTAGCATCAACATTCGTGCTGCGAATCCCATATTGTAATTATCGTTAAGACTTTTTATAACAGTGAAATCAGCGCCTGGTTTTGCTCTGCGATCTGGATTGGTTGCTTCAACCTGGTCAACTGTGGTATTTTCTTTTATTAGCACGTTAACGTACTGAAAATGATCAGCGTTATTGGCGGTGTCCTTCGCAAACATCATAGATGGACCCGCCGATCTCGCATAATCGTCCGAGTATCTCGCTAACCCAATTATCGTCGTTGCAACATCAACCTCGCGTTCTATTGATTCAATTTCTCGCCCGTCAATAAGATATCTGGCGCTCTCAAATAACGCCATGATACCGTTGTTGACGAAACCAACTCGAACACGATCGTCATCTGCGTATGGTGCATAACGGCAGCATTTGTCACGAGTTCTCCCTCAATTTCGATAAACGCTTCACATGGCAGAAAGTATCTACTGGTATCTTGGACTTGAAGTTCAATTCGCGATCGTAGGTCAGGTTGCGCTGCATAATAAGAATAAAATTGATAATCACGGACAGAATCATCCCTGCGCACTGGGGCATCCATATCAAACGCGGGATCAGCGGTTCGCGCAAACATTTTATTATTTATCATGTTGATGTTTTCAATTACGATTTTTTCGTCGTAAATTCTTTGAATTCTGTTTAAGACCACTCTCCCGCTATTGTGTTCATGGGCGCGTTGGTGGATGACTGAGCCGCCAACGACTCTAGTTTTTCTTCCACGGCGTTATTTATTACTTTACTGACATTTGCAGGCATCACCGTCGTTGATGGCATCACCGGTGGTTTTTGCTTTTTTCTTCTCACCAACGACATTAGTTTGTCCTTTGCTGCAGAAAGCGCCTTTCCGGCAACGTCTCCAATAGCACTAATACCCTTATCACGAATAACATCAATAGCCTTCATTCCTAATTGTTTGGCTAACGGCGCTACTTTTGGAGCCATTCTTGTAAATAACCCCGCAATGGTGCTACCGAGACCATCTCCATAGTACGCGCGGTAAACAGGCAATCGCGAGTTTACCACGTAGACGAGTACTGGTTTATCGTGGTTGTAGTGTATGATCATCTTTATTATAAAAACACCGGTTTTTCAATTAGTGATTGTGATCACCAGTGATTGTGATCACCAGTGATTGTGATCACCCCTTTCCCCTTTCCCACCGCCGTGTGGAAAACCGGAATAAATTTTATCAAAATTTCCTGGGATTTTTGCCCTCGATAAAAATCCGGTTTTTTTCCGGTTTTTTCTTGATTTTTGGTCATTTTTTGTTGCCTATAGTCGTTTTTTTTCGATTTTTCAGCAAAAACATCGATTTTCTCTAAATGATTTCCTGGGGTTTTTGCCCTCGAAAATTGTCAAAAAAACGACCAAAAACGGTCAAAATTGACGCGGATTTACAATATTATATAATTTTGCAAAACGGTTGACATGTGTGGCGGGTTAGTTTTGTAAAACATTTTTTACTCTGACCAGTTTCCATCGATGGGGGGAACTGTCATAATTATTCTGACATTTCCCCCTGTGGAAAACCGGAATAAATTTTATCAAAATTTCCTGGGGTTTTTGCCCTCGATAAAAATCCGGTTTTTTTCCGGTTTTTTCCTGATTTCTAGTCATTTTTGGTCGTTTTTTGTTGCCTATAGTCGTTTTTTTTTCGATTTTTCAGCAAAAACATCGATTTTCTCTAAATGATTTCCTGGGGATTTTGCCCTCGAAAATTGTCAAAAAAACGACCAAAAACGGTCAAAAAACGACCAAAAACGACCAAAAACGGTCAAAAACGGTCAAAATTAACAAAACGATAATTTTTTTAATCATCCATGAGTTCGTCTATGAGCGTTCGATACGCACTAACGTCCATGATACCGCCCGTAAATAACCGCTTGCAAATATCAGCGGCCTCATTGATTATTTCCGGAGAGTTATTTCCGGCTCGTTTTCCTCCGATTAGTACCTCTAGCCGTGATATATCACTGAGAACACTGTTAGGACAGGTAACGCCGTAGGATTCTTTACCAACAGAGTATCCTTTTCCTTTTTTTGGTATTCTACTTTTTACTTTATTGTGGAATGCGTCATAATCGGGACCATCACCACGTAGTAATGCATTCTTGTATTTACTCGCTAAATACACCATTCTTGTCCAATCCTTTAACGACTTTATACTTTTCTCGTAGCCGCTATTGATATGCTTATCTCGTAAATTCTTAGCAAAATTGTTGGCGGCAAAATCAATTAATTCTTCATCGCTGAAGGCTCTGATTTGATCTATTGTGCCCTTCTTGAGTATATTACTGAGTATCCCCCTTTTCTCTTTTTCTTCCGATGTTTCTTCCGGTATTTCTTCTTCTGGTTCTCTTGCGGTAGCACCTAGTTCTTCTTCGTCGGCCATTGTAACATAAGGTTCTTGTGGTTCGGTTATAGCGAGTGGTGGTGGCCTCCGTGTTGTAGCAGCCGCTAGTGTTTCTAAAGACCTTTTTGTTTGTTCAGTCTGAGCCGCTATCTTTTCAAGCGCATCGAGGACGGGTACACTTGCCGCCGTAACATCTTTGGTCGCTTTAGTTACCGGGGCAAAGAGTTGTTCGCTTCCAACAGTAAAATCGGTTTGTAGTTGCTGCCGCGTTTGAAGTTGTTCTCGGACCCTGTCTCGTAACGGTATGAACTTTTTAAGCGCTGCTAGCCGCTCTCTGGCTAGCCGAGTAGTAAGTGATTCGCCTACCATTATTGCAATTGCGAAGCAATTTCTAATTTCTCGCCGGAGTTTTCGTCTATAATCCTTCTAATGTTTTTGATCTTACTAGAAATCTCCCGGCGTCGTTCATAAACACGTCCGAGTTTTTTTCGTATTATTTCAACGGCAGTAAATAGTCCAATGAATGCATTTGCGTCATTGTGGTACAAGTTTTCATTAATCGTATGTTGTAATCGTTTTACAAAAAAGTACTCGCGGGCCAGGGTAAAACGTCCCCGTTTCGATTGTTCGTTAATAATCTCATAATCGGATAATATTTTTTCGCTGTCGAGACCATCAGATAATTCAATTCCTTGATTTTTTAATTTTGAAATCTCGGCTAATATATTATTGATGTCTTCGATATTCATTATTCCTATAAAACATCTTGTTTTTAAATTAAAAAAAATGAAACCCCCGCGTATCAATTCCGAAGGTGTTTAATAATTCGTTTTCTTCCGGAATGGACAATTTATTGTCATGGCGACTTCGTCAGCGCCATAGGCGCCGGTGACTTCGTCACTCGCTGATATTTACATATGAAAATCGAATTCTATGCCCGGTCTTTTTTGAGATTGCTGTTTGATATACTCGTTCTGCTACTTTTCGTATTGAGGCGATACAAATGCCAAAGTATCTACTGGCTTCATTCATCGACTGAAATATTTTTTCCTCGTGAGTTGTTGTATCAAATGACTTTACGGGTTTTGCTTTCTTTGGGTATTTACCGGTTTGGCCTTTTTTGGTATTTTGACTCTGCGAGACAGCTTGCAAGTTTATAAGAGAATTATCAGTCTTATTATTATTAATATGATCAATCACAAGTCCATTTTCGATTAATCCGTTGAATACCTCAAATACCGCCCTATGAACATGGTACTTCTTCTTTCCGGCACCAAACATCAGATACCCCTGATTACTTACGGTACCAACCGGCTTCTTCAGTTTGCGGTTTCTAACAATGCCGTCGCGAGATGCCTCGTAATTGACGAGTACAGGATGCGGCTGAAATTCTTGGTCCATTTATATAATAATACTATTTGTCTAATTTATTATTTGGTTTAATTATGAATCTTTCAACGTAGTCTTGGGGGGTTTTGATAACGGAGTCAGCGGTGGGGTCAATGACGGCGTTTTTAATTCGCTTGTCATAATAGCGTTTTAGTTCCCTGTATCGCTTTCCGCCACAATTGATACACAACTGCGATTTTCCTCTTACACCGACGTGGCAAACCAAGCACGGGAGGGGGCCAAGAGAACCATTACGAACGCTTTGTAAATGGTACCCGCAGAATTCACCTCTACATGATTTATTGCACGGGGTTGTCGACCCAATCATCAACCATTTGCAGTGATTCATTATACTATATTCTTTCATTTAAATACTTGTTTTAATTATATGGATGAGTTCGAGAGATTAGCAGCAATTAAGCCCTGGAAAAATATTAAGTTCAATCTCGATAGAGTCCTCAAGGACACACCAAAAGCGTTAATAAACGATAGAACCCTGTTGAGTAAAATACGCGATTGTATCGATGAATTCAAGCGTGATGGTGCATCTCATAGTTGGTCAACATTTCGAATTGATGGCGTTGTTGATGCTACCATGAACGACAACCGCGCAGCAACGATAATATCACAACTTGACGGTAAAAAGTATTTCTTCAGAGTAAAATTCATTGTCCGGGTGGAATCAGGTGATTGGATCATACGTGATAAATTTGAACCAGTTCTCAGCGACAAGAAAACAGTCATTGTTAGCCGCGACTCCAAGCCGGGGCTGTTAACCGGAATTGACAGACCATACTATGAACGAGCGTATCCTGAAACAGCAGTTGTTTATGGAATATACCCGTTAAATAAGAAACCTGATATCGGAAAACTGAAACCAATGAAACAGTCAACGGGGATAAATTGTGTAGCAGAACGAGTAATAGAGCATTTTACAAATGCATGTCGAGGAAACAAATTGACTGATTTACGACGTAGCAAAATCAACCAGTGGGAACTAACCGTAAAAGAGCGTGGAGCAACCATCAGCGACATAGCGAAATTAGAAACATCGCTGAGATTTCCAATAACCGTTACAACGATAACCGGTGAAGTATTATACGAATCAAAGTACAAATCAAATGGGGCCCCAATCAAAATTATTGATCATAACGAACACGCATGGACGCCCGCGATCACAATATTTCCACGGGATAGAACAGTAAAGTATATACCCGAAGAATTTATACAGGATAGTTTTCTCGCGGAGAGGAAACTATTTGATGCTATTGCTTGTTTGTGTAAAAACGACCCTGTATCAGTGTGGTTACTTCGCAGCGCTGACACCTTTGATCAGTTTGTAAGACCAAACGGTGAATTATATCGCACTGAAGCGTTTCACAACAAGATGAAAAAAACCGCCATGGAATTTGAGGAGCATGATGAACAACTGCTAACAAATTGTTTTACGATTCCATCGGTTGCGGCTCATGTTGCAGCAAGGAAAAATGCGTGGAGTCCAACACGCAAGGAATTTCTACCGGATGTACAATCCAGTTGTTTGGAATACTATCACGGTGGACTATGGAACACTGAATACAACCGCGACGCTATGATTTCCGTTGATATGGTTGCCTGTTATCCAGCGAGTTTTCTCGGGTATGGATCCGCCGCTGAGTATTTCAAACGATTTGGACACCCCAGACATGAAATGACTCGTGTTGCTATTAATGGACCACTGCCTGATTTTGATTTAACCGGATTCGCTCGCATAGTATCATTTGAGTTCGCGGCAGGACTTCATCGCTGTTGCTATATTTGGATCGGTAGACACATGGCTAAAAAGAAGTGGTTGCCAATAGCGCTGCTACGGTATATGATTGATTGTAGCATGCTAATTTCGTTGATTGTCAGTGACGCGATTATATCATACCGGGCGCAGACTGAAGTCTGGTTACCAGAACCGGAGCGTCTAGATAGCATAATTGACGAGTCCAGAAAACACATTGATGCCGACGAGGAATATATCGTCGAATGGTCCAGGAGGATATTCAACCAACGAAACCGCGAGGCAAAAGATCTCGGTAGAAGAATAATCGGTAAGTTCACACAAGGTGGAAAAAACTGCGACTACAAACGATATTGCTCACGGCTGATTATAGATGACGCAGAATATGATTTCGTAATCAAGGACGCAGTGGCGAAAAATAGATACGTGAACTGCGGAACAGCTTTCTTGTCCAATGGAACAAGGTTGGGTACAGTTGTTACCTACAGCGATGGAGACAGCCCGGCATACCCGCATTTGAGGGCGTCTATGCTGGGTTACGCCGCTATCAATTTATTCTCGATGATAAATAGATTCCCCGACACCGCGGTTAGAGTAGCCGTTGATTCGTTTTATGTTGACGTAGCGTATAAGGAAAACGTAGCCGGGTTTACTAGTCCGGACGAGAGTTGGGGTACATGGAGAATTAAAAATGAAATACGACGCGATTATTCCCCGTCAGCAGATGTCACCGTTGAAAACAATTACCTACGCGGCGATAAATTATCGGAATGGTCTAATGCACCACCGTGTTCTGATCCAATTTGTAGACACAAGACGGTTTATTTAAGCGGCTGTGGCGGGTCAGGAAAGACGACTCGGGCAATTGAATTATTTCGAACGCGGGCAAGTATAATCGTGCTTACACCGACCCATAGACTAGCGCGAGAGATAAAACAACGAAATGTTGACGCCGTTACTTATCACAGCTTTTCTCGATACAGCGGCGGTGAGTGGACTCCTGATCGAATGGGGGAAACATTTATTCCTGAAGTTATCATCTGGGATGAGATATGTACTGTTTCGTTAGATACTTTACAAATGTTTCTTGAGTGGTTGCTGCGCGCGAATACAGCGGTGATCATGTGTGGCGACCATGGCCAACCAGCACCATTTGTCGGCGAGGGCCCACATGATTGGTTAAAGGGTTTTGTGGACTATTATGAAGAAACCGATACTGATTACCGAGCACTTGATGAACAACTGCGCGGGGTTAAAAAATTAATCAGATTACAGCCGGATAGAATTCAATGTGAAATAATCCGCGAGGTGATTCCGGAAACGCCGTTAAATGAATTCTGGGAAACATGGAGACCAAACGATTTAATTGTAGCGAGTAGAAAGATAGTCAGAGACACACTTCAGCGAAAGTTGTTTACGTTGCATAAGGAAAAGTTTCCAACGCGTCCAGTGCCGTTATGTTATAGACCCGCGGACACACGGCGGCAGAACATTGAAGTTGAAATCCCGGGCCCGACAGCGTCAGGGACAAAAAAACAAATTCTCGTGCTGAATGATATCGTGCTCGTTGATATCAGCGTCGTTGAGGACGCGCTACGTGCTGATAAATCCCCGTGGACGCTAGGATACGCAACAACAATACATTCCTCGCAGGGACTAACCATCACGGACACAATTGTTTGGATGGTTGATAATCGCATCGAATGGTCAAATCTAGTCTATCTTGCAGTGTCCCGAGTACGGAGAATAAATCAGCTTCGAAGAATTGTTGTTGACGAAGCCAGTGACGGAGTCAGTGACGGAGTCACCATCGATGCAAGCGTCATTGATAAAAAACTCTCGGGTTACCGCCAACAGGATAAAAAAAAAACAGCGGCGTTTTGATATTGATGCCGAATTAATAATTGCGTTACGACAACAACAGAATAATCACTGCGCGAGTTGCAATTCTATAATGAGTTGGCGCTATTCGGATAAAGACACCCGCCAATTTACCGTGGACAGGATCGATAACAGTCTCGGTCATGTCAAAAACAATGTGAGGCTAACCTGTCTTGAGTGCAACAGACGCAACGGCGCTAGTTAAGACCACGCGGGGGCAATTGAGTATCGTCAGGTATCACTTGTAGTTGCTCGCGTGTAAACCCCCGCTGTGGGGCAGTTGAATCCAGTCTATAGATCGGTGGTCTATCAGTTGATCGTGTTATCGTTGATATGTTATGTGTGGTAACACTCCAGATAGGATCAGTAGCTCTTTTTTTACCGCCTTCAAGCTCTCCTGGTTCATACAGATATCTAACAGTGGCATCGCCGAGAATCGGCTTGGAAACGCTATCTATTTTTGATCTTCCGGGTATATACTTTTCTTTAATCGCGTCGCTGGGCTTCATGTTGATTGCTCGGGTAATCTCGTTATTTAACGCGACAATTACGCCTGGCAACCTTTTGACCCATTCACGAGATCGTTTTTCTTGGATGAATTCCTTCGCGTATTGATATCCAAATAACCGTTCAGCAAGAGTCCGATTGAATCGTTCAACAATTGCCTGATCACGATGTAGCGCAGTATGACCTCGTCGTACCGCGACGCTATGATGTTTCAGCGTTGATAGAACAGCGCCGCGAAATTCACTACCAGGATCAACTTGTAACAGATTTGGTCAGCGCAGAGGACCTCTTCGATAAATTCTTTCAAACGCATCGGCTACTTCAGTTGCTGACTTTGTTTTTAACGGCTCCGCTTGCTTGTATCGACTCGCAACATCAACTACGGTTAGCGCGTATTTGTAACCGTTGTCATGCGGCAGAAATAGTATATCAGCCTGATGAACTTCATTGGGTACGCTGACATCAAAGCGCGAGAAGTTGATTTGTTTAGGCGGTGGTAGATAGATTTGCCATATAGCCTGTCTGGATAACCAATTAGCCGCAGTGGCCCTCGTTACTTTTGCAGCGCTTGCAAGCTTACCAATTGCGGCCTTCCCTTTCCAGTATCCTCTTGGAGAATAATAGATGGATTCCATCGTTTTTCTTGGATGATTGTTATTAATTACCAGCGCCAATCATTAATTTACCTTTCATAGCCGATTTTACCAACCATGAGGCCAATTTTTCCTTGAAGGATTTATCAGGAATAGCATTTAATGCGTGAATTAATTTTACGTCCGCGATATGACGCTGTTGCAGATCGCTACTTTTGTAAGCAACATCATGAGCATGACACGCCTTATCGATAGCGTTTATTGGATACTCACCGAGTTTGGGCTGATTTTGATCATCGAGTCTGATATCTAATCGTGTTCCGGGGCCACAGTAGCTATATCCTGGGAGGTGTTTTTCTCCTGGATACTTTGCCCACGGGGTTCCGGGGAGTTTTGATAACTTGGCTGCAATATCACCTCCTCGCTTTTTTTTAAAACATCCCCGGGTCTAATAGAAATAAATCTAAATTTCTTTGTACCGCATTGTACACACCTACCAGTAAGCGCCGATCTGTTATTTCTTGTTGTAACGGTTGTCATATCATTTGTGCCAGTACGCACTCTACACTTTACACAATATAGATCCATAATTTATGTATAGAGACATGAATATAATTGACTTTTCAGCGACTAAAACGAGAGAACCAGTTAAGCATGTTGCAGCGTTACCAAACTCGATCCGGATGATTATCATCGGACCATCTGGATCCGGCAAGACGCAATTGTTACTTAATTTAATAATGAGATGGATGAAGTGGGATAAGTTGTATTTAATCGCCCCTAGCGTGGATGATCAACGATGCTACGAGGTGTTGAAAGATTTTAACGAGAATGCATCAGCGATCACTGAAAAAAATGTTATTGAGTTTATTACAGATATCAATGATGCACCAGGTATCGATGATATTGATGGCGACGTTAACAATCTAGTCGTGTACGATGATGTTATGTTAGACAATCAAAAAAACCCAGCTAGGATATTTTCCAGAGGCAGGCATAAAAACACTGACGTGATATATGTCACTCAACGATACACTCAGATTCCAAAAGTAATCAGAGACAACTGCAATATTCTTGCTGTATTCAACGGCGTTGATACACACACGCTACGAAATATTTGGCAGACATAGTGCGGCGGTGACATGGACTTTAATGTTTTTCGAAACTTTTTTAGTCATGCTCAGTCGACCCCACATGGATTTGTAACGATAAATTTACATGACCCTCGGACACGATATCGTATCGGACTTGACCAAATATTCGGTTAAATTGCAAGCAGCAGGGGGGGGGGGGGCGATGACATCGACGCGGTCGTCGCTGTGTTTACCGGACGCTGACGACGCTGGGATCGGCGCGCAGAAGGTATTAATTAAACCAAATGACGATTGGACGATCCCCCGACGACGACGTCGTCTTTTTTTTTACCGGGCGCTGACGACACTAGATCGTTGAGTTGCAGAAAGTATTAATTAAGCCAAATGACGATTGGACAAAATGTCGGATTCGCCCCCCCCCCCTGCTGCTAGATACCATATATAAAAGATATAACTGATACAGTATGTACACTGTATCAAAATGAACCAGTCGCATTAATGTTTCATAAAAGAAAACTTGGCAAGCCTCGTTTACTTTTGATGAAACAGTTATACACTGAGTGGTATATCATTGATAGAACGTACATAATGTACATATAATTTATTTATATTACATACCAATGCATATTTTTAGCCTCTGAATAGAGTTTAAGATTGACTACAGGCAAATGTGCATTGACCGAGTGAATGAACTTGTCAAATCCCTTCTGAGTGTTCGCTACAAAATGTAGTTCTGTGCCATTGGTTGCTGCTTACAATCACCTTTGCTTATTGATAAGTTGTTTACATTTTTGCTTTTCTTTTTTTATTTACACTGATTAAATGATTAAATCAATATAAGACAAACTTATTATTTTAACATGAAGGATGATTTTAATGAAGAAAGTAGAGCACTGCAAACACATGGCTACCTCAATCATTTACATGAATACTTAGCCATTCACTTACCGGCGCATTGAATATTGTGTAAATTAGAAACTAACCGAAATGACGAACCAACAAGAGGTAATTAAAATATTCTAATATATCTACACTTAATCTAAGTCATTATTCTGCTCTAATAACTACTACCGAACATAAAACTCTCTCTTTCTCTCTTATTTTGTTCGGTTTGACTTTATAATACGAAAATGTTCAAAGGCCGCCTCGCTCTCACTCTCTCTGATCCTTTGATCGGTTTGACTTTACATTCACCATTATTCATAAGGCCAGAGACATCGTGTGATGACAAATGCGAAAATCCTCTACGCTCGTCTTGTCATAGATTTTAGCGTGTATCTTGCTACGATGGTCCAGAATGAGCGAGAGGTGTGGCATTTTGACATTTTCATAATTAATAATATTCGATTTTAGAACATTGTAACGCTTAAGAAACAAAAAACATTAAATATATCACTTTATGTGTACCAATAACCGAGACATTTACCGTATATGTCGACAGGTTTTGCAGCTTTTTTTGAATTGATAACATAAACACTGTTGAAAAATCCACAGGCACGTGCACGCATACCGTTACGACGAACCATATTCTCGTAAATTACTTGGTGTAAATTCAATTTCAAGGTCTTCATCCAGCCCAAATTGTTTTTCTCTCTCACTCAAGATTTCTGCAAATTTTATCCTTTTGCATTAGCGGGAAGTGGGGAAGAAAAGCAGAAACTATTGCGATGACATTGTGTACCATATTAAATCCATTTAGAAACCGGTGACTATTATTACTTGTCGTTATTTGTATACGTCAATGATGATTAATGAATGGACAGCACACAGTTGCAAGGGCGCCGTTGTAAGAATGTGTAAGCATGCGTATTTATGACCCATGGGCTGATCACATAATTTGATATAACAATAGTTTTTGTATATCAAATTGCTTTACAATAACACTTTAAAAGCCATGTTATCTTAATATATATATATATATATATATATATATATATATATATATATATATATATATATATATATAAATAACCGACAG
This sequence comes from Sinohyriopsis cumingii, assembly GCA_028554795.2. Lineage (NCBI taxonomy): Eukaryota > Metazoa > Mollusca > Bivalvia > Unionida > Unionidae > Sinohyriopsis > Sinohyriopsis cumingii. The sequence goes on along the minus strand of CM068833.1, from coordinate 52,298,820 downwards.
TTCAAAGCTAGGTTCTAGTTATCCTATGAGTTTTGCACTCTGAGTCTTTCTCTAGTTTTTATTCAAAGGCAAGCAACAAATATAGAGGTAAGATAAATTATGAGCGCAGAAAATACAATAATTTTTTTAACTCATTCTACTGGATTAAAAGTTTCAAAATATAATTTGCCTTTACTCAGATTTACATAAAAAGGAGATGGCGATGTAGGTCATCATTATAGCTCGGTATAAAGAAGTGTGCACCGCTTTGGTGCTCTAGTGGTTAGACTGGCCGCCTGGGATGTGGGAGGTCGCTGGATTGAATCCCAGACGAGTCATAACAGAGTCTTCTAGAAATTGTACTAACATCTGCCACGCTTGGGACTCAACATTAAGCGGTCAGTGTTAGGACTGTTCCGTTTAGTGTCAAAATAATGTGACTGGGGTGGGACATCATGCGACTTGTATGCGGCATGATGCCTCAGTGCTAGAAATCACTATAAACTGCCACACTGCAGAGAGCGTAGTGATATGACTGGAAAATTGTTAAAGCTACGTTAACTATCTCAAGTCAACTATTCGTAACATCAAAACATTGTGAAGCTTTCATTCCAACATTAAATAAATATCTTCGTTCCAATTGTTTTCGGTATCAAAGCAATATGAGTGAATAATATTTTTCAAAGTCTTATGAAACTTTCCTAAATCCATCTGATTTCCGGGTGATAGGCAGAAGAATGAAATCGCTGAATGCCTAATTTATGCATAACTTTCTGAAAAATTCTAGACATAAAACATGATCCTTGAACAGGCTGGACAGATTTGGGAAGGCCAGATTGTGTAAACAAAAATTCAAAGCTTTCGCTATTGTTTTATTTTTTTAATATTTCTCATGGAAATGTGTCTGGAAATGTGAACGCACACATTATGGTCAACAAGTATCGGTTGCCTGACTTTTAAGTGAAAGACCGACACAGCCTTACATTATTCTGCCAAACGGTTCGTCAGATGTAAGAATGGGTTGCAGACGAGAATAAGGTATGTTTTTATTGTGTTTTCCTACTAACTGACACACACAAGAATTACAGTATTTATATACATCGCTTTTACTTTTCGACCAATCGAAATGTTTTAAGATCTAAATGACCTACCAAAGAAGGTTCTTAGGCTAGACTAAGAATGTGCTTTAAGACCTCGGAACAATAATTTGATATTTCATTGACAAACTCCGGTGCTCTCCATTTTTCATAAGGACCATATTTTAATAAAATAACAGACAGCTGGTTTGCAATGCTTCAGTTTCGCTTAAACCCAATCAAACAAACAGAAGATTTCATGATCTTGTTCCTGTTCGACAATGTGATAAGTGTTGTTAGTTGCCCTGATTCAAATACAGACAATCAGTAGTAAAAATACGATCACTGTAGATGTACGATCTTGACTCATCAAAAGCCTGTCGGCTAAGGAAATGATTTCATGATCAACCTCTCGAGAGCTTTATTTCATACTATAGCTATAGTAACTGCACAAACTGTGCATAAATCAGGCATACTTTTTTCAAACTGATCGACTTTCTGATCAAAACAAGGCTTCCCACCACAACCTCATCTCCAGCTAGGGATATTGCTAGTAAAAAATGATTGCTCTTGATGCAGTGGTGTAGCGATGTGGGAAGGCGTGGGAACGGCGTTCTCTTACATTTCCACTCGTTCCCTTGCCTTCTTTGCGTTCGCCATTGTCCACTTACCCGAATCTAAGTAACAAGCGCATTAAAACTTCTTTTTGCTTTCTCTCGCTTCTTTACTTATCACTAAACCACTACCTCGATAGGTAACGACGTCACTGTTCCGATTGTCTTGGATCATGTGACCAAGTCTGAAGACAAATTTACACAATGGAGAGAAACATTAACAATGCCACTCTCTATTTCTTGAATCAGAACACTTTCATTAGAAGACTTCTTAGATAAAAAGAAAGCAACTGATAATAAGAGACTGAGAAGATCATGTTCCCTTTAAAGTTTAAATAGGGATAGGTTATCAGAATCACCAGTAAGTAGTATATAAACTTTCAACATGAAATGGTTCATAGTTGCTCATAATATCAGGATGGGGTTTCTTTGAACAACAACTGGATTGCATTCAATTCATGACCGTCACCTTGACCTGTTAGAAATAAGAGACTTTGGAATAGCCTCGTTTTAATTATGCTGCCTTTCTTTAATCTGCAGCAATCAGAAACAACCTGTACTTTCTTCTGCCAATAACTGCACGTAGAAGAAATCAAGATGTCTCATCAATCTTATCGGAAACTAGTTTCTTATAAGTTGTATCAGACTTCGATGTGCACCTATGAGACTGACGTTTTATTTTTACAACAAAAAAAACTTCCACGAGGAAGTCCTATTGACAAATCAAACATTGTGAGTCAAGGAATAATCATCAGCCGTCAGAGCATATTTTTGAAATCTTCCACCTTTTGAACATCAAGGTGAGATTTACCATCACTATGGACGCAATTTCTGCACTCTCAATTAAAATGAGTGTCGGAGGTTATTGTAGTCTTGACCAACCTTCTGGGCTGAGCAACACGTATAAAATATTTTTTCTTTTCCTCATATATATATATATATATATATATATATATATATATATATATATATATATGTACACATAAATAAATAGATAGATATCGAAAGTGATAAAGATTTTCAAAATTAGAAAAGCACATATGCAATATTATATTTTCAAAGTCGATTCACTGTTAAAGTAAACTGATTTTAAAGACTACAAATCGTATTTAAAATTGTAATTTGAATATATATATATATATATATATATATATATATATATATATATATATATATATATATACAGAGTGATCTAAAGGTCTAAAGCGCTCGCCTTTAGCGATGACTACCATCTCAACTGAGTCACCTCTGTCCACCTTGATTCGATTCTCGGGCTTGGACAATACGGCTATGTACGAAATCTTGCCAGTGTCATCCAATGGGTCGACGATTCTTACCGGAGATTTCCTGGGTTCTTCTTTCACCAGTTATATTGGCAACCATGTGTAACAAGATAGACCTGAATGGATGCATGGATCGAATGACAACACAACACAATGTGATAAAAGATGAAAATTTATTAAATGAATTATATATATATATATATATATATATATATATATATATATATATATATATATATATATATATATTCTTGCACGCTCCAAGCATACGTCCCATTCAAATATTATATCCAAACATTAACAAATTGGTAAACTAAAAATGATTCATGTATTCTCGTGCATGACTAAGATTAAAATAATCTTATATAACCTCGTGTTATGAAAGTGATATTTAACAAATTTCATGGTATGAAAATAAGATTCAAATAATGTTCTGTGATGTAAGTGCGATTCAAATAATCTCCTAGAATCAAAATAAAACAATCTTATGAAATGTAAGTGAGAGTCACATAATCTCATGTAATCAAAATTACACAATTGTACTCAATTAAAACAACAATCAAATTGAATAAAACATGCCTCAGTCATTTGTACAGCCGTATGATTCATAAATATTTGTAAAACTTGCAAATGTGTCCACTGACAAACCACACAGCTCTCCCGAATTCTCGGTTTGGCCCTCACTTGTATTGGCCGTACACAACCTTCATGGATCCATCACAGGGGTTCGTTACAAAGAAAATTGGAGTATCCGTCCTTGAATCAAGGGATGGGGGTTCTAACCTGTAACACTATAGCACAAGGGAAGACACCAGTCCGCACCAGTCGGCAGTTCCAACACTGCTAATTTATCCTAATTGCGTCTGCTAAATTTCCAACTTAAGCCAGTGGTAATCATGAATAGTACAGTTGTCAAAATAGAACGACACACTTCGCTCAGTTTGTGACATAATGGAGAAAATGCATTAAAATTATTCGCTGATTTTGGTAGTTTGGACACATGCCGTCTAAAAGTGCCGTTTAGCATTCGGATAGTCTTGGATTTCACCACTGACCGAAAGGTAAGATCCGAACAACCTCGACATCGCAGTTCAGCGCTAAATACCAGCTGACGATAGCATGGAAAGAAATGGATATTTTTACTGTGCCATGGTAAAATAAGCATTGTAGCGTAGATACTGCTAATTATCAAAATGTTAAATTGTGTTCAATATTTTATATATGAGTGAGAATGTTTGAAATATAATTCATATTATTATTGGGCCGACTATTATTGTTTTGGTTAATGTCACAATATGCTGTTTTAGAGCAATCAAGCGACCAAAATCTCTCATCAAAATAGAATCTGTCCTGGGTTTTAACATGGCTCCATTCGAATAAATTGTAACCTCTAGCCCACACTTCTCTAAAGTTACTATCATAAAAGATGTTTCCTGATAGCTATTATATTCTGCATGCAGTGTAAGCGAGCTGTATTCCCTTTCCGTCGACCCGAAAAATCTTCAGATCCAGTGGTTTATTGGTCATTTCGACACAAGCAGGTGTTGTAGTCAAATATTGGTTCTTTTGTTTTTTTTTTGGAATTTTCCATGTTGGCTTAATTAAAATTCAGCACCCGTGCTCCCCGCCCACCAAGGGGACATGGCACGCAACCCACGGCAAACAGGTTGCCTCTACTTAGTCGCTTTTACGACACGTAGCGAGGCACGTCGGGCCAATTCTACAACTCCGGACAGGCAGGGGGATCAATTGGTATAAAGAAAAGGTCATATTAAAATATTCAGTGTTGACCTTTAATAACTTTGGAATCTACTTACTATCATCTGTTGGAAGTAGGGTTATAAATGAAGTTCGATTTTTAATACTTATGACTAATTCTGGCATCTAATTTGGACCTTTTACAATTACAGCCAAGTTAACATCAATGAAATGTCGACAAATAGATAATCTCGAACTTAAAAATCAACAGACTAAATATGTCAGTTGTAATAATCTTTCTGCATTATGGTACTTATAAGTAATTAAACACTGGTGTATGTACTGATACTACCAGAATACACCCTAATATAAATTTTATAGGTCTACATCACTTAATGTTTTTATTCATTTACAGAACTAATTGAGGTTTGGCTTAATTCCATAGTCATGGGCGCCATCTTCAGAAACAGGCATACCTCCTGGCTCCAGTGATTTTACTTGAAACACATTTGGATCATATCCCAAGGGTATCTCTGAGAGATCCAAAATGACGTTTTCAACATATTCATTGATTGATTGATTTTATTTTTAACGGCGCATCAGCACTGTTAGGCTATTTAGCGGTAAACAAAATGTTATTTGTATAATCTTTGAAAAATTATAAAAGGTTCTATATCGACCAGCGATGTAAAAGAACAAATGGTTGAAATTAAAACGGTAAGATGGTAACGGTGCTTGATTGACTGATTGATTTGATTTTTAACGGCGCATCAGCACTGTTAGGCTATTTAGCGGCAAACAAAATGTTATTTGTATACTCTTTTTTTAAAAAGTATAAAAGGTCCTATATCGACCAGCGATACAAAAGAACAAATGGTTGAAATTAAAAACGGTAAGATGGTAAAGGTGCAAAATAAAGCTTCCCGATCAACAGGATATGTAAATTTTCTATATTAATGAAAAAAGCTGAAAAGGTATTAAAATGGGAAGGTATATATATTGCATAAAACTGCACAAGGTGATAGCATAAAAGTTAGAGTTTAGAGTAAATATTTACGGCTTTCAGGAACTCTATAATACGAATGGTGTTTATAGTATCAAAAAGTTCTTTCATGTCATGCACTATGTAATAACGATCGCGCGTAGGTTACAGGTCAAAGCACTCTATCATAAAGTGCTTGACAGTGAATGGTTCATTGCAAGAAACGCACTCTGGTGGGTCTTCACCTTTTAGTATGTGGGAGTGAGTAACACAAGTATGATCAATTCGGATTCTTGCAATGACTATCTCCTCCCTACGAATGGTTCTGTATGAAGGAGTCCATTCTTCTAGAGTTGGCTTGATTGCATGAAGTGTGTTATTTACAGCATCATTCCATGATGCCTGCCACTTCTGCCGTAAGGACTTTCTGATACTAGGTTTAAAATCAGTATACGGTATTTAAAAATCAGATGGTTCTAGAATAAGAGCCATTTTAGCAGCGCGATCAGCTTTTTCGTTACCTTTGATACCAATATGGCTAGGTAAACAACAGTATATTATATCGTGGGAAACACTCATCTCGGTATTTTTGACGAGTATGTTTTTCAATAATGGGTTCTCCAGTTTTCTATTGTGTAGTGACTGAAGTACTGAGTGATTGATTGATTGATTGTTTGTTTTTTAACGGCGCATCAGCACTTTTAGGCTATTTAGCGCCAAACAAAGTGTTACTTGTATAATCTTTTAAAACTTATAAAAGGTTCTATATCGACCAGCGATATAAAAGAACAAATGGTTGAAATTAAAAACGGTAAGATGGTAACGGTGCAAAATAAAGCTTCCCGATCAACGGGAGATGTAAAAAAGATGAATAGGTATTAAAATGGGACGGTATGTATATTGCATAAAACTGCACAAGGTGATAGCATAAAAGTCAGAGTTTAGAGTAAATATTTACGGCTTTCAAGAACTCGATAATACGAGTGATGTTTATATTATCAAAAAGTTCTTTCATGTCATGCACAACGTAATAACGATCGCGCGTAGGTTGTAGGTCAAAGCACTCTATCATAAAGTGCTTGACAGTGAATGGTTCATTGCAAGAAACGCACTCTGGTGGGTCTTCACCTTTTAGTATGTGGGTGTGGGTGATATAAGTATGACCAATTCGGATTCTTGCAATGACTACCTCCTCCCTACGAATACTTCTGTAGGAAGGAGTACATTCTCCTAGAGTTGGCTTGATTGCATGAAGTTTGTTATTCACGGTATCATTCCATGATGCCTGCCACTTCTGACGAAAGACCTTTCTGATACTAGGTTTAAAATCAGTATATGGTATTTTAAAATCAGATGGTTCTTGAGTAAGGGCCATTTTTGCAGCGCGATCTGCTTTTTCGTTACCTTTAATACCAATATGGCTAGGTAACCAACAGTATATTATATAGTGGGAGAAACTCAGCTCGGTATGTTTGACGAGTATGTTTTTCAATAATGGTTCTCCAGTTTCTATTGTGTAGTGACTGGAGTACTGATAGCGAGTCGGAGAAGATGATACTGTTTAAAAAATGTTTCTTTTCTATATGTTGCAGAGCAAGGTCTATTGCTGATTTCGGCTGTAAAAAGTGATGCTCCATTTGGTAAGCGAACTTGCGTTGTGTGATTTCCACAAACAAAGACTGCAGCAGCCTTTTCCTCATCCTTTGATCCATCAGTGTAAATTCTGGTGTAGTTTTTAAATTCGGTGAGGAGTTCATGGTAAGAGTTGTGGAGGACAGACGGGTTTGTTTCGGATTTTTTTTCCATCGTGTAGCGTAAAACGTACTTTTGGTTGTTTAATTAGCCAGGGTGGTGTTTCGGAGATGGACGTTTTCTGAATTTTAGAAAGATCTATATTTGTAGTGTAAAGGCTGGATGATATTCTAATGCCAAAGGAAGGTATGGCGTTTGGTTTGTTTTCGTATCAGTTTTGTATTTGGGTTGAAAAACAGCCGAAAAAGCAGGATTCAGAGGGTTTGATTTTAATTTGAGAGCATACTGTGCGGAAAGCATTTCTCTACGATGTGATAACGGTGGTTCATTCGCCTCAGCTAGAAGTCTTTCACACGGGGATGTTTTAAATGCTCCCAGAGCCAGTCTTATTCCCTGATGATGAATTGGATCAAGCATTTTAAGATATGACTTTCGGGCTGAACCATACACAACGCAACCATAGTCTAGTTTGGAGCGAATAAACGTTCTATATAAATTAAGGATGACTTTTCTATCAGCACCCCAGCCAGTGTGAGCTACTACTTTAAGTAGGTCAAGTGCTTTTAAGCATTTGGCTTTCAAGTTTTTTAGGTGTGGAATAAAAGTCAGTTTTCTGTCAAAAATAATACCCAAAAATTTTGTTTCCTCAACAACTGGAATAGGTGTTCCGTCCAGCGTGAGGTGAGGTTCTTCGTGGTGTCGTCGTAACTGACAGAAATGCATGCATACCGTTTTTGATCATGTGAATTTGAAGCCGTTCGTACTAGCCCAATTTTGAATCTTGTTGATATTTTGCTGTAGTTCTCTTTCAATTGTATGCATGTGCTTTGATCGATAACATATGAGAAAATCATCAACATATAGTGAGCAATCCACACCAGGAGTCAAACACTTGGTGATGTTATTCATTTTGATATTGAAAACCGTCACAGATAAAATACTGCCCTGGGGCACACCCATCTCTTGCTCGTTGAAAATCTGAGAGAGTAGAGCCCACTCGTACCTTGAATTCTCTGTCGGAGAGGAAGTTGGATATGAAAGAGGGCAGACGGCCTTTTAGACCTAGACCGTGTAGGTCTTTTAGTATCCCGTACTTACATGTTGTGTCACAGGCCTTTTCTAAATCAAAGAAAACTGCTACTAAATGTTCTTTCTTGATAAATGCATCGCGAATGAATGTTTCTAGTCTAACCAGATGATCGTTGGTGCTCCGTCCATAACGAAAGCCACTTTGAAAAGGAGATATTAAATTGTTAGTTTCCAGGTACCATACAAGCCGAGAATTGATCATTCGTTCCATTGTTTTGTACATCCAGCTTGTGAGTGCAATAGGTCGATAGTTGGTAGGATCTTCGCTATCTTTACCGGGTTTGGGAACTGGTATTAATGTTGCTTCTTTCCATATCTTAGGTAGATTACCAGTAATCCATAAATAATTGAATAGTTTCAAAAGAGATGTTAAAGATGATTCTGGAAGATGTTTTAAAAACTGGTAATGTATTGTGTCAGGCCCAGCGGAAGTATCATGGGCCTTGTCTAAAGCCTCCATAAGTTCTGACAGTGAAAACAGTTGGTTGTAACTTTCCGAGTTGTTAGATGTGAATTTTAAACGTGACTTTTCTTTTTGAGTTTTCAATTTTTGGAAGGCTTCGTAATAATTAGATGAGGAATTTTTAGAGAATCTATCAGCAAGAACATTTGCTATGTCACGTTTTGAGCTAAAATTGTTATTGTTCACTTTCAGATGTCGGAAAGAATTGTTCTCTCTTTCCGTTTATTTTGCGGATCGTGTCCCAAACTTTCTTAATTGAGGAACGAGAGTTTAAAGAGGAAACATATTTCTTCCATGATGCTCGTTTACTGTCTTTGATTGTGCGGCGAGCTTTGGCCCGGAGAATACGATATTTACTTAAATTCTCGGGCGTCGGATGATTGTTAAATTTTTTCAAGGCTTCTCGGCGTTGCCGTATGGCTTCCTTACATTCCTTAGTGAGCCAAGGTTTTAGGGTTCTTTTACAGTTTGTTGAGGTCTTGGGGATAGATTCTTCTGCAATGTCGGTTAAAATAGATGTACAATTCTGTATGAGATCGTTAACATTGTAAACTGTATCCTCATTCAGCCTAGTTTTACAGAGTGTTTCAAACTTGGTCCAGTCGGCCTTCTTTAAATTCCATTGTGGAATTACTTCATCAATTGTAGAGTTAAGATTTACAAGGGAGATTGGGAAGTGATCGCTGCTGTTAAGGTCATCAGCGACCTTCCATTCATAGTCCAAAAGCAGCGAAGGAGAACAAATTGTCAGATCGATGCATGTGTATGTACCCGTGCCTGGGTGTAAATATGTCGGTGTTTTGGTGTTATATAGACACAGATCGTGTCTAGAAATAAAGTCTTCAACTTTGTGACCTCTGTCACTTATATAATTTGATCCCCATAAAATGTTATGGGCATTAAAATCCCCGAGTAAAATAAATGGCGCGGGAAGCTGTTGAACAAGGGTGTCTAATTCGTTTGGAACTAGGTTAGTGTTTGGTGGTAAGTAAATAGAGCAAAATGTAATCCCTCGATGAAGAGTAACGCTTACAGCAATGGCTTGTAAATTTGTGTTTAAAGGTATGACGTTATTAGGGGCTCTGTTGTTCACAATAACAGAGACTCCTCCTAAGGCCCTGTCAACATTTTGAGAGTAGTTGTTAAACAAGGAGTAGTTTTAAAGTGTGATGTTATCTGTATTTTTCAAAAATGTTTCCTGACAGTGCTGCAAGATCATGTTCGTTTAAAAGCAGTAGAATATCATGGTAGTTGGCTTTAAGTCCTCTACAGTTCCATTGTAAAATGGTGTTCTTCATTACAAATTTATATTGAAGATTCTGGAGCTAGGTTACACATTTCGCGGAGGCAATCTGATTGGTTTTTTTCTGAAGGAAGTACGAGGGTGTATTTTTTGTAGTTAGGTCTGGAGCTACCTTGAGGACATGGAGCAGATTCTTCTGCATCCATGTCCTCTAAGTCTCCAAACCTGTTGTGCAGCTTTATTGAGTCATCAGACGCCTTTTGCTGCCTATTTGTTTGTGACTTTTTCTTGCTATTTGGTGATCTTGGTGGTGGAGTATTGTTGAGTGTTGTTTGCGTCGATGTTGAGTTTTTCTGGGGTTTGTAGTGCGGGATGTTCGAGTCGGAATGGGATTCAGGTGGGTTTGTTTGAGTTTGTGCGTCTTTCGTTGCTTTTTGGCTGCTGTTCACTACAGTTGAGAAGGATGGGTCGGTGAGTGATCTAGCTTGAACAAGCTTCCTGGCCTCTGGATAGGGGATGTTGGACGTGTATTTAACCCTCTGAATTTCCTTCTCCTGTTTCCATGTGTCGCATTCCTTTGAACTACCATGGTGTTACTTGACTCAGTTGACGCAATGCGGAGTGGCTTTGCACACAGATTCCCCATGGGACGGGTCACCGCATCGGCCGCATATTTGACTTCTAGAGCATCTGTCTTCATGATGACCATATTTTTGACATTTGTAACATCGGAGGGGATTTGGTATGTGTATCTCTACCTTATCTGAGAAAAAGGGTGACCTGACGTGTATAACCCTCCAAGAAAGTTTCGTTGCAAACTGCTTAATAAGTCACGTGCTGGAAGTATCCATTTATGAATACCTGGAACATCATGGACCTTTGGATGATAATGAGCCAACAATAAACGAGTAATTTTTTCCAATCTTATACAAATTTCTTAAAATCTCCTGTTGATATTTTTAATCAGATTTTTCTATGCTTGTGACAATGTTTGGGAAGATTTTTATACTTCAGTGTTCTCAGCTTACAACTGATGGAGGTAACATTTGTGCGGAGGGTGCATTCCATTATGATGTTCAAGCTATGATGGTCTTGAACTTATGGAAAGAATGCAGCTTTTAAGAACAAAATGTAGCTTTGTCTTTTAACGACTTTACCCTTTTATATATATATATATATATATATATATATATATATATATATATATATATACATACATACATACATACATATATATATATATATATATATATATATATATATATATATATATATATATATATATATATATATATATATATAAAACTGTTTTGGAAAAGGAATAGCAAATACTTTGATATAAATTGCAATAATTAATATGATGCTGCAATCATGACAAAAACGTTTTGCTTATCAACTAGTTTTAATGAGTCTTCAAGAACACAATAAACAAACAAATGATTAGAACAATTTTATAATGATATGGGTCACTCAAATATATATGTATTCAATGAAGATTAATTATTTAAAAAAAATAAACGAATCAAAAGTATTTCACCCCAAGTACTAAAAGTATAATTCATCAGGATTTACCAATTAAGATCTATCTAACTCTTGTATGAATTTACTCTTATGTGCATTCTATATTTATTTACATAACATACAGACATGTAGAATATCGGCGTTTTGTTACATGGATTTGGCATCGGCTAGGCAGACACGGTCGTAAAGTGGTTCCATCCTGTGTTGTTTTAAAAATAAGGGAATCTTTTCCCTCAGAGGAATATGTTGGCTTCAAATATGCTACACAATAGAAATTCTAGGATTTCAAAAAGCTTGGTTTGTGCCTTTATGATGAGTCGATCTTTTGAAAATTGTTTATATGATGTTGTGAGGGGTGGTTGATACTGAGATGCCCCTTTCATGAACATGTATGCTTCTGTGTATGTAGGCAAGTCCTGCTTCAAATCTAGCAATGTCTGCTTCATGAGTGCAATGTAAACTTAAAGAATAAATATTCACAAAGATATGAAATCAATAAACCTTTTTAATTTTTAACTATTATATTTTCCTAATGATAGAATAACCACTGTCCCAACATGATGAACTTTAATAAAATGTATTCCATTATCAATAAATGTATTTAATTATTTATATTTCAGATTTTACTAGAGATTAAAGTTCTTCTAATTACATGCAGTGCCGGATTACCCATCAAGCACACTAAGCACATGCTTAAGGCACCAGCCCAACTGGGGCACCAGAAAAAAATTCCAATTAAGTGTTGATGATGAAAGTAATGAATTATATATGAAAATTTCAATCTCGACGTATTTTGATTGACCTTTTTTACCGTCCTTTTTAGCTTTTAAGTGTTTTACTTCACATTTTGCAGGCGGGGCAACCATAATATTTTCAGTGCTTACAACGCCTTAATCCAGCATTGATTACCGGTTTACACTGCACATCACCTTTATACATTAAAAATGGCTATTGTCAATCTACAATTCACACCAATCATCCCCGAGAAATTGTGACAGCAGCTTATACACAAAGACTTTGGTGTAGAAAAGGAGAATAAAGCACATAACAGATATGCCACCAACATATTTAGTCAAAATCTTACTAAAGGCTGGGTCTACTTTGCAGGGCTTTACAACAGCCTCCGTCCCTTTCTTGCTTTTTGGATAGAGAACTCGCCACCGCTCGTGGCCAGTCTTGGTCACTGCATGTGCATTGTTTGTATTTTCATTATAGTGCAGGGCAACTAGATGCAGCCTGAAGAAATAAAAGCAACAAAAAAATGGTCAGTGATTCTTGCTACTTACTGAGCTGGTTTTACAATTAGGTTAGGTATGGAGGTTTTTTCAGTTTAGTTTTTAAACATTTTATATACAATACAGTGAGTAATATCTAATGTATTAAGAATCCATAAATGTGAAAGTATCTTTATTTGCAATAAACATTTTATTAGATTATTTTGACATTCTTATCTGCGTATATAAACGTGTACATACTAACACCTAGCACTGAAGGTACATTTCAGAATGAAGTTGTATAGCATTAAAAATAACACAAACTTATAAAAGATTTATTAATAAATGTCAATTTATGTCATCAGTAGCTCCAGTCAGGGTCGAGCTTGAAATTGTCCTGTTAGCCACTCAAAACCTACATTACAAAAGCTAGTAATCATTTGAGAAGAAAATCTCGAGCTGAACCAAAAGTTATTATGATTAACAGGCCAGATGCAGTATACAATAAAACCATTTTAGATCTCGCACACGCTCGATCAAACAAACTTGCATTTGCTTTTAAGATAGGATTCTCTGGAGATCAAAAGTATCACAAGCCCTCAGGTAACTACCCGTTTTGTGAAACAGTACAGACACAGTTGGCTAGGCATATTGCCAGTAGGCACTAAGATATTGCAGAAAGGCTATAAAACTTGAGAAGTCTTCTCGTGAAAGGAAAAGCGCGTTTGAAAGCTTTAGGAAAGTATGCATTTTCAAAAGAAAACAGCAGCTGAGCACACAAAGAAAAGACCTTGAATCAGAAAGACCTAAAACATCTTGGGTGTTGCTCAAAATGTAAAGGATTTTATACATGACACTATTACTACCGGAACAAAGAAACGTGTATGAAAGAGGAAGCATTTAGACCGGCATCTATTCCACTCAATGTCATCATATCATGAGAGCAAACATACAAGTTTGCGACAGAGATACATGGCCATTTTCAACACGACGAGAAGGCAAAAGATGTATGACTGATCCTACAATCATTTTGTTAGCAAGAAAACTGTTTCAAAATATACAAGAAACGGGAAAAACAACAATGGAAACCAGGAAGTCGGTAATGAGTGATACCAGATTTCTGACAAAATTATTTATTTTAAGGAAAATTCAGCTCGTCCGTCCTATGTCAGCAAAGGACATGTTTGATAGAGAAATTTCAGCACATTAGAAAACGCAATTGAAATAGTAACTGTGGAAGAAGACAAATTAAAACATAGCACCAAAAATGCACTAGTTTTATCTTTCAAAGAACTCTGGAATAATTTTACTGGGAAATGCTACTGCAGATGCTGAACATGAAAAAGCAGGAGTTTGAAACGTATATTCATTTAATTCAATTAGAATTTAGTATTTGGTGACGCAGCTTATGCAATAAATCAAAGCAGGCAGGTGGGAACTTAAAATGCCAAATCAAGTAGATTAAAGAAAATGTAGCTCTCCCCTCCCTCTATTATAATATGCTTCACTACAACACGATTATGGATGTGGCACCATGGACCACAAAATCAAAACTACATAATTTAAAAAAGCTGCAACATCGACATCAAACCCTACTGAACTTGATTTGGACATTACCAGAACTGTTTTTAGTCGTGATTCAATTCTTAAATAGCCACTGTTGCATTCATGTAAAGTAAAATATTCTATTGCCAACACCCAAAACTACCAATTTAGCCATAACTGTCATTGGTTTTCATCAGCTAATGTATTTGGCTAAAATACACAGTAATTGGCATTAAGCACTCCAACAGATCAGTCTCAGATATTTTTCCATCGTCTAGTGTAAAAAGTACTTTTGGTTGTTTAAATAGGCCTGTAGGTCTTTCAGAGATGGACGTTATATGAATTTTTGAAAGATTATTTTTGTACCGTCAAGGTTGAATGATACTCGAATACCAAAGGAAGGTATGGCGTTTGGTTTACTTTCGTACAAGGTTTTGTATTTTTGTTTAAAAACAGCCGAAAAGGCAGGGTTCAGAGGATTTGACCTTAATTTTAGAGTATACTGTGCGGAAAGAATTTCTCTACGATATAATAACGGTCGTTCGTTCGCTTCAGCGAGAAGGCTTTCATACGGGGATATCTTGTATGCTCCCAGAGCGAGTCTGATTCGTTGATAAATTGGATCAGGCATTTTCAAATATGACTTTCTGGCTAACCATAAACAATGCAACCATAGTCCAGTTTGGAGCGAATAAACGTTCAATATAAATTGAGAATTACTTTTCTTTCAGCACTCCCAGACCGTGTGCGCTACTACTTTAAGTAAATCTTGAGCTTTCGAGTTCTGTAGGTGTGGAATAAAGGTCAATTTTCTTTCTGTCGAAGATAATTCCTAAAACGTTTGTCTCCTCGACAACTGGAATAGGTGTTCCGTCCAGCATGAATTTAGGCTCATCATGTCTTCCCGTACTTCCATGTTGTGTCATATGCCTTTTCTTAATCAAAGAAAACTGCTACTAAACGTTCCTTCTTGATAAATGAGTCGCGAATAAATGTTATCAGTCTAACCAAATGGTCTTGTAAGTGAATGGAATGGGACAAAAAGTGAAAGGTCTTAAATGCAAATATGTGTGTCATTTGGATTTAAGTCTTTCGTATAACTCGGCCGGGGAGCTAACCAATAACCCTACCCCGCACCCGAGGCGGACGCTCTAACCGCTAGGCCACCGGAGCGGTTTAAAAGCAAATGATTGTTACTGAACTAGAGTTAGATGCGTGTTATTTTTCTCGGGTAGGAATATCTACCAAACGGAGTGTTAAATGTTGTCAATAATTGGCTAGATTCATCCAGTGGTATTTTCCCAGTAACCACGATTGACATCTAGTTTGGAGAAAACATTTGTTCCGGCCATTCTTGTGGTTGTATCTTCAATTAGATGAAGTTGATAATGCTCTCGTTTGATAGATCGATTCAAATGTCGGATCTAGGCAAATTCGTAGTTTTTCCCGACTTGGGGTCTATCAACAACTACTAATGAACTGATTCTACTCCAAACAGAAAATACCCACGTACACTAGTTTCTCACGCTAATATTATCATAAGGCATATAGTGCTACAACCGAGTGAGAGCCTGGAACTGACCTTTTGTGACCTGTAACTGTCAGACCATTTGTAGCAAGTCTGTAGGTTTGTTTTTAACGGCGCACCAGCGGTTAGACTATTTAGCGCCACACAAAAGATCATGTGTATATGTGAAAAAGAATAAAATGTTTTATATCGACCAGCGATACCAAAACTAAATAAAACGATGAAATGGTAACGATAATAAATAAGTCTTCCCGATCTACGATGAATATAAATGGACAGATCAAAAGTTATTGAAGATAATGGACGGAAAGTATATTACAGAAAATGCTGAAGTTGATGGCAAAAAAGTTACATCTTGAGTAAATGTTTACTGTTTTCAACAATTCTATAATACAAGTGATGTTTATTGTATCAAAATATTCCTTCATGTTGTCGCAATATAATGTTAATACCGTATATTACCGCAGCCGTAGTGACCAGAGTAGCATTTTATATAAATTTCACTCTTTGAGTTCTTTGGTTTTTGCTGTTGTAGGGTTTAACGCCATTTTTCAGCACACGATAGGCTGGATATACATGGCGGCCAGTCTTAATGGTGGAGGAAGAACCCGGAAAATCCCCGAAAATAACCAAAGACCGTCGTGAAGCTACTGGCAAGCTTTCTCACATGCCCACATTGGCCGAATCCGAGAGTCGCAGTGATCCGTAACGAAGAGCGCTTAAGACCACTGGGCCAGTGGTTCTTTGGTAGAATTACTTTACACAAGAGTTGGGATTGGAATTCTCCAACACGTGAACAATTGCGAGTGAAACTAATCCACTTAATAAAAACTACGCCTTAAGTTAATGAACTTAGAAGTTACAATTTTCGCCAACTTAAATGAATGTATATGTTATATGATACAATCCATTATGAACCACGAACAAAATGATGGATTTTTAAACGATCGCTATGCCATCTGCATAAACCATTAACTACACGTAAACTCACTTACTATTTATACATCCTGGATAAACTATACGAAAGAACTACGGCTTTAAAAAATGCTAGCATGGTATCCGATATATTGGATAATTCATATTGTAAGAGAAATAATTTGTAACTTTATGAACTTTTCTTTATTTATTTTTTGAGCTATGATTTTAATTTCTTGACCTTTCACAACCAGATATTTCTTTTTAATGATTGTAATGGAAAAGTTTTCTTTAATTTGTTTCCCATTTGTTACTTTTCTTTTATATTTATTTATCTAGTTCATTTTGTGCGGGGTATTGATATAACCTTTAGTGCTTTGATTTTGTTTTATTCTTTCACCACCAAATTTGTGTTCAATTCATTTACTAGAGAGGGGGTTGCTATAAATCAAAGCATTAATATCTCTCCAAAAGCTTTTCGAGAACCGCTAACTTGATAGAAAAAATAATAGACAGGACACCAACACAGGCCACACAAACTTAAATGGACGGTCTCCATTTGGGTACACTAATTTAAGGACTACGTAATACAATGCTGATTATAGATATTATATACACACCATAGCTCATGCAAGATAAACCCTTTAAAAAATCACAAATGAACAACTACAAAATAAAGGATACAAGATTAAGTTTTAACATTATGTAAAAGTAAGATCAAATAAATGAGGAAACTGAATAAACGCCTTACAAAACGGGACCAACATTTGTTTCATCAACCGCGTTTAGCTGGGGCTGCTTTATCTGCTGTTCATTAATCTTGACATCATTTGGACAAGGCAGCCAATATTGCAAATTATCTTTATAGCTTGTCTGAGCCAATGACGTTTCTATATGACCAGAGATATTCACAGGTTGTTATATTTAATGATTTCACGGCTTTCGGCGCAGAAAAGTACAGACAAAAAGCTGATGAAATTCGGGGAATGGAGTGCTTTCGCTTAAGTTCAATGACTTTACCATGGCTAAGAGATATAAATTTTATCACGGTTGATTTATTCTTTGTTCATCAAATCATTAAGTTGCAATTATCCCTTAATAAGCATAGGAAACTAATATTTATTTCCTTTGTCTAGTGCTGGCTTTGGGCCTGGTTTCTAGTCTCTCTTACTTTGAACATAGGGATGCACTATATTCCATTAGGTCTCATTAGTCCCAGGGCAGATTTCCTTCCCTTTAATCCCCATGTTTAACATATTTACAGTAGTGACTCTGCCAAAGTCATTTTGTACAATGTGTTGTGAAATTTGTATTGTTTGTTTTATATGTTCCTTTTTTGTTTGGACAGCACTATCTAGATCAAATCTATCATTGTTATTTCCATACATATTCTTTATCATACAATAATTTTGGAATTCAATCACCAAAAACATTATATAAAAATAATAAAGTATCTACATGTGGTTTATTTTTATCTGTAGTGCATGTTGCGCTTTGTCTTTGTTGGGTTTATCTATATGCCTTAGCATATTGGTGTCCAATTAATTTTATTATTTTTGCATCTTGATG
This sequence comes from Sinohyriopsis cumingii, assembly GCA_028554795.2. Lineage (NCBI taxonomy): Eukaryota > Metazoa > Mollusca > Bivalvia > Unionida > Unionidae > Sinohyriopsis > Sinohyriopsis cumingii. The sequence continues at coordinate 52,280,349 of CM068833.1, read as the reverse complement.
CAATAATCGGATCGAAATTCTCAATCACGCAAACGTGATAGAAAACATTGTTTTTTGGTTTTAGTATTATAGCATCTTGCTGCTCTATCTATCTAGTATTGAATTAACGAGGTGTGTCCACATTAAAGTGCCATACCAGTGTAGAAAAAGTATATAAAATTCAATGGTATTTGAATAGAAAATAAAATCTGGAAGCGGTAAAAAAAAAAAAAAAAAAAAAAACGATGGGAAAATTCACCATAATAACTGAGAAATACGCTTAGGCGAGTTTTCGAAAATAATACACATCGGACCGATTTTATCGCTCGGTAATTTCCGGAGTGTATAGATCGCCTCACGTCATATTTTGAACATACACCCTTTGAATGGTTTTCTCCTATCATGGAATGCTTTCAAGGTAAATCTTAAATCATTGCACACAAAAAATACTGATTCAGGTTCTTCAGTGTATAGTCCACTATAATCATCTTTAAATGAAATTATAGATATCATGTGATCTTTTGATATCCTGCAATGTAAAATTGTATAAGAGTTTTTAGTGTTTTAGAATGTTTGGAAATGTATCTATAAAAAATAAATTATCTGGTTTTTGATAGAATTATATACTGTATTTTGCATCTCTATTTACTTTGAAATAGGCTTTGGCAAGCTGCATTTCATTTTTAATGAAAACAGCCAAAGAGAGCAACGATGCACTAAGTATGGGAGAGCCATATATAAAATAGTGTATCCAAAGAAAAAGAAAGGAGAATACACTGTCAGGAAAATCCTTGTCGAGTCAACATATGGCAAGAATATACATTAGTAATTAATGAACAGAATGGAATATATCGCTTAGAGATATAATACTGTTGTACTAAGTGTAAGAACCCATATCATTTTCTTAATTAATTCAACCAGTAAAGGCAAAATATTTGTTCAAGTTGACACTACTTTATTTTTTCAGGTCATTATTTTGCCCTGTGGTAAAATAATAAAAATATCAAACAACTGTAAAGACAAATACCTTTAATTCATGTATTAACTTTAACAAAAGGTTGCATTATTTGGTTTGTACAATAAAATGCATATTAAATTTATTTTAATTTACAGATTACGTTGAATGTCTGAGGAAAACAGCATTCACAACTGGACAGGTGTCTCACATGAATGATGGAGTAAAACTTCTGGTAAATGTACCACCACCATCTTGTAGTATGCATCAGAAGCCTGACAAGGATATTGCTACTCAAAATCTTCTACGCAGGTTTAATCGATGTCAGCCTCATGAAAGCCGGTGTAGTTCAGGTTTTGATCAGGAAAGGCAGTACGGATCCTCTGAATACATGATGAAATGATGACCCTCACTTCCTTGCCCAAAAAGTGCCACCACCACCTAGCAAATTGTCTATATGCTGTAAACCGATGTCTTCTAAGATAATAATTGGAAAATTAAGTTGAAATGAAATATGTTTTGTGCATTAGATCAAATTAGGAAATCAAACGTTTTAGTAGTGTTAGTGGCCCAGTGATTTATCATTATTTTATATATCAATAAAGTTAAATGATTCCAATATAATCTGTGCATGCATATATATATATATATATATATATATATATATATATATATATATATATATATATATAACCATTTTATTTTCCGACACAAAAAATTAAATAAAACAAAATGTGCACATGTTGTAACGTAGTCGAGCTAGCTCCGTTTGAGACTGAATTGGTATTAAAGAAATAACAAACACATATGCAAGTGACAATAAAAAGATGTATTATTCCCTCATACTAATGATGAAGTAACATGACATCAAAATAAATACAAAGGTACATAATATGAAAAACCATGATGAAGAACAGATATAATTATTTGAAATGTTCAATAATTATAAAGTTGTCTCAGATAATTGAACACTACCACGCTTTTTGTCTCTATGGTCAATCAATATGCTGACCTTTCCCTATATAGTCAAACACTAATGGCGTTCTTATAGTCAAACACTATAATGAAATTCTCTTAGTCAAACACTATGACCTTCTTATAGTCAAACACTATAATGAAATTCTCTTATATGTCCAATGTTTACTTGATATTTCATATGCCCTTTGACCCGCTCGGTCACTTCATCCATCCAGACTTTTCGTGCATATATACGTTGGCACTTTCCTGGCAGTCGTTCATCACTATTGATGCGGCCTCTGGCTACACCTAGTCAGTCCGCACAGTTATCCACACCTAGACACTCATGCCTAGTTATCCACAACTAGCAATCCACACCTAGTTGGCCAACTCGTTGGCTCAAACTAAGACATAATGGCGATCCCGCACCGACAGCTAAATACATAAAGAGCTTCCCTCTAATGGTTTGTCAGTCAAGATCCCTAAGTAATATATATAGTCGCGCGCGTTAACATATATTACGCACGTGCCGCGCAAGCAATGAAGGCATCACGCGATGCAAAGAAAAAGTATTTACAAGAAACTATGGCGTGCGAAACACGTCAAATACTGGAATTTATGGTGGTCTAAGCAAGCCATATCAGGTATTTCGTAACACATGTACATGTATGTGTGGGTTTTTTTTGGCATGATTTATCAGTATCACTATGGTATAGTTTAGACAGTGTAGGCCTCCATAACAGGGTTTCAGTCAATGAAGGTGACATAAAATGAATGGAAAAAGTGGTTTATTTAATTGCTGTATTAATAACCCCAATAATATGCTGTCATGCATAGATCATGAAAGCAAAATTTATCAAAAACAAAAGAACATGAAAAATTACTCAGACATTTTGCATCATTGTATCCCCTGGTATTCATTGCAGACACTTGTGACTTTCTCTGTGTCACAACAACATACACATTCCCTTGCTGTGGGCATTACCAAACAATGTCCACAATTACACATACAATAGGTTTCTTCTTTAATGCATAGTGGTGTGCTTGTCAAATTGAATTGCATATTTATGGACACAGCAGCAGCACAGTACAATGATACAAACTGACTAAAGTCAGGAACAGGTAAAACATTTAGTACAGCACTGTAAAATTAAATTAGATATGAAAGAAAATAGAAGTTGCAAGTAGATGCTAATACAGAAAAAGGGGTTTATTTCATAATTTATAAAAATCAACTATTAGCATACATATGAGAAATTCGAAATTTTAACGTATAATACAGTGTACAGAATAGGAATTCAATTTTATTAGATTAATATCCTATTTCCACAGTTGTGCAAAATAGAACCTCCTTTCCCAGGAATCTTAAGTACTTCTAAATCGTATCAATTTGTTCACAGGTTTTCGAGGCTTACAAATGTGATCAGATGTACCATTTACTTATCAACGTATAAATACGTCTCTATCCATGAAATTCACTACACGTGTGCAGCCTTTATTACAGTACTGCAAATATCGTAAGATACATATGCTTATCGTAACTTATGCCATAGACATATTCAAAAAACAATTACCATGAATTATCCGTCAATCTATTTTGTCTTTGCTCTTTGTCATCTTTATCTGCAACTTCACGTGCCTCGCTACGTGTCGTAAAAGGCGACTAAGTAGAGGCAACCTGTTTGCCGTGGGTTGCGTCCCGTGTCGGAGGAGGAAAGGATCCTGGTAGTTGAGCAGAGGCTTTCCCTGCAACACACTACTTTGGCCTCTACTTCTCTTAGACGGGTGGTCGGGATGGGCCCGGTTCCGACAAATCGGCTGGTCACGCCGAGCCCTAGGAGGTCTTTATTTACTCTCTCACCTTCTTTATCTGTCTCCTTGTATCTCTCTTGATACCACCGTTGCCCCTAAATTCTCTTCCTTTATCTTTCCCTTTTCCAAGTCTTAGAAGACTTCCTAGAAGGCGGTGGCTTAACGGGTCAATCGGGGGGTAATTTTACCGACCTTAGAAATTGGCGACTTCAGGGTCATTCAGAGGTAATTTTATCAACTGAGTATGGCATCTGTGTATCCCTGACACTTGAAAAGTGTCCCCTTGTTGGGCTCCTTGGTGGGTGGAGAGCACGGGTGCTGAATTTTTAATCTAGCCAAAATGGATATTTCCAAAAAAAATCAAAATAAACGTACGAAAACTTTATCTGACTCGGACGACGAACCATGTAGTGTGGACACATTTCCACGCTTCATGGTAATACAATCTAAAGATGCCGCAAAATCCCTTGCTTCACTCTCTCTGTTTGTGATTGAGAAAACAATTACAGGTTTGATTGGTACGCCAAAGAGCGTCAAAAAAATGAAATCGGGTTGCCTTCTCGTGGAATGTGAGCGACGAGGTCAGTCAGACAATATCGGGAAAATAAAAACTTTCTTCGATATTCCAGTGACCTCATTCGCTCACACCACACTGAATACGTCCAAAGGCGTGATTCGCTGTCGTGACTTGGCTGGAGTCACCGAGACAGATATCATCGAAGGAATGAAAAGTGAAGGTGTCACTGCAGTCCGTCGAATACGTATAAACGTAATAATAACCTGCAGGACACCAACACCATTGTACTCACCTTCAACAAGCCAACTGTACCCAAAGTGGTCAAAGTTGGCTTCTTGCAAGTGAAGGTTGACATCTACATTCCAAACCCCCTTCGATGTTACAAATGTCAAAAATACGGCCATCACGAAGACCGCTGCTCTAAAACCCAAATATGTGGCCGATGCGGAGAAAATTCTCATCAGGAAGCTGACTGTAGAGCAACTCCGCATTGTGTCAACTGTGAAAAGAGCACCACGCAAATTCCAAGGATTGCGATACCTGGAAACAGGAGAAGGAAATTCAGAGGGTAAAATACACAAATAATATTCCCTATCCAGAAGCCAGAAAAATTGTACAGGCAAAAACAGCCCATCCTGGCCCATCCTTCTCCACTGTAGTGAAGAGCAATCCTAAAACAACGAAGGACGCTCAAACACAAACAGAAGCACCCGATTCAACACCAAGCTCAAACACCCCTCATTACCAATCACAGAGAAACACGGCATCTACACAAACTACATTCAGCAATACCCAACAAACTAAATCACCAAAAAAAAAAAAATCTCATGGAAACAGGCAACAAAAGGGGTCAGATGACCCCATCAAACTTTATAACAGGTTTGGAGACATCGAGAGCATGGATGCAGAAGAATCTGCTCCATGCGCACAAGGGAACTCCAGACCTACAAACAAAAAATTCACCCCCGTACTTCCTCCAGAGCAATAACAAAACAAATTCCCTCTGCGAAAGGTCTAACCTAGCTCCACAATCTTTAATTTAAATTTATAATGAAAAACACTATCATACAATGGAACTGTCGAGGACTTAAAGCAAATTACAATGATCTTCTCCTGCTTTTAAACGAACATGATCCTGCGGTGCTATGCCTTCAAGAAACCTTCTTGAAAGATACGGACAATATCACATTTAAAAACTACTCCCTGTTTAACACCTGCTCTCCAAATGTTGATAGGGCATCAGGAGGAGTTTCTGTTATTGTGAACAACAGAGCTCCTCATAGTTTCATTCCTTTAAACACCAATTTACAAGCCATTGCTGTAAGCGTCACTCTACATCGAGTGATTACATTTTGCTCTATTTATTTACCACCAAACACTAACCTAGTACCAAACGAACTCGATAATCTTGTTCAACAGCTTCCCGCACCCTTTGTTTTACTCGGGGATTTTAATGCCCATAACATTTTATGGGGATCGAATCATGTAAGTGACAGAGGTCACAAAGTTGAAGACTTTATTTCTAGACACGATCTGTGTCTATATAATACCAAAACACCTACATATTTACACCCAGGCACGGGTACATACACATGCATCGATTTGACAATTTGTTCTCCTTCGCTGCTTTTGGACTATGAATGGAAGGTCGCTGATGACCTTCACAGCAACGATCACTTCCCAATCTCCCTTGTAAATCATAACTCTACAATTGATGAAGTAATTCCACAATGGAATTTAAAGAAGGCCGACTGGGCCAAATTCGAAACACTCTGTAAAACCAGGCTGAATGAGGATACAGTTTTCAATGTTAACGACCCCATTCAGCATTTTGCATCTATTTTAACCGACATTGCAGAAGAATCTATCCCCAAGTCCTCAGCAAACTGTAAAAGAACCCTAAAACCTTGGCTCACTAAGGAATGTAAGGAAGCCATACGGCAACGCCGAGAAGCCTTGAAAAAATTTAACAATCATCCCACGCCCGAGAATTTAAGTAAATATCGTATTCTCCGGGCCAAAGCTCGCCGCACAATCAAAGAAAGTAAACGAGCATCATGGATGAAATATGTTTCCTCTTTAAACTCTCGTTCCTCAATTAAGAAAGTTTGGGACACGATCCGAAAAATAAACGGAAAGAGAAAACACAATTCTTTCCGACATCTAAAAGTGAACAATAACAATCTTAGCTCAAAACGTGACATAGCAAATGTTCTTGCTGATACATTCTCTAAAAATTCGTCATCATCTAATTATTCCGAAGCCTTCCAAAAATTGAAAACTCAAAAAGAAAAGTCACGTTTAAAATTCACATCCAACAACTCGGAAAGCTACAACCAGCTGTTTTCACTATCAGAACTTATGGAGGCTTTAGACAAGGCACATGATACTTCCGCTGGGCCTGACAAAATACATTACCAGTTTTTAAAACATCTTCCAGAATCATCTTTAACATCTCTTTTAAAGCTCTTCAATGATTTATGGATTACTGGTAACCTACCTAAAATATGGAAAGAAGCAACAGTAATACCAGTTCCCAAACCCGGTAAAGATAGTGGAGATCCTACCAACTATCGACCTATTGCACTCACAAGCTGCATGTGCAAAACAATGGAACGAATGATCAATTCTCGGCTTGTATGGTACCTGGAAACTAACAATTTAATATCTCCTTTCCAAAGTGGCTTTCGTTATGGACGGAGCACCAACGATCATCTGGTTAGACTAGAAACATTCATTCGCGATGCATTTATCAAGAAAGAACATTTAGTAGCGGTTTTCTTTGATTTAGAAAAGGCCTATGACACGACATGGAAGTACGGGATACTAAAAGACCTGCACGATCTAGGTTTAAAAGGCCGTCTGCCCTCTTTCATATCCAACTTCCTCTCCGACAGAGAATTCAAGGTACGAGTGGGCTGTACTCTCTCACATGTGCACGAGCAAGAGATGGGTGTGCCCCAGGGCAGTATTTTATCCGTGACACTTTTCAATATCAAAATTAATAACATCACCAAGTGTTTGACTCCTGGTGTGGATTGCTCACTATATGTTGATGATTTTCTCATATGTTATCGGTCAAAGCACATGCATACAATTGAAAGACAACTGCAGCAAAATATCAACAAGATTCAAAATTGGGCTACTACGAACGGTTTCAAATTCTCGAAATCAAAAACGGTATGTATGCATTTCTGTCAATTACGACGACACCACGATGAACCTAAACTCACGCTGGACGGAACACCTATTCCAGTTGTTGAGGAAACAAAATTTTTGGGTATTATCTTTGACAGAAAACTGACTTTTATTCCACACCTAAAAAACTTGAAAGCCAAATGCTTAAAAGCACTTGACCTACTTAAAGTAGTAGCACACACTGACTGGGGTGCTGATAGAAAAGTCATCCTGAATTTATATAGAACGTTTATTCGCTCCAAACTAGACTATGGTTGCGTTGTGTATGGTTCTGCCAGAAAATCGTATCTTAAAATGCTTGATCCAATTCATCATCAGGGAATAAGACTGGCTCTGGGAGCATTTAAAACATCCCCGTGTGAAAGCCTTCTAGCTGAGGCGAATGAACCACCGTTATCGCATCGTAGAGAAATGCTTTCCGCACAGTATGCTCTCAAATTAAAATCAAACCCTCTGAATCCTGCTTTTTCGGCTGTTTTCAACCCAAATACAAAACTTGATACGAAAATAAACCAAACGCCATACCTTCCTTTGGCATTAGAATATCATCCAGCCTTGACACTACAAATATAGATCTTTCAAAAATTCAGAAAACATCCATCTCCGAAACACCACCCTGGCTAATTAAACAACCAAAAGTACGTTTTACGCTACACGATGGAAAAAAATCCGAAAGAAACCCTTCTATCTTCCACAACTCTTACCATGAACTCCTCACCGAATTTAAAAACTACATCAGAATTTACACTGATGGATCAAAGGATGAGGAAAAGGCTGCTGCAGCCTTTGTTTGTGGAAATCACACAACGCAAGTTCGCTTACCAAATGGAGCATCAATTTTTACAGCCGAAATCAGAGCAATAGACCTTGCTCTGCAACATATAGAAAAGAACCGTATTTTAAACTGTATCATCTTCTCCGACTCGCTATCAGTACTCCAGTCACTACACAATAGAAAACTGGAGAACCCATTATTGAAAAACATACTCGTAAAAAATACCGAGCTGAGTGTCTCCCACAATATAATATACTGTTGGTTACCTAGCCACATTGGTATTAAAGGTAACGAAAAAGCAGATCGCGCTGCTAAAATGGCCCTTTCTCAAGAACCATCTGATTTTAAAATACCATATACTGATTTTAAACCTTGTATCAGAAAGTTCTTACGTCAGAAGTGGCAGGCATCATGGAATGATGCTGTAAATAACAAACTTCATGCAATCAAACCAACTCTAGGAGAATGGACTCCTTCCTACAGAACGATTCGTAGGGAGGAGGTAGTCATTGCAAGAATCCGAATTGGTCATACTTATATCACCCACACCCACATACTAAAAGGTGAAGACCCACCAGAGTGCGTTTCTTGCAATGAACCATTCACTGTCAAGCACTTTATGATAGAGTGCTTTGACCTACAACCTACGCGCGATCGTTATTACGTTGTGCATGACATGAAAGAACTTTTTGATAATATAAACATCACTCGTATTATCGAGTTCTTGAAAGCCGTAAATATTTACTCTAAACTCTGACTTTTATGCTATCACCTTGTGCAGTTTTATGCAATATACATACCGTCCCATTTTAATACCTATTCATCTTTTTTACATCTCCCGTTGATCGGGAAGCTTTATTTTGCACCGTTACCATCTTACCGTTTTTAATTTCAACCATTTGTTCTTTTATATCGCTGGTCGATTTAGAACCTTTTATAAGTTTTAAAAGATTATACAAGTAACACTTTGTTTGGCGCTAAATAGCCTAAAAGTGCTGATGCGCCGTTAAAAAACAATCAATCAATCAATCAATCTGCAACTTCGGATTCGTCTGTATTGGAAATATAGGATTCAAACTGGTACGGATTAATTTGCGTGCCGGCAGCCGCTTCTACACCATTATCAGAATCTTCCGAGGTTATTAAATCCCCATCTTCGAACGGCGAAGACCCGCAGGACAGTGACAATTCACTTCCTTCAGAATCGCAGCTTTCGTGTTTCTGAAGACTTTTCCGTAATATGACGATACCAACTCGGCCTTTGTTTACAACAAGTGCTCAAAGTGTGACGTCACGCATTCAGTTATTATCGTAAACAGCTGCAAACGCGATATTAGGTAGGCTCTCATGCAGTTATTACTGAACATTTTTCAATCGGGTTTTTTACATTCGTTATTTTGTATATTCTCTGTTATGGCATTCTAAGTGCCTGTACCTCGGGTTTATGACCGCACTGCGGCCTGTTAATTGTTCCTGGGGAAGGAATCTGTGTCATATTCCCCCAGCATTTATGTGCTCAAGGAGCACTGTTAATTTAGCCTCAGGCCGTGGGTCCATATAAGCCCCTAACTGCCTGAATGGAGGGTTGACAAGAGTAGGAATGGACCCAACACCCTATGTTTTAGAAATAATAATCTGTTTCACATGATGAGATGAGTGGGAATTGTGCTCACTCATGTGGTTTTTCTGGAAACGTTTATGCGCACATTGCTTGCTTTGTCTGTCCGTGTCAAGGGAGAAGTGCGGGAAGGCAGGCTGCTGTCCGTTATCTCCAGGTTGATCTAAGGTTCCGCTATGCAGGAATTTTTAAATTTATGTTCTAAAAAATTTTCATTGAATTTGGAAAAATGTGCTGTTTAAGGTTAGTGGAGCATCCAAGTAGAGGTAGAAAAAAAATTGTAAATTCAAATTTAAGTGTATATTTAATTTTTTTTACAACTAAATTAAAATAAGTAAGTATACAGATAACTTAAGATTAATGGTTATTGCGATTATACATATAACATTATGCTTGGCGCCAAATAGCCTAACAGTGCTGGTGCGCCGTTAAAATACAATCAATCATTCAAGGGTTATTCTATTTTACAGTTCTTGATGTTGGTTTTTTAGGGTTGTTTGGTTTATTTTCTCATAGTTTTATTGATGGAGCTATTATTTTATTTCCAGGCTGTTTTATTTTTTTTTAGACAGATGTCTTTGCCGAAAGATCAGGTCTCTATGACATGTCAATAACATCTGATCTTATTTAGTCCCTAGTTTTTAAGTTTATTAGCCTGTTTACTAATATAATAGTTGATTTTGTTTATCTATCTTATTTCAGGCCAACTATTTTAATTATTCGGATCGCTCAGGCGGGTCAGTGATATCTGAACTTATTTTTTGGCTTTCCATTAAGGAGAGAAGCGTTAAAAACTATAAAGAAAGTAAACTTCGCAAAGCAATGACAACATTCAATGACTCAAATTCCAAAATAACCACCACTCCGATAAACATAGGAAAACTAAACTTATCACCAAACCCCAACAACAAAAAAATTCACACAGTTGAGTTGGCCTTCACTTTTTCCACCCAATATTTTGAACTCATTGGTGAACATGCAAAAAAAACTGAACCCAGAATCGCCAATAATTTTCAACCTTTTTGAAACTACAGTGTGGGGGGAGGGGAAGAAGACCTTAGCTGCGGATTTCTTTAATGAGATACAAGCACACTCTCTAAAGAAGACACCAACCCCCAATTACACAGTACTGGCACAATCGCCTAAAAATCATTGAAAAACATCATAAAACTAGGAAATACACCCAGGCAATAAACACCGACCCAAACAATCAAAAACCAACAAGGAAACCCCCAACTCAATCCATAAACCCTAAAACACCCACCCAGAGATCCTTTTTTAAAGCAATACTAAAACTGAAAGGTAAGATCCAAAATCGAAGCAATGAAAAACTACACAACTTAAAGAAGGTGGGACACCCATAAACAGGGCCTTTAGATTAAAGAACTACAAAAGGCCAGGAAACAAACTCGGTAGTACTGGAATCACAACTACCACTAAAATCACCAGTGAGACTAAGCCCCTCTGGGATAAGACACCACATTGAGCCGTTTATAAATAAACTAAGGCTGTGTAGTAACTGCCAACATTGGGGTAACTTTGTCTCTAAATTTAAATTCCAGACAGACTGCCAACAATGCGGGGGGACCTAGAGGGGACAATGCGGGGGGACCTAGAGGGGACAATGCATAAGGAAAACACCCAAACGTACTAATTGCAGGGGCCCCCACCGACCCAAATCACTTGACTGCCCACATGCAATAAGAGAAACACAAATTATCCATATAATAAACACCAAGAACTTACAATACCAAGCAGCCAAAAAAGAAATACTCCAAAACAAACCCCCGAAAAACATTTACACAAACAACCGAAAACAAATCCCACCAAAAATTCAGAGCTCACCAAAAACACCAGTTTAAATAAAAAAATAATATAAAAAATAGCCAAACCACACACCCACACACACCAGTGGAATGAAATCTATAACAACAAGCACCAGACAGGACATGAAACAGAAATAGGAAATCTAATTAGGAAAATCAAGACTGTGCTATCAAATAAACTCATCCTATCAGAACACAAAATACAACAAATGGAAAAACTACAAATAATCCTAACTAAGAACTGATAACAATGCCTAATCCATCAACTAGCAAATGACCACTACTAGTATGAATAGCACAAATAGGAATATCACAATATGGCAATGGAATGCCAGAGGACTGTCAGGTAACATAGATGAACATAGAATTAAATTACAAAATCTAGCTCTAAAACCTGATATTATCTGTATCCAAGAAACCAAAATAACAAATAACATCAGATCTCTACCAAAAATCAAATAGAAGTTGTCACTTTGGCTATTGGAGAAGTCTTTAGATACGCCACATTTTTTTTAAACCCAAATTCAATATGATCATTGGACACCGCCATCAAAATTCACAACTCAAATTACAATACAAGAACAAAAATTACTGGGTGACAAACACCTAACAGATTGGCCTCATTTTCTTACTGCCTCGTTTTCTTATTATTTTATTTTATTTTTATTATATTTTTTTACGAAAGTACACTCTGTACACAAAACAAAAAAGAAATAATTACTAGTAGTAAATGGGGTGAGATTAGCGAAAATGGGAATTAGCATTACAGAGACCCCTGGGTCAGATTAGCGACAATGGAAATTTAACATGGCGAAAAATCGTGGGTCAGATTAGCGACAAGGGAAATTAACATGGGAATAAATCGTGGGTCACTCTAGCGACAAGGGGAATTTAACATGGAACTATAGTGTGGGTCTGTCTAGCGACAAGGGGAAATTAACATGGGAATAGAGTTTGGGTCTGTCTAGGGACAAGGGGAATTGAACATATGGAAATTGAACATGGTGGGTCTGTATAGCGTCAAGGGGAATTGAACATGGTGGGATTGTCTAGGGACAATGATGGTACAGGGTCAAACACAACAGAGACAGAAACATACATACACTAGTACAAGCGTGAGATTTATA